>CM018049.1:31393261-31993261 GCA_008638375.1 Nyssa sinensis
ACCGTTGTGTCCGGAACGTCTATTAAAATAAATCTAGGCTTTCGCGACCTCTTATTTGGCTTCGGGTACTTCCAAGGGCAAAATGGTAATTTTACATTTTATATGAATTAATTTTTTGGAACCCCGGTTCATAAAATGGACCCCACCATTAGGTCCATAATGCCTAACATAGTCAAAATATACTATTCATTTGTTCAATTTAATATTATTATTATAATATATATATATATATATATTCTGCCCAAATAAAAAACATGGGCGTGGCTTGCACAATGGTCACGCGTGGGGGGTTAAGTCCCTCACGTGATCGAGATCAGGGTTTCGAGTCCCAGGGGTGGCAACCCCTTTTATTTTTCAAAGGTTTCTAGATCCAAATGGCATACAGTGGATTGATTTGAGGATAGGTTATCCTCGTTTCAAGCAGGGGTATCGAATCCATGGCCTATGCTCGTAACCAAACAGGCCGATACTAGTACCGTTTAAAAAACACGAAAACAAAACGTCATTGTTCAACTTACTGCCTTAACCCAAAATGACGTAGTTTAGGTTTTAATTTTAAACATTACATGCTCTAAAACAGCATCGTGTGGCCTAGTCTAGTCTAAACGGTGTCGTTTGAATTTCCCTGTTTATCGTCGTCCCTAAGCCCCTAAGAACTATTACCCTAGTTTGTTGTTTCCTTAAAATTCTATTTCATGAAATTTGGGGTCAATTTATCTTCTTTTTATGGGTGAGATGGATTACTGGGTGTTCGGGCAACACTTTGGCATTCATTTGAGAGCTCGAATTGAACTCTAGGGGCTACGGTGAGTTGGATAGTCTTGGGCTGCAACTGGTTCGTAAAACCCCATTTCATCACCAAAACTTGTGAGGTTCGGCTCAACATGACCGTCATGACATGGGGGTTCAATCCCTATTCTAAAAACAAGGGTTCGGAGTCTAATTTAGAGGCTAGGTTCCAAACCCGAAACCTGCAACTTCCAATTCTAGAGGCTTTCTTTGGGTTTCTAGGTTGTGGCTTGGTGTTTTTAAAACACTCTTGGGGTTTAGTCAATGTTTCAACAAGCCAAATGTGGTTTGGTTCAAGTGGTTTCAGGCCCACTTCTGCACGGTCCTTCCATGGTGGTTCGTTGTGGGTTTATGTATATCGAGCCCCCTTAACTCTCTCAATTCGCTTATAACAGTTCCTTAGTGTCAAACTAACTCATGCATACAGTCTAGGTGTCTTAAAAAAAACTGAAATAATGCTAAATAACCAAGAGGAAGAAATTAAAGTTTTTAGTATTTTATACCTTCGATTAACCCTTTTTTTCTCCTAGGCTCAAAGTTGAAATCCTTAGTGCTGCCTCCTGGTTGTATGGAGTGTTCCAGCCTTCTTCTTCCTTCCCTTCTTCTTGCCTCACCCTTTCTCTCACTTTCTCTCTCTAGGAAAACACATGTACACTCACCACTTTGTCTCTCACGCACACACACACTCAGCATCAGTCATACACTCTACATATGCAGCACACAACACATACGATATTCTCACACAAGGCTCAAACACATGGGCCCTATATTTTTGTATATATATACATATACATATGTATATACATAATAAAGCTGAGGTGTGGTTGAGGTGTGCTAAGGTGGAAGGGCTTAGTGGAGGATGAGGTGGTGCATGAAGGGCCATTGGCCAATTAAGGAGGTGGGCTTAATTAATTAGGGCTTATATACATATTGGATGTATATTTAGGCACAAAAGAGCTAACAGCCCACTTGGTAATTTTTTGAGTGTTTAAAGCCTTATGTCACGGGCTTAATATTTTAAGCACTCGTGCGGCATTTAGCAACTCACAAATGGGCTTGAGATGCTAAGTCAGCCTATCTAGCTAGCTCAACTAGAGTGGTGGCTAAAGAAGATGATGGCTAAGAAACAAGAAAGCTAGAGAGAGAGGAACTTGTATTCTGAAGAGAAGATTGCTTACACTTGATTGAGTGAGTGGCAAATGAGACCCCCACCCTTTTATAAGCTCTTGGCCATACAATCACTGGTTAGGATTACTTTGATCTAAAGGCTATAATGTTGGATCTAGAATATTTCTTAAGGGATTTTTCTAGAATCCTTACAAAGTCAACATTCTAGAACACTCTATACAAGACTAGAAGAATATACAAGATCCTTCATAAGTCTAAGACTCCAAGAATGTTCTAGAGGATCCATGTAGACTTGTTATACAAACAAAAGTGGCGGTCCAGTAAGCATTCGTGTGGTGTCTACGTGGCATCCATGTGGTGTAACCTTCCAGCAGACAAACGGATCATGACATTCTCCCCCACCTAAGTTCACGACGCCCCTGTCACGCCTTCTTCCTTGAACCAACGGATATGCTCTGTGAATTGCCATAGCGAGTCCTTCCACTTTACCAAGTACTCGTTGTAGTTCGGGACACCGCTCCTCCGTATTACTCGATCAGCAAGGATGCTATCAACTTCCTTGTCAAAAGAAGTTACCACAGCGGTTGGTGCCCATTTTGATTCTCCACGGCTTGGGTCTTCCATGTCTTGATGATATGGCTTCAAAAGACTAACATGGAAAACTGAGTGCATCTTTAGTTTAGGTGGAAGCTGAACTTTATAAGAGACTTTACCTATGCGTTGTAGGATGGGAAACGGTCCCTCGTATCGCCTTACTAGCCCCTTGTGCACTTTCCTCAGTGTTTTGAACTGTTGAGGTAGAAGCTTGATAAGGACCAAGTCTCTTACATTGTATTCCCTTGGTCTCCTCTTCTTGTCCTGCCCACTTATTCATTTTCTTCATCGCCTTGTCAAGATAGGCCAGTGCTAAGTCGGCCTCCTCCTGCCAGGTTCTAGCGAATTTGTAGGCCGTCATACTTTTCACACCACAGGAAGATGCTATCGCGTTAGGCGTCATTGGTTGTTGTCCGGTGACAACCTCAAATGGACTCCGATTAGTAACCTCGCTCCGTTACATATTGTAAGAAAATTGTGCCACGTCAAGGAGTTTGGCCCAATCTTGTTGGTTGGCACTAACGTAGTGCCATAAGTAAAGTTCCAATAGGGCATTGATTCGCTCAGTCTGGCCATCGGATTGGGGATGAAAGCTAGTAGAGAAGTTCAAATCTGACCTGAGGAGCTTGAAGAGTTTTGTCCAAAACTGACCTGTAAATCGAGGGTCTCGATCATTGACAATGTTTTGTGGAACTCCCCAAAGCTTCACAATATTCTTTAGGAATAGCTTGGCCGTCTCATCGGTAGTACAATTGCCCATAGCGGAGATGAAGGTGGCGTACTTGCTGAAACGATCAACCACAACTATAATACTCCCACATCCTTCTGACTTAGGTAGTGCCGAGATGAAGTCCATGGAGACACTTTCCCAAGGCCTCTCTGGGACTGGTAACAGGCTCAAGTAGATCGGCGGGGTGTTGTTGCTCCACCTTGTCTTGTTGACACACAAGACAAGTCTTCACATAGGCCTCTACATCACCGCACATTTGAGGCCAATAGTAAGAGTCTTCTAGCAAGGTTAGAGTAGTCTTCTAGCAAGGTTAGAGTGCGTTTCATGCCCGGGTGGCCAGCCCACTTAGTGTGATGGCATTCCTTAGTTAGCTTCTTTCATAGACTCCCCCACTTGGGCACATAGAGTCAGTCCCCTTTGGTGAAGAGTAAGTCATCCTTAAGCCAAAAGCGCCATGTCTTCCCATCGTTGGCCAACCCAATTTAGTTCTTAGCTAAGGCGTCATGCTGCAACCCTTCCTTTATACGGTCAAGTAAGGAGCTTTGGGGCTTGCTAATCGTAGCAAGTTCAGCTTTGCGACTTATGGCGTCGGCCACCACATTCTCTTTCCCTGGCTTATACTCGAACCGGTAGTCAAATTATGCCAAGAAGTCTTACCAACGAGCTTGCTTTGGACTTAGCTTCTTTTGGGTCTAAAAATAGCTCGTGGCAACATTATTAGTCATGATGACAAACTGAGTGCCCAATAGGTAATGTCTCCATGTGCGTAAGTAGTGTATGACCGTTGTCATCTCTTTCTCTTGCACGGTGTAGCGACGCTCAGTGTCATTGAGCTTTTGACTCTCATAGGCTAGAGGGCATCCTTCTTGCATAAGAACGCCTCCAATAGCAAAATCTGACGCATCCGTGTGGACCTCATAGGGCTTGGAGTGGTATTGTAGGCTAAGGACAGGTTCTTCGATGACTGCCCATTTGAAATCCTCAAAAGCTTCTTGACATGCATCCGACCATGTCCACACTCGATTCTTCTTAAGTAGATCTGTTAAAGGGGCTGCTCGAGCGGAGTAGCCGTTGATGAAGCGGCGGTAATAGTTGACTAGGCACAAGAAAGATCGTAGCTCGGGTACTTTGATAGATGGCTCCCAGTCTAGAATGGCCTTCACCTTTACTTCCTCTATCATAAGCTTCCCATCCTTGATATTGTGCCCTAGGAACAGGACCTCCTTCTATGCAAACGAGCACTTCTCTAGCTTGACATAGAGCTCGTTCTCCCATAGTACTTAAAAGACCTTCTTTAAGTGTCGCACATGTTCTTCTAGGGTAGTGCTATGCACCACTATGTCATCCAAATAAACCACCACAAATTGATCAATGTAAGGGTGGAAGAGCTTGTTCATGAGGGTGTATAATATGGCTGGTGCATTGGTAAGACCAAAAGGCATGACTAAGAACTCGTAGGAGCTATACCTTGTGACACATGTGGTTTTGGGCTCATCTCCTTCTGATATTCTCACTCGATAGTATCCCGACCGCAAATCTAACTTGGTGAAGTACCATGCCTTGCTGAGTGGATCAAAGAGGTCGGCTATCAATGGTATGGGGTACTTGTTCTTAATTGTTGCTTTGTTTAGTGCCCGATAGTTAATGCACATATGTAGAGACCCATCCTTCTTCTTTTGGAAGAGTACAGGCGCGCCATAGGGAGCCTTGGAAGGTTGGATGTAGCCTGCATCAAGCAAATCCTTGAGTTGCCTCCTTAGCTCCTCCAACTCAGGTGGTGCCATGCGGTAAGGCACCATAGCTGGGGGTTTAGAGCCTGGCTCTAACTCTATCTTATGATCCACCTCCCTCCTAGGTGGTAGCTTCTTGGGCTGCTCTTTGGGCATGACATCGTTGTACTCGCCAAGCACTTTTTCAATGGCCTTAGGCAATTCTTGTTGAAGAGGGCCTGACTCATCATCGTCAGATCGTAAGGTGGCTAAGTAGCTAGTCTCACCTTTCTTGAACCCCCTCTTGAATTGCATAGCAGACAGTGACTTAGCTTCCAGCTTGGCAACCCGCTCTGTAGGAACCATGCATGCTGACTCGCCCTCCATGATACACATTGTGTTGGCAAAGGGGATTGGAAAAGCTTTGACCTTGTCGAGAAACTCCATCCCGAGCACGACCTTAAAGTCAGCCATAGGAATCACTGAGAAGTCCACTATGCCAGTCTATTCACCAATGTTGGTGTGTACATCTCGAGCTATGCCATGGACGGGTTTAGCTGCTGAATTGACTGCCTTAATAGAACCACCCTCTCTATTAGCCTTGAGACCCAGTCTCTTGGCTTCTTCCATGGACACAGTTATGAGATGCTCCAGTATCCAGCAAAGCACGAGTAGGTATCCCATTTATCTTGGCCTCCACGAACATAAGTCTGTTGTTTTGGCCTTAGGTGGTACTGTCTTGGCCTTAATAGCATTTAAGACTTGTAAGGACCCTATGATGGCATCTTCTTGCTCTTACTCTTGTTGCTCCTCATATTAAGACGTCAGGGCATTAAGAGTCTTTTTCTTAGGGCAATCCCTCACCTTGTGAGGGCCATCACATAAGAATCGTGAACTCTTAGGTCTTGAGGGTTGAACCCTGCCTTTGTTTCCTTTACCTCTGTCCATGCCGCTAGGTGGCTTATATCGTCTAGCTTCTTTGTTGTCATGTGGTGTGGTATTGTTCTTGCCACCCCCACTTCTACTAGCATTACCTCTCTTGGGTTGGGGATTATCTCTGGTATAGTCGATGAATGACTCTGCCTCCGCAATGGCTGTGGCAAGATCTTGCACTCCTCGTCACCTTAGTTCCATCTTGGCCCATGACTATAGACCATCTAGGAAGAAGAAAAGAGAGTCCTTGTTGGATAGATCATGGATTTCAAGCACTAAGGTTGTGAACTCTTTCACATAATCTCGGACGGGACCCGTGTGCTTGAGTCAGCGAAGTCGGCCCCGTGCTTCCTCTTCGGCATTCTTCGGATAGAATTGTCATTTGATCTCTCTTTTGAAATCATCCCAAGTATCAACGGTGCAAAGGCCCCTCTCTATATCATGATGCCTCCTATACCACCATAGCATAGCAGTGTCAGTAAGGTATAGAGTAGCAATGCGCACCTTTGAAGGTTCGTTGGTTATGCCGACTGCTTGGAAGTATTGTTCTAAGCCCCACAGGAAGTTTTTCAGCTCTTGAGCATTCCTTGTGCCGGTGTAACTCTTGGGCTTTGGAACATCTACCTTAGGCATCTCTCAGGTAGCAATGTTGCCTGCAGTGACGGCCCTTTTGCATAATGCCCAATCAGAACGTACTTCTTCCACTTGAGCATGGATGTTGTTTAGTTCCTTGTCAATGTATCCACGTAGGTTAACGAGCTCACCCGTAAGTTGATCGCGTGGGGTTCAGAACTCCAATCTGATGGAACCACCTAGCTCATTAAGGGATCCCTTCATAGCTTGGTTGAGCTCTCCACATTCTGTCTCTAAACCGTCGAGACGTTGCCCAGCTTTCTCCAAGTATGAATCCCATAGTGACACGAAGGCCTCCACGTTAGCCACTCGTGACTCCAAGCTAGCCATTATGTCCTTAGAAGCGTCTTTGGACTTGGTCCGTTGCTTTCCTTGGGCAGGGTTCCGGTGCACACCTCAACCACGCTCTTGGACTTGGGTTGGCTCCTCCTCGTGAATTGTCTCTGAAGTCGACAAAATGTCCTTCGCTCCTTCTATTGCGACATGCTCGCAATCTAGGCTTTGATACTAACTGTCACGGGCTTAGTATTTTAAGCACCCGTGCGGCACTTTGCAACTCACAAATGGGCTTAAGATGCTAAATCAGCCTATCTAGCTAGCTCACCTAGAGTGGTGGCTAGAGAAGATGATGGCTAAGGAACAAGAAAGCTAGAGAGAGAGGAACTTGTATTCTCAAGAGAAGATTGCTTACACTTGATTGAGTGAGTGGCAAATGAGACCCCCACCCTTTTATAGGCTCTTGGCCATAAAATCAATGGTTAGGATCACTTTGATCTAATGGCTATAATGGTGGATCTAGAATATTCCTTAAGGGATTATTCTAGAATCCTTACAAAGTCAACATTCTACAATACTCTATACAAGACTAGAAGTATATATAAGATGCTTCATATGTCTAAGACTCCAAGAATGTTCTAAAGGATCCATGTAGACTTGTTATGCAGACAAAAGTGGTAGTCTAGTGAGCGCTCGTGTGGTGTTTACATGGCGTCCATGTGGCGTAACCTTCTAGTTGACAGACAGATCATGACACTTACCTCACTTGGTCAAGGGTTCAAAACCCCTTGGCCTCACTTTTGTCATTTTCCCCCATTTTATGCTCATGACTCGTTTGGCAGGCACAATTTATTGTTTTAGCTTTTTTCCTTCTATTTTCTTTTCTATTGCTCTTTTTACGAAATGGTTTCTTCTGGTCATTTCCTATTTGGGTTGGCTTCGAGGTTTAAAGCCTTACGTCTGTTATTATTTCTTTGTGGTCGCCGTAGTTTGTTAATTCGGATTTTTATAGTGCTAAAATGAGGCTAGAATGGCTAAATTATAGCATTATATTCCTAAAATGACATCATTACATTAATAAATTAGTAAACTTGGTTCAGGGCATTACAGTATCCGTTCAAATAACGGAATCAGAGCCAACATAGTTCTCCAATTCAATTGATTTTATTAAGAGTGGTAAGATGAGTTGAATTGGGAAAAAAGAAAAAAAAGGATTTTTAAGAGCATACCTGATTATTTGCAACTAATTAGACAAGGTTGTGGCTTGAACTCCTTGATGTTGAATCATTGATTGTGCAGAGCTTCATCTTGGATTGAGTAGAACTCTTGCTTGTGTAAAACAAGGCCTAAAAAATATGGAAGAAGAAATATAGGAGAGAGAATTATGATGCAGCATTTTGGCTCCTAAATTTATATCCTTGTTATGGTGGCCAAGGAGTCTTCTTTATAGGGAAAAGTATAAAGGTTTGATCCAATGGCTCGCAATGAACGCTATGAATGGATGGCCTAGATTAAGCCTCGATGTGCAAGCACATAAGATTAGGAAGGTTTTTAGTGCACAAATAAAGGCAAATCCCTTAAAACATTAAAGGTTGCTAAGGAAATTTAATTGAGACAATGAAAGGATTAAAATAGGCAAAGTTTTGGTGCACACCTATATTTACTATATCGCCCCTAATTTAGTGGAGAATTTAGGGACGTGGTAATTACAAAATTGCCATTAAGGCATAAAAAGCCAAAATTATCTCTAAGGGCTAAAATTACCTAATTGACCCTATGTGGGTAAAATGGCATGAGAATTACATGAGTGGATGCCATCGTTAGAAAAATCCTCTTGTATGGATTAAGGGATCTCGGCTATCTCCTTCCCTAAAGGTGGGACTGAACGCCTCTTATGGAAATAGAGAAAGATGAGGAGTCACCAACTTGTTTTGGGTTTACAAATAAACAAACTTGTTACAACAGAACATAAATAAAGAAAAGCTAAATAAAGTAAATTAGATTACAAGGCTTTGTTTCCTAGTTACATTCTAAAGATCCCGTGACATAGATCAAATAAAAATAAAGCACTGAGAAATACGAAACCAAAGATTATAGATCTGGGGGCTAAGATACGGAGTGGAAAGGTGTTAGGCACCCGATGACCAAAATTCCCTCAGTTGGCATAATGACTAAAATGCCCTTAATGGGCATAATGGCCTCAATAGACTGTGATAGTTTTGCCCACAATAAACGTGAAACCAATTTTAGTAAAATCACAAAAATACCTTTAGAGGTTTAAAAGTCGCCTAAATAATACAAAATCTTCAAGATATAACCTTTTTAGGATTTTTTTAGGTCCAAGAACTCATTTTTAGCATTCATTTGGGCCAAAGGATACGTAGGGGTGTCAATTCTTGACACGCGATGAAAACATGACTCAAACACAACACGAAATTAATGGGCTCGAGTTAAGCATAAATAAGTTTGGGTCATAAACGGGTTGACACGTATAACACGATTAATAAACATATCGTGATTGGGTTTTAGTAGTGTTTAATCTGTTTAACACGATTTAACTTATTCAATTATAAAAATATCACAAGTTATAGTAATTTATCTCACATCAAAAGTTCATCAAGGTTTGGAGATTTTTTACTTATAAAAGAGGTTTCTACTTTGATATGGCCAAAGTCCAAAGTTTACTAAACTTGAAAATTATTTATACATATCAAAAAATAGGTAACTTTTTATCCAAAAAATAAAAATAAAAATAAATTGGTTAAGTGTGTTGGCACGTGTAACCTGATCAATAAATGGGTTAGGTTTGGATTTCGAAACTTAACACGATTAGTTAATAGTGTTGGATTAGGGTTAACACATATTTTTGAATATGTTGCCTTGGCACGACATGATAACACTAATTGACAGCTCTAGGGATACTTTATGTATTAGTTAAGACATGATTGACCTTAGAGGACTTATGGAACTAATTGGATACCTAAGCACTAAGGTCTAAGGCGGTATAGGGAGTTAAATTATGACTCATAAGATATATGATGCTAAACACAAAGAATTTAAGTAATTTCTCCTCACATTCATGCATTGATGGAGTCTTATTGTATGCTTGTTATTAGATCTTCGTAGTTTGACTATTGTATGTATTATTTTATGTCTATTCTCAACAATATGTGTATTATAGATGTTATGAAAGTACATATGATGATATACATGTTGTAGACTCATGGGACTGACATCGGAGTTAGGCCGATCCCACAAGATTATTACTTGTTGCGATTTAAACTATTCCATGATGAGGATTGTGTCTCCCTTTAGTTACAAGTCATAAACCCACATGGAATGGATTGATATTAGAGTCTAGCCGATCCCTAGGAAATTTTGGAGTCTTTCCAGTCCCTTATGTGTATTCATCATAAAGCGTAACATAATAAATTTATAAGAGTGTACATTACATAATAAATTTTTAAGAGTGTGCATGCATAAAACATGGGTGCATTACATTAAATGCATTGATTTATGGTTTATATATATTATTTTTGTGGATTGTGTAATGAATTACACATGTTAAATATAATTGTATTGTGAATTACACATGTAAATCTATTGTTGTTGATATTACCTTAGGCTGGAAATAGAGGTGTGTCGTGGGGCAAGTATACATAGGGATCAAAATTTGCCCTACCTCATTGGGGATGTAACATCCCAACCCAATTTAGTGAAGCAATTAAGCATAATGATGATTATTGTAAATTACTTTCTTAAAATTGATCATCTCAAATTCATAGCTAATTGCTCTCATTTATACATTTGTCTCCATGTTTATAGACTATTAGCCTTAAGTAGAACTGTCCATGATTATTAAAAATGTTCTCTTACAATAATCATCATTTTGCTTAATTGCTTCACTAAATTAGGTCGAGATGTTACAGGGGATCTACCCCGCCACTAACGGGGAGTGTAAAGAGTGTCCATAAACGGGGTCGAGATGTCCATAACGGGGTCAGGGTGAGGCTTTGAAAATCCTGTTGGAGTCGGGGGATAGTCACCCCACCCCGAACTCGCCCCATTTATATATTAATTTTTTTTAAATCTCTATATATGCTAGTTTTACTAATACACCACTCCATATAAAATTAGTTTTAAGGTTTCTCATACAACACTCATATTATTTTTTCTTATAATGTTTGTTTTGGCAATAAAATTTTATTTTACCTACCAAAATTTTTTTAACGTACTTTGAAAAGAAAAACATTGGGGTTTGAGGCGGGGTGGAATGAGGTCGGGGATTATAAATGGGGTTGGGGTTAGGATCAAGGTTGGGGTAAACCTCTAAACGGGGGAGCGGTTGAGAATATAAATGAAGTCAGGATTGGGGAAAGGTCACCCCATCCTGTTGCCATTCCTAGGTATACATATTCACATTACATATTTGGATATATGGGGTATGACTCATCCCACTTTTGTTATACAATTTCTATGTTATACATTGGCATGTTGATAATCATATTCATATTGGTATTAGTTTATCTGTATATGACACATGTTGTATGCCGTTGTTGCATGCAAGACATTAGGTCTCGTTTGGACGATCAGATAAAAAGGTTGAATCATATAGGATATGTTTAGATCAGATAGGAAATAAAATTCAATGGGATATCAAATATCATATTTCAGTGTTTGGAACATGCCCGGATAAAAAGTTTGGATATCTTGTTCTATTTCAAATTTATACTTAGATCGATACAATTATTAATAAAAAATAATAAAATTTATAGAAGTAAAATCTTGTGTGATATTAAATTTCTGTTCTTAATAATATTTTTCTAAGATTTAAAAAAAAATTCCTAAAATATATTTTTTCAAAATATATGCTTAAAATTTTAAAAATAAAATTTAAGAAAAATAGAGAGATATAGATAAATAAGACAGTGTCCAACAAATTTAATAATTTATTGTGTATAAGATAAAAATAATTATTAATAGATTTAAGAAGAAAAAAATAGTTGGTATATTTAAAATTTTTTAATAGTCTAAAAGTCTCATCAAGAGAGATGATAATATGTTACTAAAATTTATATAGGTAACGTCAATAGTAGTTGTTGAAAGTAATCTTCTCCCTCTTCAATCTTTTTTTTGTCATAAGAGAATGATTGAAGTTTTTTATTTTACTTTTGATCCAATTGAGCATGGGATAAAAATAATACCATCACCCTGGTGGGATTATTTTTTTCCCACACTGGTGGGATATAATTATAACTAATCCCATCTTTAGTAAATGTCAAAACATAGGATAGGATATCACTTATCTTATCCTATCCTCTTATACCGTCAAACAAACATGGCCTTAGGGTTTGTCCACATAGGGTGTACATTGGTTTTTTACATCCTATGTACTTCTGTATTTTCGAAAATCCAACTAACCGTTATGGCTCACCCTTGTTGTTCATGAGAATGGCAAGTACTAGACTTGTAGATGATAGTTGCATAATCGATCTCGAACAGAAGAAAGACTTGGAGTTTATTATTATTCATATCCATTTTGTGCAAGGTGCCTATACCTTTTTATAGACACCATTGTACTTATATACTTGTATCATTGGACATTAGAGTAAGTTCGAAATACTTTACATTATTGTATATCATTGATGGATGCTTTTTGTAAGGTAGAACCCGATGATAATTAATTTTATTTAATCTCGTTACAAGACTTGAATAAGTTAAAGCATGATAACAAAATGAAATTAATTAAAAGAAATGATTGTTAAAAAAAAATGTCTTGTTTTTAATACACTTGTTTAGATTGGTTAGTCTATTTACCTTCCCATTAGGGTTCAAATGAGCTTATTGTTAGGCCTTTTAAGTTAGGGTTGTGACGGTCTAGTTTTTAGATGACTCACAAAAAAAAAATTCTCCAAAAATAATAGTCTGTAAATTTGAAAATGAATTATTTTAAAGGACCAAGGTCTTATGAGTGGTGCAAGTCCCCACTGCCAACCCGATTGGCATGTATATTGCAAAAGCTTGGTATGTTAAATTCAATTGATATATAAAATGTGATGGAATGAGGTTCTTATTGCCTTGCCTTTATATACTATAAAAGGATAGATATATTATTAATCGAAATGAGAAATAAGAGTATAAATGTCCATACAACCTCCAAAAAGAAAAAAAATTAAACGAAGGTTAATCAACCGAGACATTGAAATATTGGTAAATATATGGTTTGCATAAAATAGAAGGACAAGCATATGACTGCATTATTAAATAGGAGGACAAGCATGCGACTGCATTATTATCCTAGGTAGTCAAAGTTAGAGTATTCAGCACTCACAACTGTTGAAACACATGAGATGTTAATTGGGGGAATGGTGTATTGTCCTTCCAATAAACCTTTGGTAATTAAGCTATATGCTGCCTCTGTTAAATGGAAACCATCCCAGTTAACATACAAAAAAGGTTGATCAAAAGCAAATGTTGGTGGATAGCCACATGAATCAGATGTGTTGATATTATATGGGGGTCCACCAGTTCCACAACATGCTATAAGAGCTCCTTTAGTAAATCCTGCAATAACAAGTTATGAATGAAAATTTCATAGTAGATATGATTAAACATTTATGACATTAAATTTCTAGGCATGCCTATAATGCCAAACATCATCCATACTTAATCTTAGTTCTCTCAAACTCTAAAAAAAATGATTTTAGGAGAACTAGTTGACCAATGATAAGTAGCTTTTGAGTGGTTCATAACCCTTGTTCAAAAGTTATTATATATTATAAGATTTCCTTTTTGTCTTTATCCTATACTAAATGATTTTGTTGTGTTTAAATATATGTAATATAAAAGAATTTAAATTATGTATATAATAAATAAATAATATATAACAACTAAATTAAATAAATACATAATTGAAATACTAAATAAGTAAAATTTAATATAAAATAATATATATTACATATATTATATAATTCAACTAAATTAGTATTTCTTCAACAAATATATAAATAAATAATAATTATTCATACTATTATTGTAGTATATTCATTACATATGATTATATGAATTAAATTATAAAAATATATACAATATAAATTAATGTTAAGGGCGTGGAACCCAACAAGGGCTCCACCTCATATATCCCATTTCATTTATAATCTTCATTGCTATTCTTAACACCACCTCTAGTTTATGTAAGTTGCTATTCCTCATTTTGGTATTTCTCTTTTTTTTTTGGAAAGGTTTGCTATTATAAAAAAGAGGAGAGGGGGAAAAGGATGTACAAGCAAAACAAGAAAGAAGACAACTAGTTCATAGAACTAGCTGCATACAGAAAATAACTACTTAGTGAATATTCAATTAGCTAAGCCCAAACATAACGAGAATATGCAATTAAATTATTTGTGTTAGGAAAAGTGTGTTTTTTAGCATAATAATTAGCAATCTCTGAGTTAAAATTAAAATAGGTCCCACACATTAATTTTGGTGGGTCCATATGAAGATATGCTCTCCTCCATGAGTAGATTAAGATCATGTATTGGGTTGCCCAAAACCATTAAGGAGTGAATGAGAAATTGTCTCCAAATATCACCACTTGAAAATGGTAACAAAAGCTTGAAGCTTGTGAAAAGCTTGTGTCCTACATTGGATGAGTACAAAGCTTTTAAAAAGTATATATACAATTACCTTGAAGTGCCCTAAGGGGCACCCAAGTTTTGTGGAAGGGCGGGACCTAGCACATGCTTGGTCATCTTCTTCGATTTGAATTATGTGCCTGTACGTTCAAACTGAATCGCAAAAATTGTTCAAACAGGGACCACCCTTGGCCTCGTGACTGTACTAAACAGTCACGACAAACTCTATAAATACCCCCACGCAATATAATCATCAATATCATTTTTTATAATTGAGTTTTTCTGCATATTCAGAGAGAGAGTTTAAAAAACATTGTTTGGTTCGCCAGACGCAAAGTTTGAAGCACTTCTACTCTGCGTGTTGATCATTGTATCCTGGAAAGCAACATCCGTGAAGCTCAAAGCACCACCGTGAGGGATGAATTTATTTTAAGGACACTATGTCAAACACAAGCCTTGATCTCTATATTATTTCTGTTTTTACAAATTGTATAAGTTTTACAGCTTTTGAATCTATATACTGTATTTCTATATTATGGGAAATACTATTTTTCTATTTTCACAGTTTTTGATTCTGTAAAACTCTATACTCTTTTGGTTTAAAACTTTTTTGTTTTTTCAAAACAGTTTTTTCTATTTATCAAAATAGTTTTTTTTCCTCTAATTTGAAATATGCATTGTTTTAAGTACTGGTACTAACAATCTTAAAACAAATTTCATTTCTTTGTCAATTTTTTATAAAATAGTGTTTTATTTTCTGTTTAGTTTGTAGTATTTTTTTTTACTGTAGAATTTTTTGTTCAAAATACTGTACTTCTGTTTTACAAATTTGAATTTGTGGAAAAAATTTATACTGTAGTTTTTGAATGGCAATTGAAACAACCCCAAATCCTACTACTGTCGTTGTGGCACGTGCACTTGTTATAGTGCCAGTTTTTGTGAACAATAATGAGAAACCAGAGAAATTCAATGGGACTGATTTCAAGAGATGGCAGCAAAAGATACTGTTTTATCTCACTACTCTAAATTTGACTTGATTCCTTTGTGAAGATGCTCTTGCGCTGAGGGAGAATGAGACGGATAGGCAAGTGGTTGCCGTAGTCGATATTTGGAAGCATGCTAACTTTCTTCACCGAAACTATGTCTTTAATGGCTTGGAAAACATATTATATAATGTGTACAGTCCAATCAAGACTGCAAGGGAACTATAGGGACTCTCCTAACAAAAAGTACAAAACGAAAGATGTCAGCATGAAGAAGTTTATGGTGGGCAGATTCCTAGACTACAAAATGATTGACTCCAAGAAGGTAATTAATAAAGTTCAAGATCTTCAGGTTATCTTGCATAACATTCATATAGAAGGCATGTCCCTAAGTGAATCCTTCCAAGTGGCGGCGATCATTGAAAAGTTATCGCCTTCTTGGAAAGAATTCAAGAGTTACCTAAAGCACAAGTGAAAGGACATAAAGCTTTAAAACTTGATCATGAGATTAAAGATTGAATAAGACAACCGTACTTTTGAAAGGAAAGCAGGAAAGCCATTATGGATGCTAAGACAAACATGGTGGAACAAGGTCAAACCTCCTACAACAAGGAAAGGAAACATTCTTCCATTGGTGCTAAACAAAGGCCCAAAGGCAATGAAAACAAAAAGCTCAAGGGCAAATGCTAGATATGTGACAAACTAGGCCATCATGCAAAGGATTGTCATAGCAAGAAATAAGGCAAAGGGAATCCTAACAAGAAGCAAGCACAAGCTAACATGACTAAAGTGGATAATCTTTTAGATTCGGCTATGATTTTCAAAGTCAACTTCATTGGCAGCAATACCAAAGAATGGTGGGTGGACACTGGGGCTATTCACCATGTTTTCTCTGATAAGAATATGTGCTCATCATATCATGCTATAGATAATGGAGAACAATGTTTTTTGGGCAACTCCTCAACTTCCAAGGTTGAAGGTCAAGGACAAGTGGTATTGAAGATGACATTTGGAAAAGAGCTTACCCTCAACAATGTGTTGCATGTGCCTGATATCTGAAAGAACTTAGTGTCTGGATCATTGTTGAGCAAAAAAGGATTCAAATTAGTGTTTGTATCTGATAAATTTGTCTTTATCAAAAATAGGATGTATGTGGGTAAGGGATATATGTGCGATGGGCTTGTTAAGATGAATGTAATGACTGTTGTAGCTTCTATTAATAATAATAAGAACACAACTTTTGCTTATATGCTTGAGTCTTCAAATATGTGGTATGGTAGACAAGGACAGGTTAATTATGATACATTACGTAGATTAGTTAATATGGAATATTTGCCTAAAATAGAAATTGATTCAAATCATAAATGTGAGACTTGTGTAAAAGCAGAGCTTACAAGAACTTCTTTTCAATCAATTGAAAGAAGTAGTGAACCTCTAGAATTAATACATTCAGATATTTGTGATCTAACATTTATTCAAACTAGAGATGGTAAGAAATATTTTCTTACCTTTATAGATGATTGCACAAGATATTGTTATGTTTACTTGTTGAGAAGTAAACATGAGGCATTGGAAATGGTTAAGCATTACAAGAATGAGGTTGAGAATCAACTTGATAAGAAAATCAAGATATTGAGAAGTTATAGGGGTGGTGAATATGAAGCACCTTTGGATGAATTTTATTCACAACATGGTATTATACACTAAACAACTGGACCTTATTTGCCTAAAAAAAATGGGATTGCTGAACAAAAAAATAGAACTTTAAAATAAATGATGAATGCATTGCTATTAAGTTCTGGACTACCTCATAATTTGTAGGGGGAAGCATTCTTTCTGCAAACTATATTCTCAATCGAATACCTCAAAAGAAAACCAATAAATCCCCTTACGAGTTATGGAAAGGTCGAAGACCTTCTTACAAATACTTAAAAGTGTGTGAGTGTTTTGCTAAAGTGGCGGTTCCTATACCTAAAAAGGTAAAAATAGGACCACAAACTGTTGGTTGTATTTTCATAAGGTATGCTCATAATAGTAGTGCTTATCAATTTCTGATTTATAAATCAAAAATTCTCGATATGCATGTTAATATGATTATTGAATAATCAAGGAATATATTGTTCTTTGAACATGTATTTCCTCACAAATCAATACATGAGTCAAGTTTAAATAAAAGAACTTATGACACTACAGTAGGCAATAGTCAAGACCAACAAGATGATGATGAACCTAGACGAAGCAAAAGAACTAGAATATCAAAATCTTTTGGTCCAGATTTTCTAACGTATTTGTTAGAAGATGAGCCTCAAAGCTTTAAAGAAGCAATGTCAAGTCCTGAAGCTCCTTATTGGAAAGATGCTATAAACAATGAAGTAGAATTCATTCTACAAAATCATACGTGGGAATTAGTGGATCTTCCACTAGGTTCAAAATCTCTTGGATATAAATGGATATTCAAGAAGAAAATAAAATTAGATGGATCTATTGAAAAGTACAAGGTTAGGCTTGTTATCAAAGGATATAAGCAAAAGGAAGGCCTTGACTGTTTCGATACATATTCACCTGTTACAAGGATATCATCCATTCGAAGATTAATAGTTATTGCAGTTATACACAATCTTCAGATACATCAAATGGATGTAATGACAACTTTTTTAAATGGTGAATTAGATGAAGAAATATACATAGAACAACCCGAAGGGTTTATTGTTCCAGGTCAAGAAAAGAAAGTTTGTCCGCTTGTTAAATCTCTTTATTAACTAAAATAAGCACCGAAGCAGTGGCATGAGAAATTTGACAGTGTAATGATGTCAAATGGGTTCAAAATCAATGAGTGTAACAAATGTGTATATGTGAAGAACATAGAAAATGGCTTTGTCATTATTTGTCTCTTTGTTGATGATATGCTCATTATGGGTAGTAGTAATGAAGTCATTAAAGGTACCAAGAAAATGTTAAACAATAAGTTTGACATGAAAGACTTAGGTGTTGCCGATGTTATACTTGGGATAAAGATCACTAAAGCATCAGATGGACTGATATTTTCTTAATCACATTACATTGAGAGAATACTCAAGAAATTTAAACAAAATGATAGCAGTCTAGCGAGAACACATGTAGATGTAAATATACACTTCTCTAAGAATAATGACAAAAGTATATCACAACTAGAGTATGCATAAATAATCGGCAGCCTAATGTATGTGATGAATTGTACCCGTCCAGACATAGCGTATGCTGTTAGAAAATTGAGTAGATACACAAGTAATATTGGTCCAGACCATTGAAAAGCAATAGTTAAGGTTTTGAGATATTTGAAATACACCAAAAATATATGGATTGCACTATTCAAGACATCCAGCAGTACTAGAAGGATACTGTGATGCAAACTAGATATCCGATACCAAAGACTCAAAGTCCACAAGTGGTTATTTGTTTACACTTAGTGGTAGAACGGTATCATGGAAATCTTCTAAACAAACGTGCATTGCTAGGTCCACAATGGAATTTAAGTTTATTGCACTTGATAAAGTTGGTGAAGAAGCTGAGTGGCTTCGTCACTTCCTAGAAGATATTCCAATGTGGCCGAAACATGTGCTTGCTATTTGTATTCATTGCGATAGTCAATCAACAATTGGTAGGGCATAGAGTCACATGTATAATGGTAAGTCTCAACATATTCGTCGAAGACATAATACCATGAAATAACTTTTCTCTAATGGTATTATGACTATTGAATACATAAGGTCAAAAGATAATATTACGGATCCGTTAACCAAAGGTTTGACCAGAGAACAAGTGATAAAATCATCGACGGAAATGGGCTTAAAACTTATACATTAAGGGTCGCCATAATGGCAACCCAACCTAGCTGACTAGAGATCCTAAGACCTAGGTTCAAAGGGACAACCGAATTGTGTGTGACTCATTAAGATCACTATGAAGATAAAATCTCTTACCCATTCTTATGATAAGAATAAGTGATGTCTGTAGCATTGAATAACATAAGCTAAACTAATGATTTTTATTTCTTTTTAAATACAAGTAAGATATAGTAAGATACTTTTAATAAGAAATCACCTATGTGAGTGTGAACTAGGTCGGTTCTATGAGAATGATAAAGGCTAAATTCTCTAGGAGCACTTATGAAACCAAGAATTGTTTAGGGTCAAAATGAACACAATTATAATAACCAACTATGTCAGGAAAGATTCTATGCAAATGTTATTGTCTTGGTTTACACAAACGGTTGAACAGTTGAAGACATTATACTCACTGAACAACTAGTAACCCCGATAGTATTTCACAAGGGAAGGTTCAAGGCCACAAGATACTTTCCTCTATGCAGATGATTTCTAATAGAACTCTCTCTAAGTGTCTTCATATCATTTACATTACTTTCAGTCAATTTCATTTATGTGGGGGATTGTTAAGAAAAGTGGATTTTTGAGCATAATAATTAGTTATCTTTGAGCTAAATTAAAGTGAGTCCCACACATTAATTTTGGTGGGTCTATATAGAAACGTGCTCTCCTCTACGAGGAGATTAAGATCCTGTATTGGGTTGCTCAAAACCATTAACGAGTGAATGATAAATTACCTCCAAACATCACCACTTGAAAATAGTAACAAAAGCTTAAAGCTTGTGTTTCACATAGGATGGATACAAGGCTTTTAAAAATATATATACAATTACCTTGAAGAAAAGTTTGGGCCCTAAGGGGCACCCAAGTTTTGTGGAAAGGGGAGAACCTAGCACATGCTTGGTTCACCACACATGCGTGCACGCTGCCCAGCCCCGCCTCGCACTGAACCGGTCAGGTCGGGTCGAGTCGAGTTAGGTTTGGGCCTTGGCCCACTGCGTATATATCTTTTTGGAAAAAAATTTATTTAAATATTTTTTCAAAACATTACTGTTTTTGTCACTGTTAGAAACAGTTCAAAACGTTGTCGTTTGGTTACTGGGATAATTAAATCCAACGTTGTCGTTTAGCGATTGCGTTTGATTTTCGTTTAAATCCAAAATGACGTCATTTTGCAATTACATTTGGTTTGATTTTGACCGAACAGTCATCTTCTTCTATTTGAATTCTATGCATGTACTTTCAAACTGAACCGCAACAATTCTTTGAACAATGACGACCCTTGGCCTTGTGACTGTACTAAATAATCACTGACAAACCCTATAAATACCCCCACGTAATTCATTCATCAATATCATTTTTCATAATTGAGTTTTTATGCATATTTAGAGAGAGACGTTTAAAAACATTGTTTGGTTCACCAAACGCAGAGTTTGAAGTGCTTGTACTCTGTGTGTTGATCATTGTATCCTGGGAAGCAACATCCACGAAGCTCAAAGCACCACCGTGAGGGACAAATTTGCTTTAAGGATATTGTGTCAAACACAAGCCTTAATCTTTGTATTATTCACATTTCTACAAATTCTGTAAGTTTTATAGCTTTTGAATCTATCTACTATATTTCTATTATGGAGAAATATTGTTTTTCTATTTTCATAATTTCTAAATTTTCAGTTTCTGATTCTATAAAATTCTATAATGTTTTGGTTTCAAACTTTTCTATTTTTTCAAAACAGTTTTTTCTATTTATCAAAATAGCTTTTTTTTCCTCTAATTTGAAATAAGCACTGTTTTAAGTACTAGTACTAACAATTTGCACCATATCTAGATAAATAAATTGAATATAGATCAGATTTTACGAGATGATGTGATATTGTTGTATTGGTTTATCTCAAATCATGATGTAATATGCATCTAGAACAATATTACCACATCATTTGATAAATAACTTTTGGCAAAGCATTTTGGTAAGAATAACATTACTCAATGATGGCCAAGAGACCATTAAATATCTCCCTCTCTCTCATATGGTAGTTTTGAGCTAAATTTCCTCCCTGAAATTTTTCACTAGGTTCAACCAGCAAGACACATCAACCAAGACAACTGTTCCCTCTTTTCTTTCTCATTCGCATTGCCTCCAAAAGCCAAAACACTATATGCATCTCTAAACTCTCATTTATTCATAAATTCTCTCTATCTTAGTAGAAACCCAAACCCAACTACAAAACACCATTGTCAATTTGCTTGGTACTTTCGATGTGATAAGAGCTTAGTGAAATCCCAGAAAGGTACCAAATTTATTTTGGTAATTTTCTTGTCTAAAATTATGATTAAATTAAATTATTCTTGGAATAATTATGACATTAGTTACATGGTGATGCGTATGATGTTATAGAATTAAAATGTGGGTATAGAAATCAAGCTTGGGTTCAGCTTGCTTAGGCTAGCGAGAGTTTGAGCTTTTTAAATGCAGAACATGCATTGTGGCATCCACATGAGTACAACTCACAACATACTAATGCAAATGGCAATAAATGATGTGTATAACATTAAAATTGGTAGACATACCGAATTTTCTTGGAGAGAGAAAGAAAGGTAATGCGGCATTGTAAAGATCTCCGTAAATAATGGTGGCATGAGGATGAAGTTCTCGAATGTGATTTAATTTTATCTGAAGCAGTTCATTATGATACTCAACAAACTTGTTCAACCAGATAAGACAGCCCCATGAATCATATTCTTCCTTATCTGAACTTCTAAAATAGGTTAGATAATACGATAAGCAGCCAAATGGTAAGCTCCCTTGGACCATTATTGTCCCCACCTCGAGCTCAATCAACTCCTACATGGTAAATAATAATAATAATAATATACTAAAAATATATTTAGAGGGAATGCGTAAAAAAAAAATAAAAAATTGAGCCTTCGTGGAAATTTTAAAATTTCAATGATTTAATTAAGTTCTTACATTGATGGCGGACGATATGGCATTAACAACCAAAGGTACATATGATCGAGCTTCTTCAACGCTTCTTCCCGCACTCAATGTACGGATATAATCATTACCTCCAAAATCCATCATAAGTAGGGAACTCTGAAAGGAGTTTTTTACAATCTGCACATTAGCAAGATCATAATCAAAGAATTAATTAATTACTTATATACAAAGATATAGTGAATATTAACACCAATTAGATAGCAATGATATTGTCTGTATCTTATTTTATGCTCAGACACAAATCTCTTGCTATGTAGATGCGACCACGTGAGAAGGATGCTCTTGTCATGTTGTCGTAAGTGTCCTGAATGGCAAGAGCAATTCAATCAGTGTTTAGTTTATAATTCAATAATACAAGTTGCCTTCTTGATGTTCAACAATTAGTTTTGGTGTTGATTCGTTATTCACTAGCAAACGTTTTCTTTTCTTCTTGTGTTTGTAATTTTATTCTCAGCCAATTTTCTGTTTTATTTTAAGTTTAATAATTGGTATCAGAGTTATTTTAAATTTTATAATTAATATGAAAGCAAATTTTAAATCCTACATTAACCAATACTATTATATTAATTTTTGTCTGTATTTTATCATGTGAATTTTAGGATGATCTATAAACAAGATATTGGTTGGCACTTGGAACCATTCTACCCTTTATTAGTTAATATTTAATAAATTAATAATCCAAATAGTTAAAAAAAAAAATTGAGGAACCAACTTGATTTTTAGTGAATGATTAGTAATTTTATTACTTATTAATTAATATTTAATATATTAATAATTCAAAAAATAAATTTTATTACTTATAATAAATTGATTTTTGTATTAGTCCTTGGAGCAGTGTTATATATTTAGATGTATTTTGTTAATTTTATTTAGTAATTTCGGAGGTCTGAGGTCGGTGAGAAAAGCTGAATCATAGTACGTATAGTGAAAAGCAGAAATAAGGAAGACCATAGGCTTCCACGTGTTATTCTAATAAAAATCGAAAATTATTTAAATCTTTTAGCACACCCTTTTTCTATTTATAGCCGTTCATAAATTGGGCAAACACCGAATCCCATAAACTATAAATATGTATGTATACTGAAAAGTAAGCTCAATTACTTGAAGGCGTGGAGCAAATTGATGGCAGCAAGTCTTTGAACCAGTTCAGCTGACGTCGCAGTGAAATGTGTTTGTAAGCATTAGGAATTCCTCTTTCTTCAAAAAACGAATCATCCAGTGTCGGAGCACCTATCACCGCAAAATTCACGCCCTTTAAAAGATTCACGGCTCCACTTGAATTCCTGACACCAAAATATGGTGGAACGAATGGAAGTCCAAGTTTCTGGGCTGCAAAACCATTGAGTCCCAAAGATAAAACAAAGTGCATGTATATGTTTGTATATGAATATATTGTGTATTTATGTAAATATGTTTACCGATGAAGTCTATAATGAGACGGCCATCGCAGCAACGACCAGTTGCATTATGGAAGTAGGTTTCTCCGTACGGTAGTAACACACAATCGCGAGCCTTACCAGGCGGCGGGAGGTAAAGTGTGTTTCCGGTGTCGGTGAGTGAATCGCCGAAACCAAAGATGGATGTGTAGCAGCTGATGGCATATGGGGTCAGAATTGTTAAGATGAGGGAAATATGGAGGAGTCTGGGTTTGTGCAAGAAATGAAAAGAGGAAGCCATGGAAAAGGTTACTGAAAATATATACTTAAAAACTGAGAAGATGGCTTTTCTGATACACATGCAAGCTTCCAGTCCCAGCCCCAGCTCCAGCTCCTCTCTTATATAAAAATATTTCCTTCCTTGTTATACTTTGACTGGTAGAGAGGTGGCGGTGACGTCTACGGCTATCCAAACTCACAAAAGTCCATCCAATTCACCACTGGAAGACTAGCAGAATTACCTCAAAAGCCGCCTACCACTCTCTCTGTACGATCTCCCCTTCAAACTCCCACCTCAATGGGTGATCCTAACTTATGGCCAAATCGTTGATCGGATTGGTTTAGTCGATGGCGTGTCAACGATTTTTTAAAATTAATAAATGTGTTTGTTAATTTTAAAAAATTAATAAATGTTTTCATTATTTAAATATTAAATAGTATCAGATTTTTTTTATTGATTAATTTTATTATCTATTAGTGAAAATTCAATTAAAATCGAGATAGATTCTAAAAAAAAAAAATAACATCGACTCGATTTCGATTTGTCAATAGATGATAAATTCGGTAAACAAAACTAGTGTATTTAATATTATTAATTTAAAATAAATTAAATCAACATTTTTCTCAAAGCATAAATATTTTCCATGGGATTAGCTTTTGTTTTGGTCGTGGGCGTGTTTTTTTCTAATCACGTTCTTTTGAAATGAACTCATTATTAAGACTGTTGATAGCAATAGTAGTTCCCACAGTTCGTGAGATTAGACATTTTATTAAAATGGCTATTTTCATTGATTTTGTCATTACCATAAGAATTTTTAATTTTATTTCTAGAAATTGTTGTCTAACTAGACAAATTCTTACTCAGATACCAATTGAAGCAACACGAAACATGAAAAAAAAAAATTAAGCACGTCGAATTCTTGACATTGAATCAACCATTGAAAATACTCACTCAAATAAGAGAATAAATCTCTAAATTCAAAACTCGATATTATTGATAAAACTGAATAATAAGAGTTTACTATATCATATTTATAAAGTTTGAAAACTATTATTTCAAATAGAAAACTACAACTCCTATATTAACCCTAATAATTAGACTAGAAAATAGAAAGATTTTACCTAAAATAACAAATTTGAGATAGGCTCAAATTTTAAAAACTTGAAAATCCTATAATAATTTTATAACAAATTTCTTTGATCCTAGGAGGAACATATCTGTCTTACATCATACAGTACTACATACGAAATCATGGGTGTTTAAAGATAAGATGGGTACACCAAATGTGTGGGTGACCCAATAATTCCTCTTCGGAATATAAAACAACGTGCTAATTTGATTCAATTAAAAATTAGAAAGACTACAACGTGCTAATTTGATTCAATTAAAAATTAAGGACAAAAAAATTTTAGAATTAAATTAGGGGGGTTGTGAAGATTTTAATTAATTGATTTGTAAAATTTAAAAAATTAAAAATAAACGTATAAATTCAAATTAATTTATAAAAACTTTGACATATTCTATTTAACATTTAGTAATAAATTGGATTTTCTCTTAGAATCTTTTTTAAGTAAATATATTTTTTAAACTATAACTGATTTTGTATTACCAATTGTATTTAATAAAATGAATATTAAAAGAAATTTAATATTAATCACTTCATTTTCAGTCACTGTCAATAAAATTGTATTTAGATTTCTTGCCTATCCTTAATTTTCAAGCCTCAACAACCATGAACTATAAGTCAACTAGCCTAATTGTCATTCAATGCCAGATCAAAACCACGTAAAGTTATTCCAAAACACGAGAGAAATAATTAAATTGAGAAAGGGAAAGGCTTTTTCATTTCTTGATAGTCATTCAATGCCTCGTTATCTTCTTTTTTTTTTTTTTGTTTTTTCTTGTGGCTGATTCAGTGACAAGTGCACTAAAAATATAAAAATTATTATCAAGTCTTAGTTTAAATTTAATAATTCATCAAATTCTTCTAATCTTTAATGACTAAAATACTCTTACATTTCTAAATCAGTTCATTATTCAAAAGATAAGAGGGTGACTTCGAGTACCAAATTCCGTTAAATAAAAAAGAGCCACAAATTTTTTTTCTTTAAAACTTGAAAATTCAATAATTTGAAATTTTTAAATCCATTTTTAATAAAAATTATATATTTGAATTAAAAACATCGAGATCTATCAAATAATATCCATATTTAATATGAAAATCTGAATAAAAAAAAAAATCATATTAAAAGGGTAAAATTTCATCAACGAAAGTGTAAAATTTATACTTTTAGCAGTGAAAAGCTTTGTCCTAGCTAAAAGTGTGAAATTTTACGCTTTTCTAAAATTGTAAAACTTTAAAATTTTATAAAAACAATTGAGAAAATTCGTTGGCTACATGTTGGATGCTCAAAATTGACTTTCAAGGTTGTTAAAATTTGTCAAAAAAATAATAATTTTTAAAGTATAAGTGATTAAATTAAAAACTCACTAGTTGTAAAAGTATAAAATTTTAGACAATCACAAGTGTAAAATTTGACCATTTCACTCAATAGAGAATGTAACGAAAAGAGAAAACCAACAAAGTGAATATTTGTTCACTTCACATATGTTTGAAAAAGAAAAAGAAAAGAAAAGAAAAGAGAGAGAACACCTACACATGAGGCAATTTTCACATAAGAAAAAAAAAAGAAAATAGAAGAAAGAGAATACGAATACAAAGGCCGGCAAATACTACGGTAGACAAAAGGGAGATATTTGAAATGTTGCTTCCTTTTTGAGGAGTGTCCTTGGTGAAGGAAAAAAGGAGAAGAAAAAAATATCAGTATTTGGTGCATAATCTTAAATTAAGTATTTGACATTATATTATCATTGACTTTCAAGATTGTGCAGATTTGTTATAAAAAAAAAAAAAAAAATTAGTATTTGGTTGTAAAAAGTGTAAAATTTACACTATCGAAAAAATGTAAAATTTAAACATTTGATAAAAATTCAAAAATTCAAAAACTAATAAGTCAAAATTGTTTAGAAATGACGTTTCCAATTCATCTCTCTCTCTCTTACACACACTTTCTAACTCTTAATTTAGCTTAAACAATTTCAAGTTACGGTTTTAGGAAAAAATTATAGAAAGTTTGTGACTCTGCAAATACTATCTTCTAGTCTACAAACACAACCACATACATTCACTTACATGGATACAAAACCATCCACAAGAAGCAAGCCATATCTATATATCTAACATTCCTTGGACCCATCTCTGTTTTCTTCTTCGACACTACACAAACTCAATAGACTCACCTTATCCCGTACCTGGATCACATGCTTTGTTTGGGAAGCAGGTGCATTTACTTTGATATTGCATTTAATCTAACATAATCAATCTTTTTCCTTGTCGAGAATGATACATAGTTGCAACCAAATATTCAAGGAAACCAAGCCAATGACCTAGATGTTGTATGAAATGAAAAGCCAATAGATTCAAAGAAGACAAAGGTGAGCCAATAGAATCCAAGAATCCTTCATAGTGAGCGATACTAGTGCTAGAGCAATATTGGTAGTCACGGTGGCATGTGGTGGCAATAGAGTTGGTGGTTGGTGGTGTGGCCATGGGTTTGCACAAGATGCAACAAGAGGGGAAAGAGAGTGATGGTGGGATTAGGATTGGTACAGTAATGAAAAATAACATACAAGGGATATTGTTGCCATTTTGAAAAAAAATTAATATGCCAACTAATAAAAATGGTTCTCATCTAAAAAAAGAACAACCCAACTATCCTTTAGCTTAAAATAAAACTAAGTTTATCCTTATAATAATTAAATACCTTTTTGAGGAACTTAAGCCCAATTAACTCTTTTTTTTTTTTTTTATTGGGAATGGAAACAAAACTGCAAAACAGGCCTAACAAAAGGGAGAGAACAATTTAGCAAGTAAAACGGGCATTTAATTTTTGGGCTGCTCACCCATGGCTCTCAAATAAGTATATAATTGGTATAAAGTTTAGTCAAATTTTTTTATTCCAAAAAGTCTCTTAATATTTTGTTGACAGAACTCTGATGTAATATTTACTTATGCTCTATCAAGTGTGATTGTATTAAAAAAAAATTTACAGACGTACATTTCTCTGCATGATTATATATGACCGAATGTAATCTACTTGGATATGTAAAAAAAACTTTTGGTTAGACACGTCATTAATATGCTACAAAAGGACAGTATATTAGCGATGTGCTTAACTGGTCAATCATTATTCCTAATTCGTAGAGAATGTGGTTTGGGATGTGAGAGAGTTGGTATTAGAACAACTGTTCAAGTATAACAAATGGATGGATGTCTTCCAAGATAACATGGTAGTGGTTTTTTAACTCGCAACCGTTTCCTTGCCCGTTCCTACATCTAGTAAGGGTCAGTACAACAATCCAAGTAGTAAATATTTAAATAGAGGTAAGAAAATATAGTGTCACATGTATGCTTGTGCATGTGTAGTGGCACAAAAGTGATGATGGAACAATGTTCATAAGAAGGAAATAGTCCAACAAGGAGCAAGATTTCACATTCAATATAATACTTATAATTCACCAAAAAGGAAATACCAAGAAATTCCATAAAGTATAAAATAATTAATAAGGATTTCACAATTCATTCGAGTCATTCCGATTATCAAGTTTTTGCTCATTAACTCTTAGGTCTCAATCCCAAGACTAATCTCCTAGTCGGCCCCCGGTAAGCCTTGTGTGCTTCTCAGGCTAGTAACCTGATAGAGACATACAACCACCTTGCACGAGTTTACAGCTCACAAGCCGATGGTAGACACCATCTTGAACACAATTGAAAACCCTGAGTAAGTGAAATCTCACCACACTCAAGAGCACACAAAAGATATAATCTCATTTCAAGTCCCAAATATTCATTTCTTCCCCTTCATCAATAAAAACTAATTCAAGGGCATTCCATTTACATTCATATCCACAATTTATTTTCATTTCACTAACATAGTCAATTTATTCACACAACTATGAACAAGCACCATATTTTAACATAAATCGTCATTTAGGAATTTCCACAAACACTTGGCATGCAACAGGTATTTTTCTATGTATAGCATACAAATCTACATCACAAGTTCACCATTAAACCTTTTCGCATTTAACTGAGAGTTGCACACATAATGATATAACAAAAAGAGAAGATATTTCATGGCAAGAATTCACCCATTACATAAATGTTTATGATACATGCAACATATGCCTGAACATGAACAGTATAGGTTACTTTATGGCAAGAGGTGAAATAATGCATGATAAATTTACATACAAAAGTTCTATACCTCAGTTTAGAAATCTCTACCTTGTTCCTTGAGGATTTCACAAATCCTAGTCTTGTCTTTGTTGATTTTGGTGACATTCCTTCTAACCCTAGTCTTAAAAAACAAGAATAGATCACCCTCACACACTCTCAAGGACTTGATGGTGTTTATTCCCTTTTCAATCCAAGGGAAATCGAAGAAGATGTAGAGAAATGAAAGAGAAAATGTGAAGGAACCCTAAGCTTCTCTCTCTTGACTACCGTGAAATGCTAAAGAATGTGAAGTGATTGTAAGCTTTTTGGTCTTTTAAAGACCCACATTCAGATTTTGATATATTTACAAGTTTGCCTCTCCTTCAATATTTTCCTTCATTATTCATAATACGTATTTTGATTTTTCCCACTTATCAAAAAACAATATCTCCTGACTATTATAATATATTTAAGGCTATTTTAAGTCTCAATATAGAGTTCTTTGGTTACGATATTTTTTGTAGTCCTGACATTGCGACAAAATGGCGTTTTGTCCTCATTAGCATTTTAAGTATTTAAACGAACTCGGAATGTTCTACCCCTGAGGTTTCTGATAATTACACTAACCTTTCGTACTTACTTGATAATATACAGATACACCCCTTCAATCAATTTTTTCCTTCAAAATGACAAAACTACCCCTTTTATGTTAATTTTTTTCAATTTCTAAAATTTTGACCAATTTATTTTTTCATTTTCAAAATAAATATTGACAAAAACCTTTGATTTATTTTTATATAAAATAAAAATAAGTTATTTACCTTAAATTTAAGTAAAATAATAAACAATCTTTAACAAAAAATTAGAAAAAATTGATCAAAATTGAAAAAGGTAAAAATAAATTAATAAAAGGGGCAATTTTGTCATTTTAAATAAAAAATTAAATAGAGGGGTGTATTTGTATATTATTAGATAAAGTAGGAGAGGTTAGTATAATTTTCATAAACCTCAGGGTAGGTTAGTGTAATTTATCCTTAATTAAATGTAATTAATTAAGATGCATTATTTATATTATTTAATATTACGTAAAAACACGGGTTGTTACAGTCAAGCAAGTGTTACCAAGCATTTCAATTCAATAAACATTCATAGTATAATTGAATGGAATAAGAACATCAATACAACAATAGTAGTACATTTGAATTCTTAAAATTATAATGTAATACACAAGGAGGTTTCTTAGATTATCATCACCTTACTCATCTTAATGGCACTACTTTCTACTTCCACTTCTTTCGTAATCCTTTAAGACTATCTAATGGCCCCTGATTGAGCTTGGGTGCTTTTCAGGCTACTAACTTGATGGAAACATTTGACCACCCATGCGGGATAATGGTTCATAACCGAAAAGAGACATAATCCCCATCACAAAAACCTTAGGTAACTATCTATGATTTTCCCTATTTCAACTTGTAATTTCTTTCCCTTTCTTAACCCTTCAACTATCTAGATTCTCATCCGTTCCTCACAAAGTATTTATTTAATGTTTCCTTCAAATCAAGGGTATCCAAGTGAATAATAACTTTCACATCAAAGGGAAAGCGTCACATACACAATACAACTAATGATTTCACCATACAACATCATCACAATCATTTCAGCATTATATCAAACACTTAGTATGTGTTATGAATAACAAGGAAATAATTCTTGAGCATTCAAGTAAAGAAATTTTAAGTCAGGGCCATGCATCAAATACATATATCAACGTTCTAAACAAAATATATCAAAGGTAAAACATGTAACATTCGTCTACAAATCCACCTAGCAATTTACATAATTTTTCTACACACTTTTTCATTTAACATGGTCAATAGAGATGTCATAATATGCATGGTTTCTCTCTAACATTCATCCTTCATCTAGGTTAGAAGCCCTACCTCTAAACAAGTGTGGATTTGTATGTAGAGAGGGAGAGAGAGAGAGAAAGATTCCAATTTCAAACCTCAATCCTTGCTCCCAAAACCTAAGAAATGATTTACACTGTTTATTTCACTCAACCAAGATAAATTTACATGGAAATGCAAGAAATTTGAAAAGGAAATGAAAAGCCCCAAATTTTACCTTTTGTTCTTTAAGAAATCTTTGAAATCCCAACATTCAATCGGTGAGAAATCTTCCTAAGCTTAGATCTTTGCAATAAAAAGGTATGTATGTATCTCAGGATTCCATGGCATCCATCAATCTCCAAGAACCATAATTTTTCTCCCTTGGCTTGAGAGAGTTTGGAGAAAAAGAGAAATGAGATTTGGGTAAAATTGCTTTTCAGCCCGTAACTTAAAAGTGTTCTATTGCATTCTTGTTCAAATGAACAAGGTATTTGTTCAAGTGAGTGCCCTTCGTTCGAATAAGTGTCGAGCGAGTATCAAACGAAGATCACACAAAATTTTTGGGTGCTCGTTCGAACGAATAGTCCCTTCGTTCGAACAAAGCCCAAAAAACCTTGCACCTTTTTTTTCCCTTATTTCTATAATTCAAGTTTTTACCTTTCCAATTTATTCCACATGTATCACCACACTCCATATTACATTGTTTAAATTCCTTCTATCTCATTATTATGTTCGTGAGTTTTATTATCATGCAATACTAACATCATCCTTTATTTATTTTTTAATTTTACGAAACTGTTACATTATAACTCAGGCAATTGTCAGAAGTAGGTTTCACAAGAATCTTTAGGAAATCAGAGACCATCGGAACCTTAGGTACAGTGAAACCTAGGGAAGAAGATATGAGAGGTTTTGGATCTGAAATCCATAAGAACTTGATTAATGGGAAACATGAAGTATGATTGCCCAAGGGCAATACTATAACTCCACAATGAATGATTCCATAGGAATTACGAGTATTGAAGAATAACATTAGAGTAACGCAACAGAAGCTTCATGAATTGGAAATAATGATCTAAATGAACTTTGAAGTTGTAAGTCGAGTAAGATGATTAGAGCCACACGGCAATAACTGTCAAGTGATGCACCGTCCTAGGCAATAATTCGATGAAATATGATAATGAGTCTTGAAAGATAATTCAATGACTTTTTGAGGTTTTATAAAACTCATTGATAGTAAAACCCAATAATGGGTGGTATTCTTTCGAATTAGTTATACCTATGACAGAAATAGTTGATTCACTATTCTAAAAAAAACCTTGAGGATAAAAATGCTTTATGCATCGAGATGTACAAGAAATTTAAATTATTAATGAATGTCCAGATAAAGAAAAATATGAGAGGATAGTGGCACGTGTTGGGATGTTGATAGATCCTTACTTACAAGTGAGGTTGGCCACCTCATTATGTAACTTTGGAGCTAGAAAACATGCACGACACTCCCTATCCAATCATTGAGTAAACGTTTATAATAAATAACTTAGTAAGGACAGAAAGAAGGGCAAATAATATGTAACTCAGTGGTTTTGTCATGATCATAGGGATAATGATATGAGTAGACAAGTGATATTTCTCTATGAAAGATAACTCCTAAAGTTCAAAAACAAACTCTGAAAAGTATAGTAGAGAATAGTAAAGTTAAGTTTGGTACACTTAAGAAATAGAAAGATATGAATGATTTGATAGTTAAGAAATGATCACCAATATAAGTAGACATAAAATGTAATAACCGAAATTTTTTTTTTTTATATAAAATTTTCTTGGTTATTTGTTATTATTATTATTATTATTATTAGTATTAGTATTAGTATTATTATTTTATTATTGTATGAATGTGATGTGAGCATGTATATGTGTATGATTTTATGTGAGTGTAATAATATGTATATATATATATATATATAATCTGAATTAATGTGCAAGTGGGTAAATATGTATTATATACATGTGTATGTATAGGGCAGTGTGTGTGTGTGTGCCGTGTATGTGTGTATGTGTTGAGTGTTACACACTCAAAACGGGAAGGCTTGTGGTTGTGTGTGGAAGTGAGAATTCAGGGCATGGGTGGTGCAGGTCTGGTCAGATGGTTAGGTTGATCTTAGAGAGAGAGAGAGAGAGAGAGAGAGAGAGAGGTGGGTGGGTGTGCGTGATATATACTTTGTGTGCACGGTTGAGTGGGAAAGGAAAGTAAAGAGAGGAAGAGAAGAATGAGAAACTAAGAGACAGAGGGAGAAGAAGGAGCTTGAGCCTGAGGTGAAACAAGAGGGAGAAGGGGAGGTCGGCTAGAGAGAGAAACCCAAAAACCAAGGTGAGCCACCTTCTGTCCCGAATTCTTTTTCGCATGTTTAATTTATTTTGTATATAGGGTGTAAAAGAGCATGAAAAATGGAACATCTTTGTAAAAGAAATCAAGTAGAATGGCTAAGGGGAGAGAGAGAAATTCTCAGTTGGAGGTCACGGCCATGGGGGATTGGGTCGACATTTTATGTGTCAAACTTGATTTAAATGGTAGGAAACAAACCCTATTAGGTGCAGAAAACACTTAGGGTCAAAATGGAGTGAAAACAATGGACTTTGGGGCATGGAATAGAGAGGAAACCAGTTGGCCGGAGCCACTGTTTTCCCTCTATTCGTGACGTTCAAGTGGCCTAGACCCAAAACCGAGCTTAGAAATAGAGTCTAAGAGGAAAAAGGGAGAAAACTAGCATTCGAAAAACATTAGAAATTGACCGAAAAATGGTCGTCGGCAGTCGGAGAAGGCGCCGGAACCCTACCTGGAGGCTCGCCGAGAGAACGGAGAAAAAGGGGCACTGTTCGGGTCCGGTTTGGGTCAGGTCCGGGTTCGGATCGGGCCAGGGTCGACCCTGCCCCTGCCATGTGTCGGTCGCAGGTTTTAAATTAAATGGGGATTGGGGGCTGTTTGGCTACGGGGTTGTGAGATTGAAATTGAGATTAAATTGAAAACAGGGATATCCTATCCCTGTTTCGGAATTAGCCACTGTTTGGCTATCCGGATTAAGAATAAGAGAATTGGAAATTTCAAACTAACCCCTGAACTTTAAGAAATCTGATTTTGACCCACAGAACTTTTGACTAATTATGTTTTGACCCCTCCTGAATAAAATATTAATAAAATATTAAATTAATTATTTAAATTATTTAAATATCCCAAATTAGTCCGGAGTCCAAATGGGACAAGTCATTAGTGTATTTTGACTATCTCGACCATTCTGAGACCAATGGTGAGGTCCATTTTATGAGATGGGGTCCCGAAAAAATAAAAGACCTGTAGTAATCTTTAAAATTACCAAAATGCCCCTTGAATTGAAGCACAGTCAAACGAACTCCGAATTAAGTAAACAAATAGTGAAACTTTATTATCTCGAGCATTCCAGACTCAACTGTGGAGTCTGATTTGTGAAAAGAGGTCACAAAATGTAAGGACCCGTGAAAAGTGCAAAATGACTGTTTTGTCCCTTTTGAACCCAGATGTTCGAATTGAGTTATACGAAAACCTAAACTTATTTTCTTCGACGTCCTGGACCGAATAGCAGAGTTTAATTTAGCAGAATAGAAACCTATGAAATAAAGACATAAAATTTGTTGAATAGCATCATTTAGGAAACAAATGAACTAAGTCACTTGTTATGATTTTAGGGACACGAAAAGGTAAGGAGAAGACAGTCTGATCCTTCCACATTCTCACTACATTACGAGCGCAGTTTACTTGGGTTGTGACTAACCCGTCAGGTATGGTGTTTTGCTAATGTTAGAAATGAAGTTGAGTTAGGAATATTTTGTGAATGACTGGAATGATTTATGTGTTTATTTGGAATGTGTTTATTTGATGATTTGAAGTTGGTTGTTCACATGTTTATGTGTTACTTGCATTCTGTGAGAGTTTAGTAAAGTGAAGAACATGAACTGTGATATATGGACACATGAGATATGCATGCATATGGAACTGACTGATGATTTATATGTTATTATCCGAGCATGCTATATTATTGAGAACCATGTTCATTGAGATTACATTAGCATATTGGCATATTGGCATATGGTGAATCCGTAAGAACATGGCTGTGAGTTGAGCACGTGGTGCTATGCATTATGAGGGTGTAGATCTTGTGGTGAAAAACCCAAACTTGGCCATTGCATTAGTACTCCGTGCCATCGGGGAGTACCCGTAAACGAGACATGGGTATGGCATAGAGTTGTGCATGGGTGCGTCATGCATACCACTCATATATTACTGCGATGCTTTGAATGACATTTAGATATAAATGTACACTTTGCACATGCCACGCCTTAGCTTTATTTCTTGCATTAGCACTTCATCATACCAACAGTTGAGCTGACCCATTCGTGGGCAACATTTTTCAGATGAGGATACTCCAACTACTTGAGACTCAGTGATACCTTGATAGGATGAAGCACTTGTTATATTTTTGGTCCGTGGGACTTATGTTTTGTAATGTAAGGGCTTAAGCCCGAATGACCTATGAACAATGTAGTTGTGAAATGTACCTTATGTTATTTTATGTATTGATGGGAATGGAAGCATGTTTATTTAAATTTGTTTAGGTTGTCCTTTATTTTATTTTATTTTCTGTCTCGTCAGTCGCGCCTCGGGTTTGTAGAAATTTCGGGGCGTGACATAAAACTTTATAATTAGAAATAATTTGAAGTAATCAATAGGTATTGGAATGAGACAAGTATAAAGCCTCAATAGTAAAAAGGAAATAACCACCTAAAGAAAAATGCAATAAAGACAAAGAGATAAAAAAAACTGATAAAAAACTGTAAGTCTTGTAAGTACTAAGACACAAGGGATCGACTAGCCCACAAAAGTGAGGACATATTTATGAAACCCTAGTATGAAATAAAAGGAAAGTTTCTTTTATATTAAAGAGCCCTTAATGCAGAAAGATCATAAGTACAACCAGACCTAACCCAAAGGTACTTATGAATCTAAGTATCCAAGAATCACAAATAGAGTCTGTGAGAGGCAACTACTGTGAAATGACACTGTCATATAAAATATTAAGGAAGATTACGATTATGAAATGAAAATAGGGAAGATTGTTATATGATTGATGACTTTTAAAGTCTAATGAGATCCGAGGATCAAATAGAAATAAGGCCCTGTTATGACATGGACTTTTTTATTTATTTATTATTATTCTTGATTATTAAATTTTATTTATTATTATTATTATTATGATAATTATTATTATTATTAAAAAAATTGATGAATGTATGTATGGTATGTGTATATATATATATATATGTGTGTGTATGCATATGTGAATGTGTATGAATTATGTATGTATGTGTAGCATATGTATATGTGTGTGGGATACAACATGCGTATGTATATGGGGATGTGTATATGTATAAAACAGTGCATGTGTGCACTGTGTGTGGGTGAAACTGGATGAGTGTGTGTGTGTGTGTGAGAGGTGTCGGCTAAGTGTGTGTGTGTGTGTGTTTAGTGTGTGTGCCTAGTGTGTGATGAGTAATATATATATATATATATATGTAGGCTTATATAAGCAGCTTTGCATTTAATGCAAAGCTGCATTTTGGGGGAGGCAAAGTGGCTGAACAGAGGTGATAGAAGTCAGGAAAGAGGGGCTGTGAGAGAGAGAGACGTGTGAGAGTTGGATGTGTTGGGTATATGTGTAGTCTCGAGTGGGAAGAAAAGAGAAAGGAAAGAAAAACTGAGAGCAAGGGAGAAGAGAATTCTGGAAGGGAGAAGAACTCTATGAAGCTCGACTTAAGCTTGGAACCAGAAGTGAGAGAGGGGCATGGCTAGAGAGAGAAATCCAACAGAAAACCCGTAAGTGACCTCCTTCTGTTTTGATTTTTTTTTAAAGCATGTTAATTGATTTAATGTATAGGATCTTAGAGAGCATATTGTAAGGATTATCATGCACAAAGAATTAGTTAAAATGGTTGAAAGATGAGGGAGAAATGGGGAGTTGTAGGTCACGGCCATGATAGATGGGTGTTGTCATTTTATGTATGAAACCTTGTTTAAATGACCTAGAAATAATCCCTTTAGGTGCAGAAACTCTTTAGGGTGAAAATGGGGATTGAACCATGAACAAACAGTCACAAAAATGAAAGGGGAAGGGTCAGCCGGAGTTTTGACCGAGGGATTGACCCTCTATTTCGTGAAGATTGGGAAGGCTTTGAGGGAAATGGAGGATGGATATGGAATCTACGCGAAAAACCCTAGAAAACTGCATTTTAAAAACCTTAAAAAGTCGTCGAAGAACGGTCGTCGGCACCGGAGAAGGCACTAGAACCCTACCGGAAGCTCATCAGAAAGTCGGGGAAGAAGGGTGACTGTGCGTGTCGGGTTTCGGGTCCGGGTCGGGTCCGGTTCGGGCGGGGGTGAACCGCCCCTGCCACGTGTCGCCTTCTTGTTTTAAATTAAAAACTAAATTGGGAATGTTTGGTTGTGGACTTAAGAAATTGGAAATCTGAATTAAATAAGAACAGGGATATCTTATCCCTGTTTTAGGTTGATCCTTGTTTGGTTGTCCGAATTAGGAATAGGAGAATTAGAATTTACAATTTTGCCCCTGAACTTTTTGATAATTGAAAATTGACCCAGAACTTTCGGGAATTGTACTTTGACCCCTAAACTTATGAGAAATTATGTTTTGACCCCTCCAGAATAAAATATTAATAAATATTAATTAAATTAATTAAATTAATTAATTTAATTAATTAAATATTCTAAATTAATCCGGAGTCCAAATGGGACAAGTCATTAGTGTATTTTGACTATCTCGACCATTCTGAGATCAATGGTGAGGTCCCTTTTATGAGACGGAGTTCCCAAAAAATAAAAGACCCGTAGTAACCTTTAAAATTACCAAAATGTCCCTGAATTGAAACATAGTCACACGAACTCCAAATTTAGTAAACAAATAGTGAAACTTTATTATCTCGAGCATTCCGGACTCAACTGTGGAGTCTGATTTGTGAAAAGAGGTCTCGAAATGTAAGGACCTGTGAAAAGTGCAAAAATGACTGTTTTACCCTTTTGAACCCAGATGTCCGAATTGAGTTCTACGAAAACCTAAAATCATTTTCTTCGACGTCCCGGACCCAATGGTAGAGTCTAATTTAGCAAAATAGAAACTTATAAGATGAAGACATAAAATTTGATGAATAGCTTAATTCAAGTGACGATTGAACTGAGTCTCATGTTATAATTTTAGGGACACGGAAAGGCAAATAGAAGGTGATCTGACCTTCGGTGTTCTTACAGTGATTTCACTTTACTACGAGTATACTTTCCCGGTTTGAGATCGATTATCAGGTACGATATATTGTGCTAAGTAAGAAATAGAACTGAGATTAGGGATGCTTGTTCTGCTACTTTGATTGTTCACATGTTTACTTGAGTGTTCACCCGCTTATGTGCTTCCTGCTGTCTTGCTAAACTTGGATGATGATTACGTATATATTGCATGTGTTAGCGTAGTGTGAGAATTATATGTTTTGAGAACTGTTGACATTATGAAATATGTGATTAAAAGCATGCTTTATGTATGAATGAGATGCATCATTGAGATTATATCATGATATGATGAAATCAGAGCATATTGGCATAGAGTGATTCCTTGGACATGGCGTGAGTTAAGCACTTGGTGCTTTGCATTATGAGAGTGCAGATCCTGTGGTGAAAAACCCAAAATCGGCCATTAGGTACTTACGAGCCTGACGGATTCCGGACCGTGAAGCGAGACATAGTCGGCGGTACTCATGCCAGCGGGGAAGGGCCGTATCATGAGACATGGGTGGCATAGAGTTGCATGGGTGTGTCACGGATACTGATCATATACTGTATGTTGTTCATATACTGCCATCATGATATTGAATGTCATATAGAAATAACTGTACACTTGCACATGCCAGGACCTTAGTTTTGTTTCTTGCATTATCATTATATTGTACCAGCATGTTGAGCTGACCCCTTTAGTGGGGCAAACATTTCAGATGATGTCCCAGCTGTACGAGACGTGGAGATGATCTGATTAGGGACTATGTTAGGCCCAAGGGGCGCTTTTGATATTGTATAAGGGCATAAGCCCGAGATTGTATTTTATTTTGTATGTTGTGAACAAATGGACTAAACCTTGTGTATGTATCAGAATAGTGTACGGAATGTATGTAATTATACTTAATCGTTTGTATTTCTTTATTATTTTTATTTTCTTTTGTCTCGTTACTCGTGCCTCGGGTTCGCTGGAATTCGGGGTGTGACAACGTGGTATCAGAGCTTAGGTTCGAATACCTAGAGACCGTGGGGTGTTGTTAAACACCATAAGACCCTAGAGTAGAAGTGATGACTTAGTGTAAACTATTAGTAGCATGCTGTAGGGCCTTATGTGCTATGTGATCATATGTCCTGATGCATGACTTATTGTGATTACGTGATGATTTATGCTATGTTTGGAGGCATGACATGTATGATATGTGAAAAACTTGTTAAGTGTATATATCATGGCTTGCTGTATGTACCACCTGTTAAAGCATTGGCTATTGATAGGAACATGATTGGGATCACACTTAAATGCCTATATTTGAATGTGAAAAAGTGATATTGAAGTTTTTCTCTTGGACTTGTAGATATGCCTCCTAGACGAGCTCCCACGAGAGCTGGACCACCCAGACGGGGTAGGGGTAGACCTAGAGGCGCTGCCCAGCCTAGAGGTGCTGCCCAGCCTTGTCGTGGCAGACCTAGAGCTGCTGCCCCTATTCCTGATATAGTTGAGGAGGTAGTTGCCCCAGCTGACACACAGGAGCACAGTGCAGCTGAGAAGGATATTGCTCCCGCCCTTGCCCCTATTCCTGTTCCCGCTCCAGCACAGGAGGTAGAGCAGATGGTTGGCGCCAGAGACATGACGGCCCTTTTGCAGGAGTGTCTTCGCACCATGATGGAGGCGCGGACCATCGGCGGAGAGACCAGGGATACCTTCGTGATGAAGGTGTTCTAGAGGATGAGACCACCCACCTTTGTTGGACAGCCGGACCCACTTATTGCAGAGGAGTGGTTGAGACAGATCACTCGGATTTTGGATTCACAGGGGATTACTGAGCCCCACCTGAGGATCAGATGCGCTACATTTCAGTTTACAGACCTGGCTAGTCAGTGGTGGGAGGTAGCTGCTGACAGACTACATCGGTTTGGTGAGGGATGGGATGCATTTGTGGCCATGTTCAATGACCACTACTTCCCGATATCTGCTAGAGTTGGGTTTAGGGAGGAGTTCGAGGCACTTCTTCAGAAGGACATGACAGTGGCTCAGTATGAGTCACGGTTTGCTGCTTTGGGGAAGTTCGCCCCACATATTATTGGACATGAGGATTTGAGGATGTAAAATTTCCTCAAGGGGTTGAAGACCTCCATCAGGGACAGACTGACTGGACATATTATAGAGACATACGAGGAGGCAGTGATCAGGGCCTCCAAGGTGGAGAGAGAGCTGGCTGATCTTAGAGGGATCAGGGAGACTAGAGCACAGGGCAGGGCACCCACAGTACAGACCTCCGCACCTGCCCCGACATATAGACAGCCGAAGAGGTACCGAGCCAGTACTTTTTCCTCACAGCCACCGGCCGGACCCCTCCATTCTATAACTCCCCGTCCTGCCTTACCATATGCTTCTAGGGGAGGAGGATCCCAGCGACCTATCATATGTTATACCTGCGGGCAGCCTGGCCATAGGAGGGCCGACTGTCCTTTGAGGGGGCCCAGCTTTCCACAGGGTGTCGGATCCAGTCAGGGGTCATTTCCACTACCTCTACCGGCACCGAGTCAGAGGGCCCCGCCTATTTGTTACACTTGTCAGCAGCCTGGCCATGTTAGGGCCAACTGCCCTCAGGGGCAGACTTTGTAGAGTGCGCCGAGGTCCCACTATTATCAGCACACACAGGTGCCTCTGCCCCAGCCACAGTCAGTCCAGGGATTACCAGCGCCCTATCATCAGCCTACATCCTCCGCACAGAGCGTCAGAGCTCCAGCACCTAGGGGAGGAGGCCAGCAGACACAAAGAGGGGGAGGCAGACAGGGCCAGACCACACAGGGCCGAGTTTATGCAGTAGCCACCCCGGAGACCTCTGCTGCCGGACCATCAGTAGTCCGAGGTACATTTCTCATATCCAGTTCATGGGCCAGTGTGTTGATAGATTCAGGTGCATCACATTCATTCATTTCTACCGCACTTGCTATGTCATTGGGTCTGGATATAGATTGGTTGGACCCCCTCGTTGCATGTTGGTACACCAGTTGGGGGTGTTGTAGTACTGACGAGGATCTGTAGAGATTGCTCGATAAGAGATAGCTGATCGTGTCCTCCACTTTGATTTTATTGTACTTGATATGTCTGGGTTTGATGTGATTCTGAGGATGGATTGGTTGTTCACCTATCGGGCGAGTATAGACTGCTACAAGGGGAGGGTGACTGTATGCACTCCTGAGGGAGACTGCTTTTATTTCACAGGGGATCGAGGGGATTTCTTGGTTCCACCAATGCGTGATTCTAGGAGCTGGGGAGGCCACAGTTATATGTTGGCTAGTCTGATTGCGAGTGATTTTGAGGCTATAGAAATTGTGTTACCCCCAGTCGTGGATGAGTTCCCTGACGTCTTCCCGAGTGACTTGACTTGTCTACCCCCTAGACGAGAGATCGAGTTCACTATAGAGCTTATTCCTGGTACTACACCCATTTCCATACCACCTTACCGCATGGTCCAGCTGAGTTGAGAGAGTTGAGGGAGCAATTGACTGACCTCCAGCGGAAGAGGTTTATCCGTCCTAGCACTTCTCCGTGGGGTGCCTCGACACTGTTCGCGAAGAAGAAGGACGGGACACTACGCTTATGCGTAGATTACAGGAGGCTGAATCGGGTTACTATTAAGAATAAGTACCCGTTGTCGAGGATCGACGATTTATTTGATCAGCTGAGAGGTTCGAGATGCTTCTCGAAGATTGATCTTAGATCGGGTTACCACCAGTTGAGGGTCAAGGAGGAGGACATAGCGAAGACAGCCTTCCGCACTCGCGATGGTCACTATGAGTTTGTGGTCATGCCCTTCGGAGTGACGAATGCCCCAGCGGCATTCATGGACTTGATGCACCGCATTTTCAGTCCTTACCTGGATCAGTTCGTGGTGGTATTTGTGGATGACATCTTAGTGTATTCACCAGCTGAGGATGTACATGCCTATCATTTGAGGACTGTACTGCAGATTTTGAGAGAGCATCGCCTATTTGCCAAGTTCTCGAAGTGCGAGTTCTGGCTTAGAGAGGTACAATTCTTAGGACATGTAGTATCCAGTGGAGGGGTATCTGTAGATCCCTCCAAGATTGAGGCAGTCATGAGCTGGGAGAGGCCGAGCAGTGTATTCGAGATTTGGAGTTTTCTAGGGTTGGCCGGATACTACCGACGATTTGTGGAGGGTTTCTCCTAGTCTTGCCTGCGCCGATGACTCGTCTGACGTGCAAGGGCATCAGATTCTTATGGACAGATGACTGTGAGCAGTCTTTTCAGGAGCTAAAGAGGAGATTGACTTCAGCGCCTGTTTTGATCATACCTGAGAGGGGAGTGGGCTATGCTGTGTACTGTGATGCTTCCCAAGAGGGATTAGGTTGTGTATTGATGCAGGATGGCAGAGTGGTAGCCTACGGTTCTCGCCAATTGAAGAACCACGAGCGGAACTACCCCACACATGACTTAGAGTTAGTTGCCGTCATCTTTGCACTGAAGAGTTGGCGACACTACTTATACGGGGAGAGATTCGAGGTATTCTCTGACCACAAGAGCCTCAGGTATATCTTCACGCAAAAGGACCTGAACCTGAGGCAGAGGAGGTGGATGGAGTACATGGAGGATTATGATTTTGACCTTCAGTACCACCTAGGGAGGGCCAATGTGGTGGCTGACGCACTCAGCAGGAGGTCGAGGGGTATTGTTGCCAGTGTTGCCATCAGGGAGTGGGAGATGATGGGGGATATTGGCGAGTTTGATCTAGATATTGCTGAGTTTGAGGGACAGGCCACTCTGTTCAGCTTGTGTGCACAGCCCACCCTTTTGACTAAAGTGATAGAGGCACAGCTAGTGGATGTTGAGACAGATCAAATCAGAGTACGGATTGCTAGTCCTGAGGGATTTGCAGGATGGACGGTGCATTCTGACCTTAGTCTGAGGTATTTGGGTAGAGTTTTTGTCCCAGAGTCTCTTAGGGCTGAGGTCCTTAGGGATTTCCACCACTCACGTCTGGCAGTGGACCCAGGGGGCACTAAGATGTATCACTGATCTGCGCCGTCAGTATTAGGTGGGCGGGGATGACGAGAGATGTGGCGCAGTTCGTGTCGAGATGTCTCACGTGCCAGCAGGTGAAGGCTGAGCACCAGAGACCTGGAGGGTTGCTACAGCCGTTGCCAGTGGCCAAGTGGAAGTGGGAGCACGTTACTATGAATTTCGTGATGGGTCTTCCGAAGTCACCGAGGGGCCATGATGCAGTTTGGGTTATCGTGGACAGGCTAACGAAGTCTGCTCACTTTTTGCCGATCAGAGTGACTGATTCATCAGATGCCCTCAGTAGATTGTATATTCGAGAGATTGTACGACTACATGGGGTAGCCGGTATCCATTGTTTCAGATAGGGACCCATGTTTCACTGCCCGGTTTTGGCAGAGTCTCCAGACAGCCTTAGGGACACAGCTCCAGTTTAGTACTGCCTTTCACCCCCAAACAGATGGCCAGTCAGAGCGCACCATTCAGATCCTTGAGGACATGCTTAGGGCTTGTGTCATGGATTTCAGGGGTAGTTGGGAGGATCACCTTGCCTTGGTCGAGTTTGCCTACAACAACAGCTATCAGTCTAGTATAGAGATGGCACCATTTGAGGCGTTGTATGGTAGGCCGTGCCGTTCCCCAGTGTGTTGGACTGAGGTTGGAGAGACAGCTGCCTTGGGACCCGATATAGTCCGTGAGACCACGGACAAGATACAGGTGATCAGGCAGTGCTTGTTGACAGCCCAGAGTCGCCAGAGGAGTTATGCAGATAGGAGGCGGTGGCCCTTGGCATTTGAGGTGGGGGACCATGTGTTCCTCAAGGTATCTCCCAGACGGGGCTTGAGGAGATTTGGGAGCGGTGGGAAGCTGTCGCCACGATTTATAGGCCCCTTTGAGATTCTTGGGAGGGTTGGTGAGGTGGCTTATAAGCTGGCCTTACCACCATAGCTATCTGGAGTTCACGACGTCTTCCATGTATCCATGTTGAGGAAGTACCATCCTGACCCCTCACATGTACTTGACTGGGTAGACCTTCAGTTAGAGGGGGACGCTTCCTATGACCAGAGACCCGTAGAGATATTGGACTCGAGGGACCAGGTTTTGCGAGGCAGGACCATTCCTTTGGTCAAGGTTCATTGGAACCACCATGAGGTTGAGGAGGCTACTTGGGAGCGTGAGGCCGAGGTCCGTACTAGGTATCCCGAGTCGTTTGACCAGTGATGTATTTTCTTTTGCCTCATGTTATTTTAAATTTCGGGACGAAATTTTTGTAAGGAGGGAAGGATGTTATGACATGGAATCTTTTTTTTATTTATTATTATTCTTGATTATTAAATGTTATTTATTATTATTATTATTATAATTATTATTATTATTAAAAAAATTGATGAATGTATGTATGGTATGTGTATATATAAGTGTGTATGCATATGTGAATGTGTATGGATTATGTATGTATGTGTAGCATATGTATATGTGTGTGGGATACAACATGTGTATGTATATGGGGATGTGTATATGTATAAAATAGTGCATGTGTGCACTGTGTGTGGGTGAAACTTGGATGAGTGTGTGTGTGTGAGAGAGGTGTCGGCTAAGTGTGTGTGTGTTTAGTGTGTGTGCCTAGTGTGTGATGAGTAATATATATATATATATATATATGTAGGCTTATATAGGCAGCTTTGCATTTAATGCAAAGCTGCATTTTGGGGGAGGCAAAGTGGCTGAACAGAGGTGATAGAAGTCAGGAAAGAGAGGGCTGTGAGAGAAAGAGAGACGTGTGAGAGTTGGATGTGTTGGGTATATGTGTAGTCTCGGGTGGGAAGAAAAGAGAAAGGAAATAAAAACTGAGAGCAAGGGAGAAGAGAATTCTGGAAGGGAGAAGAGCTCTGTGAAGCTCGGCTTAAGCATGGAACCAGAAGTGAGAGAGGGGCACGGCTAGAGAGAGAAATCCAACAGAAAACTCGTAAGTGACCTCCTTCTGTTTTGATTTTTTTTAAAGCATGTTAATTGATTTAATGTATAGGATCTTAGAGAGCATATTGTAAGGATTATCATGCAAAAAGAATTAGTTAAAATGGTTGAAAGATGAGGGAGAAATGGGGAGTTGCAGGTCACGGCCATGATAGATGGGTGTTGTCATTTTATGTATGAAACCTTGTTTAAATGACCTAGAAATAATCCCTTTAGGTGCAGAAACTCTTTAGGGTGAAAATGGGGATCGAACCATGAACAAACAGTCACAAAAATGAAAGGGGAAGGGTCGGTCGGAGTTTTGACCTGAGGGATTGACCCTCTTTTTTGTGAAGATTGGGAAGGCTTTGAGGGAAATGGAGGATGGATATGGAATCTACGCGAAAAACCCTAGAAAACTGCATTTTAAAAACCTTAAAAAGTCACCGGAGAACGGTCGCCGGCGCCGGAGAAGGCGCTGGAACCCTACCGGAAGCTCACCGGAAAGTCGGGGAAGAAGGGTGACTATGCGGTCAGGGTTTCGGGTCCGGTTCGGGCGGGGGTGAACCGCCCCTGCCACGTGTCGCCTTCTTGTTTTACATTAAAAACTAAATTGGGAATGTTTGGTTGTGGACTTAAGAAATTGGAAATCTGAATTAAATAAGAATAGGGATATCTTATCCCTGTTTTAGGTTGATCCTTGTTTGGTTGTCCGAATTAGGAATAGGAGAATTAGAATTTACAATTTTGCCCCTGAACTTTTTGATAATTGAAAATTGACCCAGAACTTTCGAGAATTGTACTTTGACCCCTAAACTTATGAGAAATTATGTTTTGACCCCTCCAGAATAAAATATTAATAAATATTAATTAAATTAATTAATTAATTTAATTTAATTAATTAAATATTCTAAATTAATCCGGAGTCCAAATGGGACAAGTCATTAGTGTATTTTGACTATCTCGACCATTCTGAGACCAATGGTGAGGTCCATTTTATGAGACGGGGTCCCAAAAAATAAAAGACCCTGTAGTAACCTTTAAAATTATCAAAATGCCCCTGAATTGAAACACAGTCACTCGAACTCCAAATTTAGTAAACAAATAGTGAAACTTTATTATCTCGAGCATTCCGAACTCAACTGTGGAGTCGGATTTGTGAAAAGAGGTCTCAAAATGTAAGGACCCGTGAAAAATGCAAAAATGACTGTTTTACCCTTTTGAACCCAGATGTCCGAATTGAGTTCTACGAAAACCTAAACTTATTTTCTTCGACGTCCCGGACCCAATGGTAGAGTCTAATTTAGCAAAATAGAAACTTATAAGATAAAGACATAAAATTTGATGAATAGCATAATTCAAGTGACGATTGAACTGAGTCTCATGTTATGATTTTAGGGACACGGAAAGGCAAAGAGAAGGTGATCTAACCTTCGGTATTCTTATAGTGATTTCACTTTACTACGAGTATACTTTCCCAGTTTGAGATCGATTATCAGGTACGATATATTGTGCTAAGTAAGAAATAGAACTGAGATTAGGGATGCTTGTTCTGCTACTTTGATTGTTCACATGTTTACTTGAGTGTTCACCTGCTTATGTGCTTCCTGCTATCTTGCTAAACTTGGATGATGATTACAGTCGTATATTGTATGTGTTAGCATAGTGTGAGAATTATATGTTTTGAGAACTGTTGACATTATGAAATATGTGATTAAAAGCATGCTTTATGTATGAATGAGATGCATCATTGAGATTATATCATGATATGATGAAATCAGAGCATATTGGCATAGAGTGATTCCTTGGACATGGCATGAGTTAATCACTTGGTGCTTTGCATTATGAGGGTGCAGATCCTGTGGTGAAAAACTCAAAATTGGCCATTAGGTACTTGCGAGCCTGACGGATTCCGGACCGTGAAACGAGACATAGTCGGCGGTACTCATGCCAGCGGGGAAGGGCCGTATCATGAGACATGGGTGGCATAGAGTTGCATGGGTGTGTCACGCATACTGATCATATACTGTATGTTGTTCATATACTGCCATCATGATATTGAATGTCATATAGAAATAACTGTACACTTGCACATGCCACGACCTTAGTTTTATTTCTTGCATTAGCATTATATTGTACCAGCATGTTGAGCTGACCCCTTTAGTGGGGCAAACATTTCAGATGATGTCCCAGCTGTACGAGACATGGAGATGATCTGATTAGGGACTATGTTAGGCCCAAGGGGCGCTTTTGATATTGTATAAGGGCATAAGCCCGAGATTGTATTTTATTTTGTATGTTGTGAACAAATGGACTAGACCTTGTGTATGTATCAGAATAGTGTACGGAATGTATGTAATTATACTTAATCGTCTGTATTTTTTTATTATTTTTATTTTCTTTTGTCTCGTTACTCGCACTTCGGGTTCGCTGGAATTCGGGGCGTGACAGGCCCATTATTGGGCAACATTCAAATAAGTTAGTTGTATGATAACAACAAGTAAAAGACTAAAGAATCTGAAGAATTTTAAGGATTGTTATAAACCAAGTGATTGAGGAAACGAGTAACAGTAGTAAAATTCATAGTACTTTAAGGCTAAGGTTAATCAGAAATGAAAACCCATAATGAACTACAAGGTTCAACGATGAGCCAAGCATAACTTCAATATTAAAAAAGGTACTTGTAAAACAACTAATGATAGAATTTGAAAGATTAGTAAAAATTGGTTATTCCTATACCCTGAGAACGCTCTGACAAATTTTCTTAGACATAAAAGAGGGAGAAGTACATCATTATGCTTCAACTATGACAAAATAGAAAGTATGAATACGCAAAAAGATTTGGACAATAATAGGGAAGAAATGGAGGAACTAATTTCCTCAATCCTTCTGACCTATGTAATGGGTTCACGTAAAACCAAAGAAAAATGGGACATTAGAAATAAGTCAACCTAAGAACGAGAAGGAAGAGGATTGACTTAACCTTAATATAAGTGGCTCATGATAAAAAGACCTATGCATAAGAATCTCATATAAGAAGAATAAATACTAAGTTACTTTTGCATTAAGAAAGACTATAATGCGAAGGACACATGAGTAAATCAACCCTTGAAACCTAAGATGTCTGAAACTCATGAATAGAGTTAAATAGACAAGGAAAGCCTAAGTGAATGACATTGAAAATCAGGCAACCAAACGTACAAAGTGAATCCATAGAAGGATTCTCAACTAAGAAAAAATTAGAAAAAACTAGTCAAGGACTTCGTCCTTAATAGAAAACAAGAGTACCTAGACAAAGAAGTCAAGTACTCTATAAACTATGAAGAAATGACTTAGAATAAACCATGAAAGTATAGTGACCTCACAACCACAGATTCCAGGACTAGTGGGAAGGATACTGGAACACTAATATAGCATTAGTGAGACTGTGAGTTAGAGATTGAGGCATTGAATAAAGATTAGAAAATCAATCCCTTGGCTTTCAAAGACCACTATTGAGTGGGTAAATGAAAACTATAAAAAAAAAATGAAATGTTTTTAGAAGATTTCTTATTTAGAGACACAATGTATAGATACCAATAATAAACCGAAAAAGACTAGATAAATAAACTGACACGGTGGATTGAGCCTAAAGAAGAATTTAAGGCCAGAAAAGAATACGACAAGAACATAAAATTAAGTGAACTAAGTAAAGAATTAGTCCTCATTAAAACAAAAAGTGCTTGAATAAAGAAATTCAGTACATTCCAATAGTGAAAATAGAGTAGTCTGGTCATACCCATGACTTTCAAGACTACTACTACTATGATGATAACAAGTAAAATAGTATCAAAGTGTGCAATGGAAGCATGTTAATGATACAAAAGAGCGAATAGTTTTTCCTATTAGATCAGTTGACTTTTAGGGACAAAACTCTTTTTAAGTAGGGGAGAATGTAACACCCCTATCCAATGAATTGAGTAATTTTTGTATAATGCATTAAAAAAAAACATTAATAGAAAATATTTTCCCATCCCTATGAAAACAAGGAGAAATTGTTTGTTGTGCATGTCTTATGCCCAGCCCACTGCCACATCATCACCTTTTCTTTTTGAAACTTCAAAATTAAATAACTTACAATTTATAATTTTTTTTTCATAAAAATTATATATCTGGATTCTAAAAATTGAGATATATCAAACAAGATCTATATTCCATATAAAATTATGCCAAAAAAATTGTATTTTTTAACATAGAAATTTTATTTCGCACAGCACTGTCGAAAAACTCTCTATTTGAAAATTCTTCGAAAAATTCTATCCTAAAATTATTTATTAGAATTCTTTTTTTAAAAAAAATTCCATTGCAATTGGATGCACGGTTACTCTTTAAATAAATTATGTTAAACCTTTAATATTTTACATAACAATTATCCCAATCAAATGGGAATTTCCATAAAAATTCTTTGTCCATAAATTCTCTACTTCTTTCAAATTTATATGTTGGCAATCCATTCCAAAAGTCTAGAAACACACCTAATTAGAATCTTTCACTTGAGTCATACTTTTAGCTCTAGTTTTCATGTGTTATATGGTATCATTGTTACATGACACTCAGCTATACTTTTCTGGAGGATTGAGCTGGTAGGCCCATGTAAGCCGAGAGCTCAAAATTACTAAGCATCATTATGTGACACCTGGGTCTCGTATAACTAGTCATTAGGCATAAACCATTTTACGTGATTACCATAAACATTTTAAGTTATTTAGTTGAATTCAATATTTGTAAAACTTACTGGCATATACATTGTATGATTTATTCATATATTAGCAACAACCTAGTTTACAAGTATGTTTTAAGATTCCAATAGGTTTATAAATGCTTTTAAATAATATCCATGGAAAAATATATTTTAGGTTTGCCAAAACCCACGACAAGGCACTTGTGTTACTTATAGAGCTGAAGTTAGTTCACGACAAAATACCAACAACATTTCATGTATACTCTCGAAGGAAAAAGAGGTAGTAAGCAATGAAAAGAAAGGTCTGTAAGCATAGATGAAACCTGCAAAAAGTGCAGTATATATAGAGATCTTCTAGTGTCTTGAGGATGACATGCACTGGAGTTAGGCGGCAACTTAGAGTAAGAAGAAGTAAAGAGTGGCTAGAAGACATGCAGTTAGTTGTTAGTCATTAACATATATATAATGGGATCACGAGATTGTAACTCCAATCAATCTTGAATATTGTATAAGTGATGATGTAATTAAGCCCTGCCAAGTGAGACTACATTCATAAATAAAAACTATGAATTTTTACTACTAACTAATAGTTAAAGAATGCAATTAACTTGGAAATAAGTTTAAAGGTCTTGTGGTAGGTCGGGTACCCTACTTCGCATATGGTGGATTTGCGAGATGTGACACCGAGTTTCTGAGTTGTGATTACCAACACATAATCAAAATTTTCAAGTTTGAAATATCTAGATTCTGCATCAATCAGGCCTTTACTAACATAAAACATCCACTTATGAATCCCTCTATCATCTCTAATCATTGCTGAGCTAACTAAATCAACTAAAACTACCAGGTATAAGAAGAGTTTATCTTTTAGGAGTGGCATGGAAAGAAGCTCTAGAGATTCCAAATAACCCTTCAATTGTTAGAATGAAAGTTCACACTAGGTTGTCAATTCAAGATACTTATTTCCTTTTAGGGCCTTAACGAATGAAAAATAACAGTCTGTAGATCATGAGATGAAAAGGTTCAGGGCGGAAACCCTTTCGTTCAAGCTCTAGTCCTTTTTCTTACTCTTTGAGGGATTCATTTCTAGTAATGCCCAAATTTGTAAATAATCTTCTTCAATTCCTCACTAGGACAAAAAGAAACCAAGGTATTTTTCCTCGGTTACACCAAATATGGATTTAGAGAGATTATGTTTCATTTTGTGCTTCTTTAGTATATTGCATATAGGAATCATGTGCTACATATGTTCCCCGTTCTTTTTGGTTTTGACTAACATATCATCGATGTAAACCTCCATGATTTTTCTGATCAGATCTCAAAACATTTCATTCTCCAGTTGTTAATAAATGACCCATACATTTTTAAGACTAAAATGCATGACCTTGTAGCAAAACAGTTATGCTTGGAACACTACAGGAAACATAAGTATTAGCGGCGTGTTCACAAGCGCCGTTAATACTCCCAAAAATGCCGCTAAAGAGTTTTTACAGCATTCATCTGTGCGCCATTAGAAACCCTGCTAGTAGTAGTGTCACAAATACTATTAGTAGTGGTTAGAATGAAAATTCGCTAATAAGACACTATTAGCTGTGTTTCCAAACGTCGTAAGTAAGTGTCGCTAAAACATTCAAAATGATATATGATTCACTGCTAATAATAACATATTAGCGGCACACGGTGTGCACTGCTAATAATCTTTTATTAGCCGCCCACATTATGTGGTGCTAACAGTCCTCTATTAGTCGAATTATTAGCAGTGCACACTGTGCGCCACTAATAATGCTTTTACAATTTTCGCACCTATAATTATGACATTCACTTAATTTTTATTTCACATATTCAAACTTGTGTCATCAATAATAAAATACAATCACATTCCAAACAGTAGAGAAATTAAATTCGTGCCATAAATATAACAAAATTTAATTACAAAATCATTCTGAGTACAATTAAGTAATAAATTAAAAAGTGTTCCAAATATAAACATGAATGTCTAAAAAAATGAAAAACATTACCAACCCTAGCCCAGCGAACCTCCACGTCGACACAAGAATCTAGTAATCTAAAAAAGGAAATTAACAATTAGATATGAGTAAAAAAGATATTAAGAAAAATTATTAAATTATTTTTTTTGGTATAACATGCAAACTGGGCATTTGAATTGTGTTCCGTAAGTTTGAGCATGTGTATTTTATTAGTCGTGAGGTGTATGAGCTATTTTGGTAGTGATTTGACCATTTTCAGGCATTTTGAGTGGTCAAAGGCCCAAAAGGGGGCATTTTCGACACTTAAGTCCTTTTATTTTACATAAGTTACAAATTAGGCATGGTAATTGTGTTCCATAAGTTTTAGCACATGTATTTTATTAGCTTAGAGGTGTGTGAACTTTTTTTTTTGGTGGTTTGACCATTTTCAGTGGTCAAAGGCCCAAAAAAGGTGGTTTTCGACACTTTAGTCATTTTATTTTTGCATAAGTTATAAACTAGGAATCTGAGTTGTGTTCCACAACTTTGAGCACATGTAAATTATTAGTCATGAGGTATATGAGCTAGTTTGGTGGTGGTCTGACAATTTTTAGGCAATTTGGACAGTCAAAGGCCTTAAAGGGACCATTTTCGACACATAATCCTTTTTTTTTACATAAATTGATAATCGGGCATCCGAATTGAGTTTCATAAGTTTTAGAACATGTATTTTATTATTCTTGAGATGTGTGATCTAGTTTTGTGGTAGTTTGACCATTTTCGGTGGTCAAATGACTAAAAAGGGTTGTTTTTGACACATGTCACTTTATTTTGCATAAGTTGCAAATCGGGCATCCGAATTGTGTTCCATGAGTTTAAGAACATGTATTTTATTAGTCATGAGGTGTGTGAGCTGGTTTGGTGGTAGTTTGATCATTTTCGGTCATTTTGGGCAATCAAAGGCCTAAAATGGGCAATTTTCGACAATTAAGTCCCATTATTTTGTATAAGTTATAAATCAGGCATTGAAATTGTGTTCTGTAAGTTTTAGTACATGTATTTCTTTATTTAGGTGGTGTGTTACCTTTTTTGGTGGTGGTTTGACCATTTTCAAGCATTTTGGGCCATCGAAGGCCTAAAAGGGTCCATTTCGACACTTAAGTGTTCTTTTTTTGTTTTGTTTTTTTTTTTTTTTGCTTCAGTTGCAAACCAGACATTTGAATTTTGTTCCATAAATTTGAGCACGTTTAATTTCTTATTCGTGAGGTTATTGATCCAGTTTTTTGGTGGTTTGACCATTTTCAAAAATTTTGGGCAGTCAAAGGCCTAAAATGGGCTGTTTTCGACACTTAAGTCCCTCTAATTTGCATAAGTTGCAAACCGGGCATCAGAATTGTGTTTAATAATTTTAAGGATGTGTATTTTATTATTTTAGAGGTCTGCGAACTTGTTTGGTGGTGGTTTGGCCATTTATGGACATTTTGGGCGGTCAAAGGCTCAAAAGAGACCATTTTCGACACTTAAGTCCTTTGTTTTGGCATAAGTTGAAAACTGGGCATCGAAATTATGTTCTGTAAGTTTGAGCATGTTTGTTTTATTAGTCGTTAGGTGTGTGGCTGATTTGGTGGTGGTTTGACCATTTTTGGGCATTTTGGACAATCAAAGGCCTAAAAGGGAATATGCAAAATTAACTAGTTCCAACAAATGATGTGGCTTTTAAACTTACCAAGATTAAGAAACGCTGCCTTGCTGTCCACAGAAAATGATTTTGGTGTTGGCCGAACACTAGCCCCTAGGCCCCAGACCTATCCACGCCTCTGGACCAAAATGGCCTCGCACATCTGGTCATTAATCATCAGGGGCTCTTTCTTGGGGGTCGGCTACGTACTTTTATCAAGCATCTCCTCCTACAAAATGATAAATGTTATGTTATATATATTAAAAATATTTATAAATTTAAATTTAGTAATAGTGGTATGTATACGGTAAAAACTTACGTATAATCGCTATGACTTTAGGTCCACCCAACCTTTCTTTGGGTTGAAATGCGTCATTTGCCAAAGATCGATGGGGCTGGGCAATGCACCGGTATCCAGGTCGCGCTGCAACAATGATAACACTATTAAGATAAGATTTTGAATTTTTGTAGTTCTAATATTAAAAAATAGATAGACTTATAATTACCATATCGTGCATGTGGCATAGAAATGAACGTGAACCACTATAGTGATTCACCTTTTGCTTGTTCCTACTCTCCACATTTCTTACACTAACCATGTAAACCCAATAATGTTAATGTTAATATATATATATATATATATATAATAAATTATCATAAGATATTAATTGTGCAATTTGATTACCCTAAATTCTTTTGCGTCCCACCGATCACACTGGATAACCCAATCCTCTTGGGACACCCCCTCTATAGGGTTTGCTGTGGGGCTCTCCACTTGTATCCACCTCCTTCCTAAAATGCACGTGTAGTTTGTGACGGTAATCCCTGAAGCAAACCCCAAGGTACCCATCCACAGCCTTCCACAAGTTCATTAAATTCAGGTCAATATCAAATTTTTCCTACAAAATTTCATATTAAGATTAAGGAAGAGATTCATTAAATACGTAAATAATAAATGGAATTAAATAATAAAATACATACTAATATATGGTCGTAGAGTTTCCGTCACTGTTCCTCAGTGACATCATCCCAAGTGGCAGCATGAAGGAGCGCACATATTGCTTTATTGTGTACAAGAATCTGTGGCAATAATAATTCAACAAATTAATGAAAGGTATCTATGGAGATATAAGACATATTAAATATTAAGTTATCTACCTTTCAATTGAATATATCCAACAATATTGGATCTATGGGCACCAACACCGAAAAAAATGAGTTTTCAATCCCCTTTACTGGATTTAGAGGGATCCTGACTGTCTTTTTCCCTTAAGGTAGGAAGGAATGCCTTTTATGGGAGATAGAGAAATTGACAAGTCGCCAGCTTGTTTTTGGCAAGAAACAAGCAAATTCGTTACAACTTGAACAATACATATGAAGGAAAAATTGAAAGGAATGACATAAGAATTACATCACTTTTAATCCTAAATACATACTAGGAGATCCCTTGACATAGATCAAAAGAAAGATAAAGCACTAAAATAAAGCAGTAACCAAAGAAACAAGCTCGGGTGTTAAAGTACAGAGTGGGAAGGTGTTAGGCACCTACCCCGCTCAATCTGAAAAGATCAGCTTCAAATATTCACTTGCAAGGTTATTTTGTTACGAGAAAATAGAAAAGAGAGATGTGAGTCTACAAAAGATAAATAATAAAGAATCTGGCATGAATAAATAAAATAAAACAGAAAGATAGAAAGAAGATTTGACTTAGGCCCGAAAACTTCCAACGTATCCGTTTAGAAAATAAAATCAGAGTCACATAGTTTTTCAGTTTACCCTATAGAGACTTGGAAAAATGAGAATAAATTTTTCATTTTTGCGGGTAGGGCACTATTCATGCACCATTTGCCGGTAGGGTACTATACATGTACATTTAGACATAAGTCATACTTAAAAGCATATTTTGAGTATGCCATAAAATATAAATATACATAGAATGTTGAAATACACCTCTTGTAAAAATTTGACCCTATTCAGAGATAGTTTCAAAATTAGACCAAAAAGGCATCCCGGTGGCCTGGGTGGATCCAGCCAAACCCGGCCACAGGCGAAAATTTATTTTTTTGAAAAATTTTATTTAAAATAATTTTAAGAACTTTGGCTAAAACAAAATATCGAATTGAGGCGTTTCAGGACTTGTTGTAGTGTAACGGGGTCTTGGATTCATTAAGGGCAAAAGGGTCATTTTGCATCTTTGCCCCTCCACTATAAATACAGCCCCTTAGTGTATTTTTTATTTTTTTTTATATTTTGGCCTGAGATTTAGAGCAGAAGTCATGCATGGGAGAAAAGTGAAGAAAAGCCCTAGGTTCACCAAGCTTCAAGCCATCAAAACACACTTCTAGGCCAAGATTCTTGCAAGGCTTCCTTCTAGGAAGTTGTTCCTCTCATCAAGACCTGTATTCTCATTGATCGGTTCGACTACACAACGAACACAACTCCCTCGGTTTGAGAAAAATAATTTTAGGTATTATATTTTGCTAAGTTAGGAATATATTTAAGTTTTCTTGCCTTTCTATGTGTTGGTTGAATGATTTAGGTGTTTACTTGATGTTAGAAAATCACTTAGGTGGTAGTTGCTTTGAAAACTTAGAGTTGGTAGTTAGGTACTTTTGTGTTCTTTGAGTTTCTTGACATTTTGTTACTATGATGAAGGTGTACCGTGCATATATGTTGGATTATTATATTCTAGCTTATGTTCATGTAGAAAAACTTTTGTGGTGTGAGAGTTATGATTTATTCCTAGAGTTGGTAGTTTCTGTATTTGTATTTTCTTTGAAAAATTATTAAAGTAATGAACATGAAACTTGATCATATGCTTAATACATTGAATTGTGACTTACATTCATGTAAACAAAGTGTTGTGAAATTGAAGTTATGCTTTACTTTATGAATAATGCATATTTTAAGTCATGCTCCATGTGTTGATGAAATGCTTCATTGAGATTGCATTATTGCATGGTGAAATCAAAGCATATTGGCATGGTGTGATCCTTTGAAAACATGGTGAAGGTTGGGCACTTTGGTGCTATGCATTATAAGGGTGTAGATCCTGTGGTGAAAAACTCAAAATTGGCCATTGGTACTCATGCCAACGGGGATGGACCGTGAAGTGAGACATACGATTGGTACTCGTTCCAACGGGGAAGGATTGTGAAGCGAGACATGGGTGTGGCATAGAGTTTGCATGTGTGTGTCATGCATATTACCTTTGCATTGCATTGATGAATGAAAGGGGGTATGCTTAGCTTGAAAATGTACACTTGCACATGCCACACCTAAAATTTGTTCCTAGCATTAGCATCATGTCATACCAACAGTTGAGCTGATCCATTCGTGGGATATCATATTACAGATGACGCTCTAGTACTTGAGACTTGAGGAAGTCTTGAAGGAAGAAGGGGAAGTGTACTTGAATCGACATTTGGCCCTTGGGGCACATTTTTGTATGTATAGGCATAAGCCCAAATGACTTGTATTCAGTTTGGAAAAGTAATGGATTATAGTCCTTGGGCCATTTTAAAATGTAAGGGTGTAAACCTAATTGATATGTAGGATGTCTTTATTTAATGAGCATCATATGTGTATATTGAGACAACTAGATGTGTATGTTGAAAACAAGGGATGTATATTTAATTTACATGAATTGTGGCCACCAAGTGTGGGTGGGTTGTGACATACTTATACATATGAAGTATTGTGAATATTAGGTAGGAAAAAGCCTTCAAAAACAAAGGAGGTTATGTTGAAATTTTACGAAAAATTAAAAGACTTGATAAGTGTGTAAAAACCTTTTAAATAGGTGGGAAGGGTGTCAAAAGGGGGGGTTTAGAAACCTTGGGAAAATAGGCTAAAAATGGAAGAAAAGTGGCATGAAAAATTTGGAAATTTTTTTTGAAAACAGAGAAATTTACTCGCAGCCATGAACAGTAATTCTACAGGAAATCAGAAAAATAGCTTGCAGTCGCTATAGTGAAACAGAACAGGCCAGCCCCCAGCCGCCCAGCCGAACCCAGGCCCGCGCGCATGTTGTGTGCTGCGTGCGCCCAGCCTGTCGTGCCATGCCCCCTTGCGTGCGCGCGCCTAATATGTTCCACCTGTTGTCAGCCTGACACCTGCCCCTTTGGCCACTTTTTGAGCCACGTTTGGGCACCTTTTTGGACCATGTTTGGGCACCCTATTGGGCGATGTTTGGCCACCCTTTTAGGCTATTTTTGGTCACCTTTTTGGGCGATGTTTGGCCACTTACATGGGCTATGTTTGGTCACTTTCTTAGACTAATTTTGGTAGACTTTTGAACTTATTCTTGGCCTATGCCTTAGGGACATTTGAGGCCTATTTGGACCGTTATCCAAAGGCATATTTAGAGACATTGAGTGGGCTATTTTAGAAGCCATTTTTTAACATGACTTAAACTATTTTAAATATTAATTGGAAGAGATGCTTGAGCAACATTAGGAGACCATTTTGGTTGAGTTAAATGGCAAGTCTTCACTTATAATTTTAGGGAAACATAGGGGAAGGAATGCATAATTAATTGAATTCGCCTTAATAACCTTTCCTTCACTTTTCTTATTTCATTTCACTAACTCCCCAGGTTTATGAAAATTCGGGGCGTGACAACGTGGTATCAGAGCATAGGTTCGAATACCTAGAGACTGTGAGGTGTTGTTGAAGACGATAGGGCCGTGACACATGGTTTTAAATTTTGGTGAGCATTATGTTGAGTGTAAGAACTTGTTATGTGTATGTTAAGACATGCTATGGTTGTGACTTGTGAAGTAGTGAGTTGTTGGCATGTATATGCTTCATGATCTTTTAAATGCCTATATCAAATGTGAAAAGAGGTGTTAATTTTTTTTCTTGGACTTGTAGACTCATGCCACAAAGGAAAGCTCCAACGAGAGCTGGACCACCTAGGCGAGGTAGGCCTAGGGCTGCTACTCCACCTCAGCGTGGTAGACCTCGAGTTGCTGCCCCTGCCCATAGCGCAGCTGAGGAGGCTGTTGCTCCTCCACCTGCTCCTGCACCTGCCCTAGTAGAGGAGGTGGAGCAGACTATTGGCACCAGAGATATGGCGACCATTTTACTAGAGTGCTTTCGCACTATACAAAAGACCCAGACTGGGGGTGGCAAGACCAGGGATACCTTCGTGATGAAGGTGTCCCAGAGGATGAGACCTCCTACATTTGCTGGACAACGCGACCCTCTAGTAGCCGAGGAGTGGTTAGATCAAATCACCAGGATTCTAGACTCTTAGTGGATTGTCGAGCCACACCTGAGGATTAGGTGTGCCACCTTTCAGTTTACGGAGTTGGCTAGCCAGTGGTGGCAAGTAGTTGCTGATCGGTTAGACAATTTTGGTGAGGGGTGGAATGCATTCGTGACCATGTTCAATAACCACTATTTTTCCGAGACTGCCAAGATAGGGTTTATGGATGAGTTTGGGGCACTCCTCTAAAGAGATATGACAGTGACTTAGTATGAGTCCCGGTTTATTGCATTGGGGAGATTTGCCCTACATGTTATTAACGAGGAGGGACTGGGGGTCCTTTATTTTTCTAGGGGGTTGAAGACCTCCATTAGGCACAGATTGGCTGGACAAATTATTGACACCTATGACGAGGGCCACCTAAGTAGAGAGGGAACTGGCTGACCTTAAGGGGATCAGGGAATCCCGGACCCAGAGCAGGACAGCCACAACACAGATGTCTATGCCTGCCTATCCTACTATGCCTTCCCTGACTCACACTGGTGGGAGACCATTGAATAGGTTTTGGACCAGTACATCTTCCACATCGACATCCTAGAGGCCTATTTAGTTCTTAGCCCCCTAGCCTACTATGTCTATTTCACCTCAAAGGGGGTATCCTAAGGACCTATTATATGTTATCGGTGTGGGCAGCCTGGCCATAGAGTGGCCAATTTCCCTCAGAGAGATCCTAGTCAGGGATACGGGGCTGAACCGAGTCAGATGTCATTTCCACCTCAGGTACAAGGGTCAGGGGTGAAGAGCTCGTAGAGGCCACATTACTATCAGCATACTTAGGTGCCTCTGTCACAGCCACAATTAGGCCATTCAGCCTCCGGTACCATATTTCTAGCCTACACCCTCCTCATAGAGTATTAGAGCTCCCGGACAGAGGGGATGAGGTCAACAAGGACAGAGAGGGGGAGGTAGGTAGGGCCAGACTACTTAGGGTTGTGTTTATGCAGTAGCCACACCAGATGCATCTACTTTTGGACCTTCAGTGGTTCGAGTTAAATTCCTTGTGTTTAGTTCTTGGGCCAGCGTACTGATAGACTCGGGTGCATTTCATTCATTCATATCTACCATGTTTGCCATGACATTGGGGTTGGATATAGATCGGTTAGATCCACCATTGCATGTTAACACCTTAGTTGGGGGGTAGTGTGATATTGACAAGGATCTGTAGAGATTGCTCGATAGAGATAGCTGATCGTATTCTTTATTTTGACTTCATTCTGCTTGATATGTCGGGTTTTGATATTATTTTGGGGATGGATTGGTTGTTTGCTTTCCGGGCGAGTATAGAATGCTACAAGAGGAGAGTGACAAAGTGTACTCTTAAGGGAGATAACTTTTATTTCACGAGAGATCGAGGGGATTTCTTAGTTCCACCTTTGTATGACTCGAGGAGTTGGGGAAGTCATAGTTACATGTTGGCTAGTTTGGTAGCAGATGAGAGTGGGACTACAGAGAGTGTGTTACCACCCGAAGTGGATGAGTTTCCAGATGTCTTCCCGGATGACTGGACTAGTCTACAGGCGAAACGAGAGATAGAGTTCACTATAGAGCTTATCCCAAGCACTGTGCCTATTTCCATTCCACCTTTACCATATGGCTCCAACTGAGTTGAGAGAGTTGAATGAGCAGTTGACTAATTTGCAGGGTAACGGTTTTATTCGTCCTAGTACTTCTCCTTGGGGTGCTTCAGCACTATTTGGGAAGAAGAAGGATGGGACATTGCGTTTATGTGTGGACTATAGGAGGCTGAACCGGGTCACTATCAAGAACAAGTACCTATTGCCGAGGATAGATGACTTGTTTGATCAGCTTAGGGGTTCAAGATGTTTCTAGAAGACTGATCTTAGATCGGGGTATCATCAGTTGAGAGTACGGGAGGAGGATACAGCGAAGATAGCTTTCTGCACTCGTTATGGTCATATGAGTTTATAGTTATGTCATTCGGTCTCACGAATGCCCAAGCGACATTTATGGACTTGATGCATCGCATTTTTAGTCCTTATTTGGATCAGTTTGTTATGGTCTTTGTAGATGACATTCTGATTTATTCGCCTTTTTAGGATGAGCAAACTTTTCACCTACAGACTGTGTTACAAATTTTGAGGGAGCATCGTTTATTTGCTAAGTTCTCGAAGTGTGAGTTTTGGCTTCAGGAAGTTCAGTTTCTAGGCCATGTTGTGTCAGGTAGTGGGGTATTTATGGGTCCTTCTAAGATTGACGCTGTTATGAGTTGGGAGAGACCGAAGAGTGTGTTTGAGATTCGGAGTTTCTTGGGATTGGCAGCGTACTACTGTCGGTTTGTGGAGGGGTTTTCTCGTCGTGCCGCACCGATGACTCGTTTGACGCGCAAGGGCATTAGATTTGAATGGACAAATGACTGTGAGCATTCATTTCAAGAGCTGAAGAAGGGGTTGAATTCAGCACCTGTCCTGATTATACCTGAGGGAGGTATTGGTTATACCGTTTATTGTGATGTTTCACGAGAGGGATTAGGTTATGTATTGATGCAGGAGGGTAGAGTGGTAGCCTATGGTTCTCGTCAGTTGAAGAATCATGAGCAGAACAACCCCACACATGATTTGGAGTTAGCTGTCGTCATCTTTGCACTTAAGAGTTGACGACACTACTTATATAGGGAGAGGTTCGAGGTGTTCTCAGATCACAAGAGCCTTAGATACATTTTCACGTAGAAGGACTTGAACCTTCGATAGAGAAGATGGATGGAGTATATGGAGGACTATGACTTTGACCTTCAATACCATCTTGGAAAGGCCAATGTCGTAGCAGATGCACTTAGTAGGAGGTCGAGGAGCACTGTAGCTAGCATTGCTATTAGGGAGTGGGAGATGATGGGAGACATTGGTGAGTTTGACTTAGACCTTGCCGAGTCTAAGGGACACGCCACACTATTCAGTGTTTGTGCACAACCTGCACCGTTAAGCAGGGTTATTGAGGCATAGTTACAGGACACAGAGGCAGAGCAAATTCGAGCATAAGTTGTCAGTATCGAGGGCTTTGAGGGATGGATGGTTCATTCTGACCTTAGCCTGAGGTATATGGGTAGAGTCTTTGTTCTAGAGTCTCTTAGGGCTGATGTTCTTAGAGATTTCCATCATTCACGCCTAGTAGTGCACCCAAAGGGCACTAAGATGTACCATGATTTACACCTCCAGTATTGGTGGACGGGGATGAAAGGGGATGTGGTGCAATTTGTATCGAGATGTCTCACGTGCCAGCAGGTTAAGGCTGATCACCAGAGACCTGGAGGTTTGTTACAGCCATTACTAGTGGCCGAGTGGAAGGGGGAGTTTGTTACCATTGATTTGTGATGGGTTTTCCGAAGTCACCTACAGGTCACGATACAATTTGGGTTATAGTTGACAGGTTGATGAAGTCCGCACATTTCCTACCGATTAGAGCAACTGATATAGTGGATGTTCTCAGTAAGTTGTATATCCGAGAGATAGTACGACTACATGGGATTCTTATTTCCATTGTTTTAGACAAAGACCCACGTTTTACTGCACGGTTTTGGCAGAGTCTTTAGACAGCCTTGGGGACTCAACTAATGTTTAGTACTGCTTTCCATCCTCAGATTGACGGCCAGTTAGAGCGTACTATTCAAATACTTGAGGACATGCTTAGAGCATGTGTTATGGACTTTAGGGGTAGCTGGGAGGATCACCTTGCTCTAGTAGAGTTTGCCTACAACAACAACTATCAGTCTAGCATTAAGATGGCACCTTTTGAGGTGTTGTATGGTAGGCCGTGTCATTTACCGGTATGTTGGACTGAGGTAGGGGAAACAGCTGTTTTAGGGCCTGACATAGTCCGTGAGACCACGGAGAAGATACAGGTGATCCGGTAGTGTTTGTTGATAGCATAGAGCCACCAGAAGAGTTATGCATATAGGAGGCAGTGACATCTATCATTTGATGTTGAGGGACATGTGTTCCTCAAGGTAGCCCCACGGTGGGGATTGAGTAGATTCAGGTGTAGCAGGAAACTGTCGCCACGATTTATAGGGCCATTTGAGATTCTTGAGAGAGTTGGTGAGGTGGCTTATAAGTTGGCATTACTGCCACAACTATCTAGGGTTCATGATGTCTTCTATGTGTCGATGTTAAGGAAGTACGAGCCTGACCCTTCACATGTGCTAGATTAGGTAGATCTTTATGTGGAGGGTGATGTTACTTATGATGAGAGGGCGGTGGAGATATTGGACTCGAGGGACCAGGTTTTGCGAGGCAAGACCATCCTTTTGGTCAAGGTTCTTTGGAACCATCATGGGGTCGAAGAGGCTACTTGGGAGCGTGAGGCTGAAGTTCGCACTAGGTATCTAGAGTTGTTTATTCATTTTACGTTTCTAAATTTTGGGATAAAATTTCTTTAAGGGGGGAAAGATGTAGAGACTTAGAAAAATAAGGATAAATTTTTCATTTTTGTCGGTGGGGCACTATTCATGCACCATTTGCAAGTAGGGTACTATACATACATATTTAAAAATAAGTCATATTTAGACGCATATTTTGAGTATTTCATATAAGATAAATATGCTTAGAATGTTAAAATACACGTCCTGTAAAAATTTGAGCCTATTTAGAGATAGTTTCAAAAATTGGACCAAAGGGGCATCCGGGTGGCCCGGTGGATCCAGCCAAACCTGGCCACCTGGTGAAAATTTAGTTTTTTGAAAAATTTCATTTAAAATAAATTTTATAACTTTTGCTAAAACAAAATATCAAATTGAGGCGTTTCGAGACGGGTTGTAGTGTAACGGGGTCCCAGATTCATTAAGGGCAAAAGAGTCATTTTGCATCTTTGCCCCTCCACTATAAATAGAGCCCCTTAGTGTATTTTTTCATATTTTGGTCTGAGATTTAGAGCAGAAGTCATGCATGGCAGAAAAGTGCAGAAAAGCCCTAGGTTCTCCAAGTTTCAAGCCACCAAGACACACTCCTAAGCCAAGATTCTTGCAAGGCATCCTTCTAGGAAGTTGTTCCTCTCATCAAGACTTGTATTTTCACCTATCGGTTCGGCTGCACAGGGAACACAACTCCCTCGGGTTGAGAAAAACCATTTTAGGTATGATATTTTGCTAAGTTAGGAATAGATTTAAGTTTTCTTGCCTTTCTATGTGTTGATTGAATGATTTAGGTGTTTAATTGATGTTAGAAAATCACTTAGGTGGTAGTTTCTTTGAAAACTTAGAGTTGGTAGTTAGGTACTTTTGTGTTCTTTAAGTTTCTTGACATTTTGTTACTATGATGAAGGTGTACCTTGCATATGTATTGGATTATTATATTCGAGCTTATGTTCATGTAGAAAAACTCTTATGGAGTGAGAGTTATAATTTATTCCTTGAGTTGGTAGGTTGTGTATTTGTATTTTCTTTGAGAAATTGTTAAAGTAATGAACATGAAACTTGATCATATGCTTAATTCATTGAATTGTGACTTACATTCATGTAAACAAAGTGTTGTGAAATTGAAATTATGATTTACTATATGAATGATGCATATTTTAAGTCGTGCTCCATATGTTGATGAAATGCTTCATTGAGATTGCATTATTGCATGGTGAAATCAAAGCGTATTGGCATGGTGTGATCCTTTGAAAAGATGGTGTTGGTTGAGCACTTTGGTGCTAAGCATTATGAGGGTGTAGATCCTGTGGTGAAAAACCCAAAATTGGCCATTGGTACTCATGCCAACGGGGACGGACCGTGAAGTGAGACATACGATTGGTACTCGTTCCAACGAGGAAGGGCCGTGAAGCGAGACATGGATGTGGCATCGAGTTTGCATGTGTGTGTCATACATATCACCTTTGCATTACATTGATGAATAGAGGGGGGTATGCATAGCTTGAAAATGTACACTTGCACATGCCACGCCTTAAATTTGTTCCTAGCATTAACATCATGTCATACCAGTAGTTGAGCTGACCTATTCGTGGGATATCATATTACAGATGACGCTCCTAGTACTTGAGACTTGAGGAAGTCTTGAAGGAAAGAGAGGAAGGAGACATGAATGGACATTTGGCCTTGAGGCACATTTTTGTATGTGGGCATAAGCCCAAATGACTTGTATTCAGTTTGAAAAAGTAGTGGATTATAGGCCTTGGGCCATTTTAAAGTATAAGGGTGCAAACCCAATTGATATGTAGGATGTCTTTATTTAATGAGCATCATATGTGTATATTGAGACAACTAGATGTGTATGTTCAAAACAAGGGATGTATGTTTAATTTACATGAATTGTGGCCACCGAGTGAGGGTGGGTTGTGACATACTTATACATATGAAGTATTGTGAATATTAGGTGAAAAAAAGGCTTGAAAAACAAAGGAGGTTATGCTTGCAATTTTATGAAAAATTAAAAGACTTGATAAGCGTGTAAAACATCTTTTAAATAGGTGGGAAGGGTGTCAAAAATGGGGGTTTAGAAGCCTTAGGGAAATAGACTAAAAATGGAAGAAAAACTTAGAAAAAAATTTTGAAAACAGAGAAATTTTCTTGCAGTCATGAACAGTAATTTTGCAGGAAATCAAAAAAATAACTTGCAGTCGCTACAGTGAAATAGAGCAGGCTAGCTCCTAGCGGCCTAGCCGTGCCCACGTCCGAACGCGCGCGTGCTGCGTACCCTGCGCCCGCCTAGCCTGCCGTGCCATGCCCCCTTGTGCGTGCGCGCCTGCGCGCCCAGCATGTTGCCACCTGCTGCCAGCCTGACACGCCCAACCTGACACCTACCCCTTTGGCCACCTTTTTTTGCCACGTTTGGGCACCTTTTTGGACCATGTTTAGGCCAACCTATTGGGCCATATTAGGCCAACCTTTGGGCCATGTTTGGCCACTTACATGAGCCATGTTTGGTCACTTTCTTAGACTAATTTTTGTAGACCTTTTGGACTTATTCTTGGCCTATGGCTTAGGGACATTTGAGGCCCATTTGGACCATTATCCAAGGGCATATTTAGCGACATTGAGTAAGCTATTTTAGAAGCCATTTTTGAACATGACTTAAACTATTTTAAATATTAATTGGGAGAGATGCTTTAGCAACATTAGGAGACCATTTTGGTTAAGTTAAATGGCAAGTCTTCACTTATAATTTTGGAAAAACATAGGGGAAAGAATGCATTATTAATTGAATTCGCCTTAATGACCTTTCCTTTACTCTTCTTATTTCATTTCACTCACTCCCTGGGTTTGTGGAAATTCGGAGCGTGACATACCCTGTTTTATCAAGAGTGATAAAAGATGCGAAATCAACCGGATCTAAAAAAAATGTTAAGGGTTTGAGAGCGTATCTTATTTATTCGTGGAAATCAGGCAACACTTCGGCTAGGAAAGTCTAGATCGGAGGCTTCAATCGAGTAGATCTCCAGCTTGTTTTTCGATTTAGAAAGAGTCACTTCGACTTGTTTTTTGAAAGGAGATTGTCATTTTTGACAAGGCTTCAGCCTTGGGAGATCGAGAGTTCTTGTAGAAAGAACTTTAGGATTATGCTAACAGTGTGAGGCTATGAAAATTGTATGTTTTCATCCCCTAAAACTGATGGCCAATGGGCTCTATATATAGAAAAAAATATAGAGATTTGATTTAAGGGTCTAAGATGAAACCCTAGAATGGAAGGCTAGAATCATGTCTTGAGTGACAATCATCTAATTAAATAAATAAAAAATTATATGATTATCTTAAGGAATGATTATCCTAATATAATGAATTAATAAATAATTATGACAATGCAAGAACTAATAGAATTAGTGTCTATATACAAAAGCTAATAAGATAAAGAGAAATAGAATTTAATTAGAAAATAAACTCTAAAATGAAAATGTCTCGGTTTAATGTATCTCCATTTAAGGAAATATCAAGCAATCAAATCTATAGAAACTCTAAAAGTGAAAAGTCCTAATTAAGCCTAAATAGACTACTATCACTAAAAATTACCAAATTGCCCCCAATTCGGTGGAGAATATATAGATTTTCACAAGACATGTGAAAAGACCAAATTACCCCTAATTTGTCACCAAAGGGCTAAAATTACCAAAATGCCCTTAATGGGCAAAATGGTACCAAAAATACTAAACGCCCTCCGATGGGCAAAGGAGTCCTAACAAAAGTGGGATTTCAATAAGAAAAGTCCTACTAGATGTGGGACTATGGTAAGAGAGTCCTAACGAGAGTGGGACTTTGTTAAGAAGAGTCCTACTTGGACTAGGACTCTGTCAGAAGAGTCCTAATGGGAGTGGAACTCTATTGGAAAGAGTCCTACTAGGACTGGGACTCTAGAAGAGGAGTCCTGACGGGAATAAAAATCTATTAGGAGGAGTTCAAATAGAACTGTGACTCTAGAATGAGAGTCTTTGCGAGAATAGGACTCTGTAAAGAGGAGTCCTAATGGAACTGGGAGCTTGGCAGGAAAGTCCTAGCTGGAATAAGACTCTATTAAGAGGAGTCCTTATGAAACTGAGATTCTAGCAAGAGAGTCTTGGTGGGAATAAGACTCTATCAGGAGGAATCCTAACGGAACCAGGTCTCTAGTAGGATAGTCCTAGCAGGAATAGGACTCTATCAAGAGGAGTTCTAATGAAACCGAGACTCTAGTAGGAAGAGTCCTACTATCGAATCGATACTACTTAATCAAGGGTCATAAAATGAGGTGTCTACGAAAAAACCCTTCATTGATGGAACTTGCAAGTAATTGAACATCCAAGCAAGAAAAAAAGAGACAGTCATTTTGTCCTTGATTATGATTTTTGTTTGACATGGTCAGACTCATTCCTATATGAGATTCTTACGTATCGCCCTCAAGCAAATCAGACTGTTCGTAGTTCACGACTAGTTGAAATGAGTTTTGTCCTTACCAAATTTTTTTAAAGAGACTCATCTCAATAGGATTTTTATGTGGTTACGCCCTCGTAAATGACTCCTCGGAGTCTTACTTGGTAAGAAATGCGATCTTAACAAGTCTTTCATGAGGTTGTGTTCTCATGAGATAGTCTTACATCCTTGGACGCTTCACTTAAAAGGGCATTCCACCCTAATAGGTTGATAAAATATGATGCGATGGACGACTTATTAGAAAGGAATGCTATCCTAATAGAATGATAAAATGTTATGTGATGGACGGCTTACCCAAAATGAATGTTATCCTAACATGATGGTGATGCGATAGACAATTTACCAGAAAAGAACGTTATCCTAATAGGATGATGATGCAATAGACGGCTTACCCGAAAGGAATGCTATCTTAATAGAATGATAAAATGTGATGCAATAGAAATCTTACCCGAAAGGAATGCTAGCCTAACAAGATGGTGCCACTATAGACGGCTTACCCGAAAAGAATACTATCCTAACAGGATGATAGAATGTGATGCAATAGACGACTTATCCAAAAGGAATGATATCCTAACAAGATGATGATGTGATAGACGGCTTACCCGAAAAGATCATTATCCTAACAGGATGCTTATAAAATTATGTCTTTAATGAACGGATTATCAAGATGAATTACGTCATCAGATGATTCTGTCCAGAAGGATTACGTCCTCAAACGGGTTTTTTTTTTTTGTGAAGATAGATTACGTCATCAAATGATTTACCTTGATGGATTACGTCTTCGGTAGATTACGTCCTCAAACGGTTTTTTTCCTAAATGGGTTACATCTTCAGACGGTGTTTTTCCTGAGATGGATTACGTCCTCAGATGGATTACCTAAATGGATTTCGTCCTCAGACATTTTACCTAGATAGATTATATCATCAAATGGATTTTTTTCCTAGATGGCCTTTTAGCGATGCACAAGAGTGAGTCGCTAAAAGTAGTAAAAAGTAATAAAAAAATTAGTTTTCTGTGCAAAAAAATAGGCTCGAACCTATTAGCGACACACAATTGGCCATTAGTGATGCACACGTGCGTTGCTAATAGTTAATGCTTTTAGCGACGTGTATTTGTGCATTGCTAATAGTATGCATAATGAAACACTGTCGTTTTACTTAAATTTAGCGACGCTAAAAAACTTACGATGTGCGTCGCTAATAAGTCCTGTTATATTCCAGAACCCGATCGGTCTCTCTCACCTTTCAGTGCCCTATATTCTCGATCTCTCTCTCTATCACTCTCTCTCCCTCTCTCTCACACTCTCAGTCAATCGCTGCCGCCATCCACAGTGCTCGCCACCGTAGTCGATGACCACCGCCGTCCACAGTGCTCAATCCATCTCGTTCTCTATCTTTCTCTTTCAAGTAAGCAATGTCATTATGGTTTACCATTGATTTCAATAATATGCTTTTAATTTATGTTTCAGTATACTATTGTTAATGTTAAATTATTGTTCAGTGATATTGATTTTATTTCTTCTATTTAATTTTGTTTTTGTCAAGAAATTCAATGATATCCATTTTTTTCCTGAATATTTAATTTATATATTTTTGGTAATGTCTGTTGGACTATTGGGTCTAAGCTATTGTAAGGATAAGTGGTATATATATTAATGCTGATTTCACACACACACACACACACACACACATATTAAGATGTAATCTCTCGAAAAAAAAATTCATTTAATATTTATTTAAATATTTTTTAAGAATAAAAAATCTCAGTACTATTAAGAAAAGTAGTTTTCAAACGTCTATTATTATTATTTTTTTTTGGTATTCTATTGAACTAATTCCAGCTTTCCTAAACATGCCATTAAGTTCCAATTTGTACAATAAAAGAATTAATTTTTTTATTATTAGAAGCCCCAAAAAAATAATATTTATGTTCTAATCATCATTCAATGTACCTAAAAAGTGAATTTTTTTCTTATTAAAAATACTAGGTTTATGTCCACTTTATCATTCCACAAACACATATATTGATAATCATTTATGTAATATCCCTAATATGTTTTCAAGAAAAAAAGATAAAAAAAAAGAAAGTCAACGTCGTGGATAACAAGTAGCTAGCTTGGGAGGAAAGAAAATGAAAAATAAGAACAAAGCAAATAGAAATAGAAGTCAGTGGTGTGCTTAACACACCGCATCTGAATATCCATATATATATATATATATGTATAGGTGTGGGCCTCTATAGAAAGAGGTAGCTAAAGAGATTAATTGTATATGGGTGTTGTATACATGTGAGGTAAGTATAAGGTGGTGGATTTCTTGAGCGTGAAGGGTCAGCCATGTAGATCAATTCCTTAGATACCAAGCGATAGAAAAGAGAAAGAAAAAATTTAAGGCATTTTTTTTTTTGGAGTTGAGACTTTTAAATCTTTTATTAGTCTAAAGTTTTTGGATAAGGGTGGTGTTTGTAACTAAATGATCATATAACTCAATGTATAATTGCATTCATGTAAGCCTAGCCCTGTTCAGGAATCATTTTCATCACTCGTGAATCTTATCACGAAATTTATTCGCGATTAGGCTTGTGTGTATGAAAATTGATTCTTGAATTGTCTAGTGTATGACAGTTTGAGAATGCATAAATCTGCATTGCAATCAATGGCGCATAGTTGAATAAACTATGAGAAAATTTCAGCATGGTCTCCTATTGTTCTTTGGGTATATATTTAGGCGTGGTAACATCTATCTCGTATACTTGGAGAACCATGGGGAGATGCTGTCGAAATTTTCTCTGAGTGCAATCAAGCATTTGATTTGCTACTGATTGCAATGTAAATTGTGCATTCATGAATGGGATAAGACCACTTTACCCTTTAGAGAGAAGTTGGAGGTGCTAGGATTCACGTTTCATATTTATAATGAGCAACATTTTTTACTTGTATTAGGTAGACAAAAATGGATAAAAGTTGGATGGACTTAAGGGGTAGGCATTTTCCAGGGTACGTGAAGGGGATCAAATATTTTATTGAGCTTGATCGTGCATCTGCATATGAGAGAAATAGGATAAGACGTCCATATAAGAGGTGCAATAATAGGGATTATATGCACATAGATGAGGCCAAAGAGCACCTACTCCTACACAAGGATGGACAAGATGTATACGTGTTGGAAATTTCATGGGGAACACCGTGATGTACGAGTGATAAGTAAGGATGAAGAAGAAGAAGACAATGATAATGACTTAGGTGATAATGTTGGGGCTGATTACGAATGCTTGCCACAAATGCTGATAGACTTGTAAGGGGCTACAACTAGGGCTCGTAGTTATAGGAGTGACACAGGACAATTGAAAGCGTTGGATTCTTTGTAAAGGGAAGCAAGGCAGTTGTTATATCAGGGTTGTGAGAAGTTTTCAAAACTGAATTTTCTCATGAAACTCCTTCATATTAAGACCATCAACTGATGGAGTAACAAATCATTTAATATGGTCATTCAATTGATTAAAGAAACACTTCTTACTGGGAGACCCTTCCGAAATCATATTACGAGGCAAAAAGAATGTTAAAAGATTTGGGCCTCGGGTATATTCCTATACATGCTTGCAAAAATGATTGCATGTTATTTTAGGAAATAGACTGAACAATGTATGGAGTGTACGATGTGCCACGAACCCAGGTATAAGGTGAATGAAAGAAAGAGCAAGAAAATTTCGCATAAGGTTCTAAGATATTTTCTCTTAAAACCAAGGCTTCAAAGATTATACATGTCTCAGAAGATAGCAAAAGAGATGTGGTGGCATAAAAAGAAGCGCGTTGTTGAGGAAAATGTATGTAGGCATCCGAAAGATTCTCAAACTTGGGCTAAGTTTGATAGAAATCATGAATAGTTTACAAATGAGCCACGTAATGTACGAGGTGGGCTTGGCTAGCAACAATTTCAATCTATTCAGTAACATGAGTAATGCCTACAGCATGTGGCCAGTGTTTCTTGTGCCTTATAACTTGCCACCATGGAAATGTATGAAAGAACCATTTATCTTTATGTCGTTGCTTATTCCAAGGTCGAAGTCTCTTGGTTATGAAATTAATGTGTACTTGCGTTCTTTAATAAACGAGTTGAAGGAATTGTGAGAGGTTGGAGTGGAGGTATACGACGTCTCTAAGAATGAGACATTTCAATTACATGCAGCGGTACTGTGGATCATAAATGACTTTTCTGCATACGTAAACTTGTCTGGGTGGAGCACTAAGGGGTATCTAGCATATCCAATTTACAATAAGGATGCATGTTCCCTACATTTGTCTAATGGAAAAAAGATATGCTACATGTGCAAACGTCATTTTCTACTGCCATCACATGGCTGGCGAAATTGGCAGAAGCATCTGTTTGATGAAAAAATTGAACACAGATTGTCACATCCACTATTGTTTGGGAAAGACGTGTTGGCACAATTGACACTTATCCAACCAGTGAGGTTTGGGAAGATACTGGGTACTAAGAAGAGGAAGCGTACTAATATGGAGTTAAATTGGATGAAAGAGAGCATATTTTTTGAGTTGCCGTACTAGGAGACCCTTAAGTTGAGGCACAATTTGGATGTTATGCACATCGAGAAGAACATCTGTGATAGTGTGCTGTGAACTTTAATGAACATTGAAGGGAAGACGAAGGATATTGTTAATGCCCGATTAGACTTGTAAAGCTGGGAATACGGAAAGAGTTGCATGTAATACATAGCGCTGATAAATATATCGTACCTCCTGTATTCTATACGTTATCATCCGACGAGCGAATAAGGATTTGCGAGTGCTTTAAATTGATGAAGTTTCTAGATGGATATGCATCAAATATATCTCGGTGTGTAAATGTTAAAGATGGGAAAATAACCGAATTGAAGAGCCATGACTGCTATGTCCTTTTACAATGACTTCTTCCGGTTGTAATACGTGGATATCTTACCGATAACATATTAACGACTATTGATTGAATTAGGCTGCTTCTTTAGAGAAGTAAGTGCCAAGACGTTGAAGCTTTGAAGTATTGGAAAAGCTCTAAAGGGACATTGTCGTGATCCTCTGCAAGTTGGAAAAGATTTTTCCTCCAGCTTTCTTTGATGTAATAGGTCCACTTAGCTCTACATTTGCCGTATGAGGCAAAAATTAGCGGACCTGTCCAATACCGTTGGATGTATCTAATAGAAGGGTACATCAAATTTTAATTTTTATCTTATCTATTTATCATAACTATTTTAATTTATAACTGATTAATTATTAAAACAGATATTTGCACACATTGAAGCAAAGCACAACCGAAAGGGTCAATTGTTGAGGCGTACGTTGATGTTGAATGTTTCACGTTCTACTCTATGCATCTTGAAGATATTGAGACAAGGTTTAATCGTGAAGAAATTTTGATAGATGTCCAGGGCAAGCCACGAACTGGCCATGCGGTGTTTATTCAGAATGTGCGGCCAATAGGTGCCCGTATATATAAATGGTATCATCCTAAAGACTTGGAAAAAGTCCATTATACCGTGCTCAACAACTGCGATGAGACATTGCCATATTTTAAGTAAGTTTATCAAAATCATTACAATATTAAGTTAGTACATAAATGTAATTTACATAAAACATATCTCATCTTATGTTGTGAGCATACGACTAAGCCTCAGAGAGAACATGTGACTGCTACTGATCTAGAGCAAAGACAAAAAAAAAATAGTTTTCCAAAGTGGTTTGGAGAACGTGTAAGTATAGGTTTCAATTAATTGTAATTGAATTAGTTAATGCATTTGTATTCAATTAATTTTGTACTTGTATTGAATTAATAGATGAAGCTATTATGCCACCAAAAATCTCTTGAGGCATACAATCAATTATATTCCTTGGCATGTGGCCATGATCAAAGGATATCCCGCTGCACCAGTTTAATTGTTGATGGTGTTCGATTTCACACGAAGGAACATGAGGTGAGCCGGCGAACACAGAATAGCTGTGTCCTTGTTTAGGGAGGTTATGAAGTAGGACAAAGTGTAGAGTATTATGGTGTTTTACAAGATATCATACAGTTACATTACTGCTTCGTTCATTCTGTGTATCTGCTTAAATGAGATAGTAGGATGTAAGTAACAAGAAGATTAGAATGCATATCGATAAGCACTTCAAAAGTGTTAATACATTACATACGACATTTAAAAATGATCTGTATGTATTGGCATCTCAAGCAAAATAAGTTTTCTATTTGAAGGACACAAAAATCAGATGTGATTGGCATGTTGTCCAAAAAATAAAGTCTAGAAATGTTTATGATGTACTAGAAGTTGAAGAGGGACAAGAAGATTTGGAGAGGATTGAGGAGGCACTACAAGAAGAGTCTCAATCTGCCTACGATGGTGTTGTCCGCTATGATCAAGAAGATGTTACTTCGTATCGGTTGAATAGAACTGATGTAGAACCAGATCATGTCGTAGCTTCTGGCATCACCAATACCAGACATTTAGATCCGAGAGATGCAACTTTCATTAATGATGATGATGACGAGGAAAGTGATTTTGATGATGATACATTATTAGAGTATTATTTTGAGAATGAAGAAATTTTAAGAAGAGATGACAATACAGACTTAAATGAATAATTGTAATAGGTGTTACATGTGTTAGGATCAACTGTAATGGATTTTTAATTTTATGATGTAATAGATTTTGAATTTTATGATGTAATAGGTTTTCAATTTTATGATGTAATGGATATTCAATTTTATAATGTAATGGATATTCATTTTTATGATGTAATGGATTTTCATTTTTATGATGTAATGAAATTTTATTTTTAAACATTCTTTTAGATATGGTTGGAGCAGGATCATGCAGACACATAACAAGGTCGGACCCATCGACCCCTTCCCCTTCATTTGCAAGGTCAACCGCTCTTGCCATCGATGGTATGCATCGGTCCCCTTTTATTAATGATTATATAAATATGGTACTAATTGTTTCTATTTTATTTCTTCTAAAGCTTCGGCCACCACCTCTAGACGAGGGCGCGGTAGTTCAAAGAACCACAATTTGCAGGTTCAGATAGAGGCAGCAGAGGGCACCCAACTTTGGGTTGAGATACCTACAGGCTTGCTGAAGCCCATTAGTGAGCGGGCACAACAATTCACCACAGAGGTCGGCATCATTTTCTGACTACGCGCCCCACTCTATATTAGTGACTGGAGTCTTGTCATTGATAAGGAGCGACGGGATATTCATGCGCATATCCTAGTATGTCTTTTATTATTGTATTTAATTTAATTTTAACATATCTAATAAAGTATTGTTTTGACAATGAAATGCTTTACAAGAGAATTTTGACATCAATCTCCACCTACCTCATGTCATGAAGGTAGTGGACCATTACTTGGGAGTCCGTTTCAAGGACTATCGACACAAGCTCCACATGCACTACGAGGCAGAGGTGGCGACAGATAGAGATCCTCGTGACAGACCCTACAGGGGGTGATGGTGGAGGATTGGATGTTATTATGTGACCGGTTCTCTAGTAATGTATTTCAGGTAAAAATTATCAAAATTAATTTTGTTGTATGATAAATCATTGTCATTTATACTAACCTTCTTTGTTTTAGCCAAGTGTAGGAACTTAGCAAGAAAAATAGAGAAAGTAGAAACAAGCAAAAGGTGACTCACTGTGGTGGATCACGATCTTTTGTACGGTATAGGCATGAGATGGTAAGTTAATAAATGTATCAAGTTGTTATTTTATTATCTTTTAATATAATTAATCTTCACAAGCTACTATTAATTTGTTGCAACGAGACCAGGAGACCGGTGCACCACCAAGCCCGATTGATTTGTGGCACAAGACACACTACAACGCTGAGAAGGGTTGAACTGGGCTTGAAGCTCAACGAATTTATGTAAGTTATTTATGTATATATACCAGTATTATTAATTTAATATTAATTTAATCCTTACCCTTAGCATCTCAACTGACCTCTAAGGGTAAGGATCCGCCTGACCAATGACCAAATACGGGAGATTATTCTGGGCAAGAGGCGTGGATATGTGCGTGGCTTAGAAAGTGGGATGCAGCCATCGTCATCGTCCTCTACCGTCGAGAGCGATGCTAGGTTTCATGAAGCCACCGAAAGAGTTGAGGCAACTGAGAGACGTAATACAGAGCTGGAGCAGATGGTGACAGACCTCAGTGCTCGTACGACCTAGCTAGAGTCTCTTATACAAACATTCCTCAGCCAGTAGGGAGGCTCTGTTCAGCCTTAGTAAGTTTTTAAAATTACTTTGGTGGCTTTATAATATATAGAAAATTTTATGTAAAAATATAAATTTGAATATCGAACTAATGACCTAGAAACCCCATCATAAACTTCAAATTTGAAAAAATAGACTTGCACGAACTTACTTAATTTCACTGATTCTAATGACCGTTTGAAACTTATAAAACTTTTCACTCTAACAAGGCCCATTTTGGAGTTTTGACGGATCAAAATGCTGGATATCAGCCTAACTATCCCAAAACCCTATCACACATCTCACAAATGATAAAATAGACTTGCACGAATATATGGCACTCGATTCGGATCACCAGTTTCAAACTTATGTAACCTTTTGCTCCAAAAAGGCCCATTTTCGGGTTTTGATGGACCAAAACACCGGATATCAACCTAACAGCCTAGAATTCCAATCACACACCTTAACAATGATAAAATAGACTTGTACGAACATACGACACTCGATTCGGATCACCGATTTGAAACTTATGTAACTTTCTACTCCAAAAAGAATAATTTTAGGGTTTTGACGGACCAAAATACCAAATATCAGCCTATTGGTCTCGAACCCCCATCACACACCTCAAAAATGACAAAATAGACTTGTACGAACATACGACACTCAGGATCACCAGTTTGAAACTTATGCAACTTTCTGCTCCAAACAGACCCATTTTGGGGTTTTGACGGATCCAAATGCTGGATATCAACCTAATGGCCTCAAAACCCATTCACACACCTCAAAAATAAAAATAAAAAAATAGACTTATACGAACTTATGGCACTCGGTTCAAATCACCGGTTTGAAACTTATGCAACTTTCTACTCCAAAAAATGCCTATTGTGGGATTTTGACCGATCAAAATATTGAATATCAGCCTAAGCCTGAAAACCCCATCACAAACCTCAAAAATGACAAAATATACTTTTACGAACTTATGGCACTCGGTTAGGATCACCGGTTTGAAACTTATGCAACTTTTTGCTCCAAAAAGGCCTATTTTTGGGTTTTGAAGGATCAAAATGTTGTACATTGGCCTAACAGCCTCGAAACCCCATCACACACCCCAAAATGACAAAATAGACTTGTACGAACTTACGACACTCATTTTAGATTACCGATTTGAAACTTATGCAACTTTCTACTCAAAAAGGCCTATTTTTGGGTTTTAAAGGATCAAAATTCTGGATATTAGCCTAACGGCATGCAACTTTCTGCTCTAAAAAGGCTCATTTTTAGGTTTTAATGGACCAAAACATTGGATATCAACCTAAGAGCCTAGAAATCTCATCACACACCTTAAAAATGATCAAATAAACTTATACAAACTTACGACACTCGGTTTGGATCACCGGTTTGAAACTTATGTAACTTTCTACTTAAAAATACCAATTTTGGGGATTTTAATAGACCAAAATGCTGGATATCGGTCTAACAACCTCAAAATCCCTATCACACACCTCAAAAATGATAAAATAGACTTGTACGAGCTTACAGGACTCAGTTCAGATCACTAGTTTGAAACTTATGCAACTTTTTGCTCTAAAAAGACCAAGTTTGGATTTGATAGACCAAAATGCTGGATATCAGCCTAACCACCCCATCACACACCTCAAAAATGATAAAATATACTTGCACAAGTTTACGATACTCGGTTCGGATCACCGATTTCAAACTTATGCAACTTTTTACTCTAAAAAGGCCCATTTTTGTGTTTTGATGGACTAAAACACCGGATATCAATTGAAGAGCCTAGAAACCCCATCACTCACCTTAAAAATGATAAATTAGACTTTTGTGAACTTACGGCGCTCGGTTTGGATCACTAGTTTGAAACTTATGCAACTTTTTGCTCTAAAAAGGCCCATTTTAGGGTTTTGAAGGACCAAAATGCTGGATATCAGCCTAACGGCCTTGAAACCCCATCACACACCTCACAAATGATAAAATAGACTTGCACAAGCTTACGACACTCAGTTCGGATCATCGGTTTGAACCTTATGTAACTTTTTGCTCTAAAAATCTCCATTTTAAGGTTTTAACAGACCAAAACACCGGATATCAACCTAACGAGTCCAAAACCAAATCACACACCTTAAAAATGATAAAATTGACTTTTCACAAACTTACGACACTTGGTTCGGATCACTGGTTTGAAATTTATGCAATATTTTGCTTCGAAAAGACCAATTTTGGGGTTTTGACAAGCCAAAATGCCGGATATCAACCTAACGAGCCAAAAACCTCATCACACACCTTAGAAATGATAAAATAGACTTGCACGAACTTATGGCACTCAGTTCGGATCATTGGTTTACAACTTATGCTACTTTATGCCGTTCTTACTATTTATGCATGCAAAAAATAAATTCACATTTTTTGTTCATATATATTTTATAAGTGTTCTAATATATATCATTTGATCTTTATCTCAGATTCATCTGGATTATTGCACCACCATCTTTCTGTTTTGCATCAGGACTTACTTTTTTTCTTTGTTTTTTTTCTTTTCCTAGACATCTGTAGTTATATCTTCTGAGACAATTTTTTATTTTTGAATTTATTGAGAAATTCTACTTTTACAATTGTAAGTAATTACTAATTTATATATGATATAATGGATATATGAATGCATTTCTCTTTTAATATATTCATTTTATAATGTTTGGAATTATTTTATATCAGGATGGTTGATACACGTTTTAAATTGGAATAAAAAATAAAAAAAATTAACTTTTAGCGACGTACACAAAGGCGTCACTAAAAGTCTCAAATATTATTTTTTTAGCATGGTTCACAGTCGTCACTAAAAATATAATATTAGGAATGCACAGAGGTCGTCGCTAAATAATTCCAATAACAAACTATTAGCAACGTACTTTGAGCATCGCTAATACTATATTATTAGCAACGCCACACCTAATTATTAGCGACACATAATGTGCGTCGCTAATAGTGACTTTTAGCAACGCCTACTCGTGTGCATGCCGCTAATAGTATTAACGACATACATGGTGATGCACATTTGTGTGTCGCTAATACTCTTTAGCGACGTAAATGGGTATTATTAGAGATGCAAGCATGCATTGCTAAAAGTGGGTTTTCATATAGTGCTAATAGATTTATATTATAAATTGAGTCTCTAATGGAGAATAAAAAACTCCAAGGGAAGAGTGACTTGATCAGATTTGTGACTTGCTTAGGAGATGGCTTAGGTTAACTCCACTTGAATGATGGAATTCAATGTGACTCCATGGGGAAGGATTTGATCAAGTTTCAGAACATAAGGTTTTGTTGCTCAACTCTTTCTTAGGATAAGAGAATAACCAGTATACTCAACTTTGAAAGGAGTTACAATCGAAGCTATACACTCAATTAATGATAGGAGTTGATGAAAATGCTTGCCTTAAATAGGTGCAAGACAAGATATGCAAGAAGCAACCTTGACCTAGATAGAGCGAGATAGAACTCGAAGGTATGAAAAAATCATCTTATAGAGGAATATGAAATTTACTCAACTTAGAGAGGAGTCAAGAGAGTATTCTCAACTCAGATAGAAGTCAAGAGAATGTACTTAACTTAGAAGGGAGTGATGGGAATGTACTTAACTTATAAAAGAGTAAAGAAATGTTCTCATTGAATAAGACAAACATGTTTTTCTCTATTTTTGAAAAGGAATTTTTTACTTAGAGAAAATTCTAACTTTTGACTTAGATTCTGCTAGCCCCAAGATCACTGGCAATCAAGTTGGTTGTTTAAGCCAAAAAAACCATTACTTGGTTTTGAGTGGTGAGGTTGCCCATCTTTGAAGATGATTTGGGAAAATCTGCTTGAGTTGTGAATTTAGGGTATGAAGGCTTAGAAGACTTGACTAGCTAAAGACTAATCTTCAAGTTCATGGATAAAATAGTTTTTCCCTTTCAAATGATTGAGGATATTCCTATGAAAACTTCAGAGTATTTGTTTTAAGCATGATTTAGTTAGATCATTTGAGAAAATGAGAATCATTAATTTTCACAAACGATTGAGTTTCTAACTGAGCATATTAGATGAAATCATTGAATGAAAGAAATTTAAGGTGAGCCAAAGTGATGGAGACTTTACCCAAGATGTGGGCAAAGTTTTCAAGGTAAGGCAAAGGTGAAATGAACCCTTTAGATGGAAAAAAAAATGTACTTATATTGGCATTAAGAAGGCCCTTGATTAAGGGAAAATGTATGATTCATAAGAGTATGAGTTACTTTTAGAATAAATAAGGCATTAGGGAGCCCATTATGAAGCAAGGACGAGTTACTTCAGAAAGTGAGAAAGCAATTTGGTGTAAATAGATGGGTAAGGAGTCCCTTGATGAGTTCTTTCAAAAAATGGGTGAAGAATGAAGAAGTAATGTGGTGTAAACTGGTAAAGAGGAAGACCCTTGTCTAAAACCATTTGTTAAATGATCCATCTATTTGTAAAACCTTTTGAAAGAGCTCTCAATTGAAATATGATAATTCATTTAAGCAAGCAAAACCTTAAGGTGGTCTTAGTATTAGGGATGAAACGTAGGCTAGGGTAAGGTTTACCAAATGAAAGATATATAAGGCCCAAAAACCCATGTTCATGGTACCAAACCCCTTGTGTGCATCTCCATAATGTGTATAGCTTTGACATGCATATCCTTGATGTGCATATCCTTTCTTGTACATGACCAATTCTTAATATGATCTTCATGACCGAGCCTAAAATGACTTCTTAGGCTGCCTACGTATATCTTTTTGGAGAATCAGGTCTAACATAGTTCGTTACTCGCTTGAAGCTTTTTGAGCCATTCAAAGCTTGATTAACTGATTTCTTGCTTCATTGCTTGAAAAATGCTTCTTTTAACGAGGCAAAGATTTTTTTTTCTTTGCTTTTGATTCTTCTTTGATGATTCTCACTTCCTTGCTTGCAAATGTTTTCCTTCATACTGGGAAAATAAGTTTCTTTTATTTTCTTTTTGATTCTTCTATGATGGCATTGGGAAAGTGCACACATAGTAAGCTCCCCTCCCCAAGGTTAGGTAGATGGGTTTTAAGAAAGAAAGGTCAATGAAGCAGGGTAAATGGGCTTGCAAATGGATATTCTAACATGGGTGATATGATAGATTTGGTTTGCCAAATGATGGCCTCATATCCTTGGAATTTCTTGCTTTTAGGAAACAAACACATTGTAGAGACTCATGATGTTGATGCTTGCTTAGGGTCATGATTATCTTCTTTGGATGGTGATTGAATCAGACAAGATACCTTTGAGATAAATGGATGAATTGGTGAACAATGATAAAATCAAGATTATTAATGAATTTTGATGATGCTCAGATTCAACGCATTCAATCTTATTTTGAATTTCATGACATTCATCTTTTTTTAAAGAATTAAGATGAATCATGCAAACATTTTGTTGAAAGTTTTCTAAGAGAATCTTTATTGAAATATGAGAAAAGACATATAGAAATTATCCATGAAGAATAAAAGAATGATCTTTGGTTTGGAAAGCTCCGCATTCTTAATTGTAGGCTAATCTTTGTTGATCCTTAAATGAGGGGGCCCACTGGCTTGTTCATAAATCAAATCTTGGATAGCATGTCTCAACATGGTGTAATGATCAGTGGAGTGGTCCACACATTGATGGTAGGCATAATGCTTTTTAAAATCATAGTTCTTGGGTATTAGGTTTGGAGTGGGTCGAGGATCCAAAGGTTGGAGATACCCCTTTTTGCAAAGATTTTGAAAAACTTTGCTCAATGATGCAGAGAGTTCTGAAAATGACCTTGTTGGGTGCCTTCAAGATGAATTGGCAATGGTGAGGCAATTAAACTAACAGACCAAGTGAAAGGCTGTTGTGGAGTTAAAGCATTGATTGCAATCTCTAAGTTATTGGGCTTGATGTTCTGTATGGGCTTCCTTAATGTTTCATCATTGCTTGCATCTTCAATTTGGATTCGAACCCCTATAAGGGCTTTGAATGTCTCAAAGTAGTGGGCAAACAATGATTCACAATAGATGGAAAGAAAGTTCTTCTTTACTATCTGCACATGTTCGGCTTCACTCGGCCTGTTGACCATTTGGGCCACTTTGGCCCTCCATCAGGTGATGAAAGTTGAATGAGTCTCCGTGGGTTCTTGCTTGGTAGTCTCAAGGTCCTTGAGTATGATGTCCAACTCATTATTGTACTTGTACTACTTAACAAAGGCATTGTAGAGTTGTTCCCAATCCTTGGATATGGGCTCACCTAGGTCTAAGAGCCAACAGAGAGTTGCCTCATTGAGGTTTTGGTGAAACATTTGAGCAATCATTTCAGTTATAGGCCCTAGTGGTTGCATGGCCCAAACATAGAGCTTGAGATGGGTCGTTGGCCATGTTTTCCCTTTGAATTTGTCTAAGTCTAACATTTTGAACTTATAAGGAAAACTCTAAATATAGGGAGAGTTTGTGGATATCAATCATGTTATCTCCATGGTTGGATTTATATATAAGGGCTTCCATCTTTTCAAGCCTTTTGAGAAGGGCCTCTTCACTGCTGTTAAGCTTTCCTTAAGGTTTGACTTCATTTTAGCGCCCATTTGTTTTGGCTTGATTAAACTCATCATGTATAGATGCATCTTAGGCATGTTGATTTTGTAAGAGATTATCTTAAGGAGGTATAGGTGGTTGGTTATTGGGAGCATTGTTGGTCCCTTCTGGGTGTGGTAGAGATGGTGGTGGTAACCATTGTTCCATTAGTTATTAGACTGCATGGGAGAGCCTCTGTGTTTCATCCCTCTAATCAATCATATTTTTTCTAATTTCAGCCAAAATCTAGAGTAATTGATCCTGGTGAAATGATTGACTTAATTTTGATGCCCATGGCTTTTGGGCTCTACTAAGGAAATAAAAGCTGCAATGGGCTAGGAAACCTCAATAAATTTTTGATTATCAAATAAGTGTAGAAGAAATTGAATCCAAGCCAGTAGTCCAAATAAATTTTTTATTTCACAACTTCGAGTAAGTTAAGCTCCAATCTAAATAAAAAAGAAGATCATTCCTTAGTAGAAAATGAAGCATACACCTTTTTGAATTTTGAAGTCTAAATTTTGAATTTTTGATTTTTTTTAGAAAAGGTAGCGGCATAATGCCGCTAAGAGGATGGAATGATTTACTTGAATGAGGAAAGAATTCCTAAAGTTTGGGAAGATGCAATCCCCATGGAATTGATTAGACTCTAATAGAGTGGTCAAGATGAACCTTGATTGATAAGATGAAGATATTAAAGAGAGGTGATTCTTGAAAAGGAATTGAAACCTATCTCGAGTGGTTGGCATGATAGGAAAAATTGAAAGGGGAGCATAAATTGGAGCCCGACTTAATTCTTAAAATGACTAACTATTCCAAATTATGAAACCTTGGAAGTCAAGACCTTAGTTTCTGACTTTAATCCTAATGAAATAACCTTTAGACTTTGCGGGAAAGATTCCCAAAGAATCGGGAAAAGATTTGAATTGATCCAAAATTTTATTAGAATCGATCATGATTAAAACTTGAGTTGATTCAGAAGGATTATGTGACGAGAATAAGCTCAAAAAGTTCATTTTGAAAGTTATTTAAGCCCATATTACTGAAAAAGTTGAAACTTTTCAGAAAAAGTTTAAAATTTTGAAATTTTTCCAAAATGGGAAAGTGCCCTCTCTGTGTGCTGATTGGCACACAGGCCCTATATCGATCGGTTGATAGAGAGGTTTTTTTTTTTTACTTTCTCAGCTTCTTCTAACTACGCCAAACTACGCAAAAATTCTGTGAATGTATTATCAGAACTAGGTTTATTGTCCTAAATCAAGAATCTAGGGTAGAATGCATGACGTTTTGATCAAGTAAAGGTTTCAAGGCTTCACTTCTAACAAAGACGTGCCATATACCTCCCACAACAATTAGATTGTAGTGACTATGGTTAAATAGTATCGTGATAAGAATGCAAAATGTCATATTTTTCTACCTTAATGTTTAGTCTTTTATACTTATTTGGTGCCTAAATGTACTCATTACTCTTATATTTTGATTTAAGATGCAAATGGAAGCGCTAAGTGCAAAACGAAGCTAATTGGGCAATTCTGGGCAATTTCGACGATGCTTCGTAATTTGGGCATACCTCCCTCATCCGAGTTTCGATTGAGATGATTCAAGATGTAATGAAAAGCCAAGCAAAATTTCTACAACTTTCGTGCTTTGCGTTATGAGAGATTCTGGCTGCAGCAAGGTCAACATTGGGCTTGAAGTTACTGCACCTGCACTGTGAGCGTTTTTGGCTGCAAAAATTCTAATGCGTGGGCCCGATGTGATTTATTTTTGGAAGTTGTGCACAAAAATTTCAGTTGAAAACACTAATTTCCTAGTTATATTAGGACTTTATTTTATTTTTAATATTTCCCTTAATTAGTTAGATTTGGGTATTTTTATTTTAGCATAATATTTAGAATATCTTAAGGAGCTCTAGTAGGCTTCCAACACTGAATTAATGTGTAAAAGGAGGAGGAGATCAGATTTGACATCTCTCTTCTCTCTCTCTCTCTCTCTCTCTCTCTCTCTCTCTCTCTTCTTTTCTAATTTTCTTCTTCAAGTTTTCATGGCCGTGCATGGCTAAACTTTTATAATTGGTCGAAGGAAATGGAAGCCTCGGAATCAATTAAACTGTGAGATCTAATTTATTTTTATTGTTTAATTTATACTTTGAGTATTAGATTTTTTTGTGCTTATTTTTATGATTGTCTCGTTTAATTACTAGGAGGCCTACTAGTTTATTATTCGTTGCAATCTACTGCTAAATTAGTTATCAAATCCGTAATTGTTTGATCCCTCTAATTTGTGCAGGAACTAAGATTTAATGATTTGCTGTGTCAAAAATTACTAGATCATAGGAAGAACGTTCAACTAAATTAAATGCAACCGCTTGTGCTTGTATTGTTTAGTTTCATCGATCTTTCTAATTCTTAAAGTTGCTACTAGATTAAATCTTTAGCGCTTGTCTTGGGTTGTTTAGTAGTTATGGTTAATTAGATCGCATATTTTCTAATTAACTACGAGTAAGGAGAGTTAGGAAAATAGTTCCAACGGTGAATATTTAAAGTGTGAATTGATATATACTTGCATCGACTACTAGTTGTAAAATTTCGATGGTGGATGTTGACTTAAACCAATGCTTGTTCTTTTGATTGATTTCGATATTTTAATTTGAATTGCTTCTTAGTAGTTTTTCTTAAAATTATTTTCGTTATACTCAAACCCCCATCCTTGTTCACGTAGCATAAAACCAGGCTAGATACTCTCTGTGGGAACGATCCTTATTCCCACTACTACATATATTTTTAGAAGTTTAGGTTTTATTTTTTTTGGTTGCCTACGATAGAAAACCATATGGCATTGCCTTTTTGCATACCATCCTAAGGCCACTAGAATGTAGTGTCCCCGGTCAAGCGATATTTAATTAAGGAGTGGAAAGTTTTCATCGGCGACATCCGTCAAGTTGAGTGAGCATACAGGGCGAGGGCTACTAACTGTCTGAGGTTTAGAGGGCATATAGTGCAAATGCAATGTATGAAAGTGATATATGTGCAAGGTATTTAGATTTAACTCCCTTTTTTATTCATCCATCCATTCATCCATCATACAGTATAAATATAAATAATGTAAAGCAAATAAACAAAATAGCCATGAAGTGAATTCTTCACCGAGTCGAGCTTTCTTTAGTCCCTAGTGAAGTCGCCACTGTGGGTGCTAGTATTGAAAAAAATGATAAATGTCATCCTTTTGTGGATTTAGGGGGATTCCGACTGTCTCCTTCCCTTAAGGTAGGAAAGAACACATCTTATGAAAAATAGAGAAATTGAGGAGTCGCCAGCTTGTTTTTGGGCAAAAAACAAGCAAACCCGTTACAAATTGAACAATACATGTGAAGGAAAAACAGAAAGGAATGAAATAAGAATTGCATCACTTTTAATCCTAAACACATACTATGAGATCCCTTGACATAGATCAAAAAAAGATCAAGCACTGAAATAAAGTGGTAACCAAAGAAACAAGCTCGGGGGCTAAGGTACAAAGTGGGAAGGTGTTAGGCACCCACCCTGCCTGATACGAATAAATCGGCCTCAAATATTCATTTGCAATGCTATTTTGTCATGAGAAAATATAAGAAATAGATGTGAGTCTAGAAAAAAATAAATAATAAAGAATCTAGTATAAAGAAATAAAATAAAATAAAAAAGACAGAAAGAAGATTTGACTCGGGCCCGAAGGCTTCCTATGTATCTGTTTAGAAAACGGAATCAGAGTCACATAGTTCTCCAGTTTACCATCTTTTATCAAAAGTGATAAAAGAGGCGAGATCAACCGGATCTAAAGAAAAAATTTAAGGGTTTGACAACGTACCTTATTCAGTTGTGGAAGTAAGATATGAATCTCATGGTCGAGAGTCCTAGTTACAGCTGTAACTCCTTAGCTCTCATGAAGCAGCACAAAAGATCAAGGAACTGAAGAAGAATGTAAATGATACCGATGTAGATCTTGGGACTGCCCATTCCCTAACAGACAATCTTCAAGAAGAATTGGTTGAATCCTCCAACGCTGTTTCACTTCAAGATTCAGAGATAAGTTTACTTGGCAATGAAGTTGTTAACCTAAAGAGACAAATCTTTGAGCTCAGATTAGACTTATCCATCACCAAGACTATAGCTTCTGAGGCTGAAATAGGACATCGTTCCAAAATTAAAGTTTCCCGAGTTGCTGTAGTTGAAGAGCAGAAAGATAAGATCTCGAAGATTAGGAGGAGACTGGCTTCCAACAGCTATAACCTTTGCCCTAGGAAAATGGCCAGAGCCTAGCCCGAAGTTGATACTGAGTTGCTGGACTAAATAAAAATTTCAGATGACAAGAGTGGGGAGTATGAAGATGATGAAGACCCTGATGACTCCCTTGCCTCTTAGTCATAGTTTTCACCAGTTTTCCTTTTGTAGTGACTTCAGATGCTATCACTCGAATTCGAAATATGTTTGTGTTTTTTCAACTTTCTTGCTCAGATCTTTGTTTTACTTTGGAATTGTGGAATGTTTGACATCTTTTCTGATTTTCAAATAGTTTTTACCTTCAGAGTTAAGAACAATCTGAGTTCAAATACTTAGTAATATTTGAAGCTTTGAAACATTTAGAGTTATAACATTTAGAGCTCAAAGGCTTCATGGAATTTAAATCTTTATTTAGTATCTTGAGCTATAACATCCCAAGCCCTAAGGCTTCGTAGCGTTTTTAAGCTTTAATTGACATCCAGAGCTGTACCATCCCGAGCCCTAAGACTTTTTGGAATTTAAAGCTTTAATTAACATCTAGAGCTGTAACATCTCAAGCCCTAAGGCTTCATAGAATTTAAAGCTTTATTATCATTCACAGTTGTAATATCTCGAGCCCTAAGACTTCGCAGAATTTAAAGCTTTTTAGCTAGGAAAGTCTGGACTGGAGGCTTTTGTCGGGTAGATCTCCAGTTTGTTCTGCGGTTTAGAAAGTGTCGTTTCGACTTACTTCTTGAAATGAGATTGTCACTTCGACAGGACTTCGACCTTGGGAGGGGGACAGTTCTTATAGAGAGAACTCTAGGATTATGCTAATAATGTGATGCTATAGAAATTATGTGTTTTCATCCCCTAAAACTGATGGCTAGAAGGCTATATTTATAGGCGAAATATGGAGATTTGATCAAATGGTCTAAGATGAAACCCTAGAATCGAGGGTTAGGATCATGTCTTTAGTGATAATTATCTAATTAAATAAATAAAAAAAATTAAATAATTATCCTAAGGAACGATTATCCTAACATAATAGATTAATAAATAATTATGACAATGCAAAAACCAACAAAATTGGTGTCTACATGCAAGAGCCAATGAGATAAAGCAGATATAGAATTTAATTATAAAATAAATGTTAAAACGAAAATGTTAAGGTTTAATGTATCTCTATTTAAGAAAATGTCAACCAAAGTGGAAAGTCCTAATTAAGCCTAAATAGACTACTATCACTCAAGATTACTAAAATGCACTCAATTTAGTGGAGAATCTCTAGATTGCCACAAGACATGTGAAAAGACCAAATTACTAAAACGCCCTCTAATAGGCAGAAGAGTCCTAACCAAAGTAGGATTCTTATAAGAAAAGTCCTACTAGGTGTGGGAATCTGGTAAGAGACTCCTAACGGGAGTGGAACACTGTTAGGAAGAGTCCTATTTAGACTGGGACCCTATCAGAAAAGTCCTAACAGGAATGAAACTCTATTAAGAAGAGTCCTACAGGGACTGGGACTCTGGAAGAAGAGTCCAAATGTGAATAGGAATTTATTAGAACGAGTCCTAATGGAACTGTGACTCTAGCAAAAGAGTCTTAGCAGGAAGACGACTCTGTCAAAAGGAGTCCTAATGGAACTGGGACCCTAGCAAGAAAGTCATAGCGGGAATAAGACTCTATCCGAAGGAGTCCTAATGGAACTAGGAGTCTGGCAAGAGAGTCCTAGCTAGAATAGGACTTTGTCAAGAGGAGTCCTAATGGAACTGAGACTCTGACAGGAGAGTCCTAACAGGAATAGGACTCTGTCAAGAGGAGTCTTAATGAAACTAGGACTCTAGTAAGAAGATTCCTAGTGGGAGTAGGTTTCTTGGCATAGTTATGGCATAGTTATCGAATTGCTACTACTTAATCAAGAGTTAGAAAATGAGGTGTCTATAGGACTGATCCACCAATTCTTTCTTCCTGCAGCAAATACACAGCCAAGTGAACCATGACATCAAAGAAAGCTGGAGGAAAAATAATTTCAGGCTTGTAGAGGATTACAACACCATCCCTTTCAAACTTTTCTAGTACTTCCAACTTCAACGTTTTGGCACCTAATTCTCTAAAGAAGCATCCCAACTCAATCGATGTCGTTCATATGCTTCTGGGGAGATATTCAAGTATTACAACTAGAAGAAGTCGTTGTAAAAGTACATAGAAATCGTGGCTCTTTAAGCCAGATATTTTACAATCTTTAACATTCATACACTGAGATATATTCAATGCATATCCATCTAGGAGCTTCACTGATTTAAGTCACTCACAAATCTTCATTTAGTCATCGGGTGATAGCGTATAACATGCATGAGGCAGATATTTTACAACTAGAAGAAGTCGTTGTAAAAGTACATAGAAATCGTGGCTCTTTAAGCCAGATATTTTACAATCTTTAACATTCACACACTGAGATATATTCAATGCATATCCATCTAGGAGCTTCACTGATTTAAGTCACTCATAAATCTTTATTTAGTCACGGGGTGATGACGTATAGAATGCATGAGGCATGATAAATTTATCTCCGATGCGTACAAGTGCAACTCCTTCCTTATGCCCAACTCTTGTAAGTCCATTTAAACTTTAACAGTATCCTTCATCTCCCCTTCAATGTTCATTAAGGTTCCGAGCACATTATCACATATATTCTTCTCAATGTGTATAACAACCAAATTGTGCCTCAACTTCAACGTCTCTTAAAACGAAAAATAAAAAAATATATTTCTTTTCATCCAACTATACTCTATTTTAGTACGTTTCCTCTTTTTAGCACTCGATATCTTCCCAAACCTCACTGGTTGGATGTCGGCCAATTACACCACCAAGTCCTCCCCATACAACTCACGAGGTGCCGACCTGCGCTTAGGTTTTCCATTAGACAGATGCTTTTGGCAGGTTTTCCATACATGTGATGGATCTAGAAAATGCCGATGGAACACGTAACATATCTTCTTTCCATTAGACAAATGTAGCGAAAATGCATCCTTATTACATATCAGACATGACAGATACCCCTTCGTGCTCCATCCAATCAAGTTGGCATATGCGGGAAAGTCACTTATGGTCCATAACAATGCCGCATACAATCAAAATGTCTCATTCTTAGATATATCGTATGCCTTCACTCCATCCTCCCATAATTCCTTCAACTCATCCACTAACGGTCGCAAATAAACATCAATTTCATTTTCAAGAGACTTCAGCCCAAGAATAAGGAATGACATAAAGATAAATGGTTCTTTCATACATCTCCACAGTGGCAAGTTATTGGGCACAAGTAACACTGGCCACATGCTCTCGGCATTACTCATGTCATCGAATGGATTACGCGGCTCATTAGCAAGCCCAAACTATCAGTAGCAAGCCCAAGCCATATATTACGCGGCTCATTAGCAAACCAATCATGATTTCTATCAGATTCATCCCAAGCATGAGAATTTGTCGAATACCTATATACATTTGCCCCACCAATATGCTTCTTGCTATAACATCGCATTTCTTCAACCGTTTTTCGAGACATGTACAACTTTTTTAGCCTCAATTTTAAAGAAAAATGTCTCAACACTTTGAGCATAATTTTCTTACTCATTCCTTCATTCACCTTGTACCTGGGTTCATGGCACACCGTACACTCAAAACACCCTTGAGCTTCCTTCCAAAATAACATTCAATCATTCCTACAAGCATGAACTAGGATATATCCAAGGCCTAAGTCCCTCAACTTTCTTTGCACCTCATAAAGCAATTTCAGAAAGGTCTCCCTTGTAAGTAGTGTTAATTTAAATAATTCAATGGCCACTGTGGGTGCTAGTACCAGAAACACTGATAAATAAAGATAAAATACTGATAAATAAAAACACCAGATAAAGCACTGATAAATAAAAATACCAGATAAATAAGCTCGAGGGCTAAAGTACGGAGTAGGAAGGTGTTAGGCACCCACCCCACTCGATCTGAATTCATCGACCTCGAATATTCACTTGCAAGGCTATTTAGTCATGAGAAAAAATTGAAAAAAGATATGTGAGTCCGGAATAGATAAATAACACAAGATTTAGTGTAAAGAAATGAAACAGAATAAAAAAGATAAAAGATAGATCTGACTCAGGCCCAAAGGCTTCCTACTTATCTGTTCAAAAAATGGAATCAGATTCACGTAGTTCTCTGGTTTACCCTCTTTTATCAAGAGTGATAAAAGAGATGAGATCAACTGGATCTAGAGAAAAAGAAACACTCAAGGGTTTGAGAGCGTACCTTATTCAGTTGAAGTAGTCAGGCAGCACTTTGGCTAGGAAAATCTGGATTAGAGGCTTCAATTGGGTAGATCTCCAACTTGTTCTTCGGTTTGAGAAGAGTCATTTCGGCTTACTTTATAAAGGGAAATTGTCACTTCGGCAGGGCTTCAGCCTCGGGAGAGACAGTTCTTGTAGAGAGAACTCTAGAATTAAATTGATAGTGTAAGACTATGGAAATCATCTTCCATTCATATCTTTTCATGTCCCTAAAACTGATGGCATAAGGTTCTATTTCAAGGGAAATATAGAGATTCGATTCAAGGGTCTAAGATGAAACCTTAAATAGAGACCTAGGATCATGTCTTAAGTGATAATTATCTAATTAAATAAATAAAAAATTAAATAAGAATGATTATCCCAGCTAAATGAATTAATAAATAATTATGACAATGCACGAACCAATAGAATTATGTCTACATGCAAGAGCCAATAAGCTAAAAAAAAATATGATTTAAATGGAAAATAAACTCTAAAATGAAAATGTCTAGGTTCAATATATCTCCATTTGAGGAAATATTAAGCAACCAAATTTATGAAAACTTTGAAAATAGAGAGTCCTAATTAAGTTTAAATAGACTATTATCACTTAAGATTACCAAATCGCTCCCAATTCGGTAGAGAATCTCTAGATTGCCACAAGACGTGAAAAATGACCAAATTACCCCCAATTCATCACCAAATAGCTAAAATTATCAAATTAACCCTATGTGGATAAAATGATATAAAAATTACGAAAATGCCCTTCAAGTAATTAGGAAGTCCTATTAAGGGTAGGATTGAGCCAAAATTACCAAAATGCCCTTAATGGGTAAAAAGGTACCAAATTATAGAAACGCCTTCCGATGGGTAGAAGAGTCCTACTTGGACTGGGACTTTGGCTGAAAAGTCCTAACGGGAGTAGGACTCTATCAGGAAGAGTCCTGCTTGGACTGGGACTCTTATAAGAAAATCCTAATAAGAGTGGGACTTTATCAAGAAGAGTCATACTTGGACTAGGACATTGGTAGGAAAGTCCTAACGGGAAAGAACTCTATAGGGAAGAATCCTACTTGGACTAGGACTCTGATGGGAATAAGACTGGAAGCGCATTGTTAACACTCCAAAAATATTTAACCTTACTACTTAACACAATAAAAGAAAACAAACACAATAGCTAGATGATTAAGGGTCGAACCTATAGAAAGTGTTCACAATTTTTTTTTTTTATTTATTCTGATCAATTCTAAACTGAAATTCAATTAATAAAAAAACAATAAATGGGGGGGTTGGAATTCTGATCAAATAGATTATGATTGAAAACTAAATTAATAACAGAAATCAATGAATTAAAACTTCAGTTCTTTGGTTCAATCTTATCCTCACAATTAATGGAACAATGAATTAACTATAACATTATTCTACCCTTCAATGAATCTAATAATCCTAGGTAACAACAAGCTCTACTACCCAAAATTTCCCTTAATTCCTTACTAATGAAACAAGCTCTCCATTAGATTCTAACCATTAGACAATTTAGAACAAGTTCTCTAAATTTAATATAATGGCAGCATTAATCTCAAGGAAATTAGATTATTCTAAGCAACAATCACACAAGCTCAGATTGTTTAACTTAGATCATGATAATCACAGCAATAAACAAAATCTTGTCCACAATCATCTATCACTATTTGTCCCAATTGACTAGGAACTATATCAATTACGTAATATACTTCCTGAATCTAACAATTGGTAATAATCTGATCAATTTAATAGGCCTTGATTAAATCAATCAAACTAAATATCAATAAAACAATTAAAATAAATTATCACGGATAGAATTCATAAGAAAAGGTAGAAATAATGTTACTGATTTGATTCAACCATCAAACTGTAATGAAGGTTCGAAATTCCCTTGAACTGAATTGGAAAATCTAGCATGACATACTTCAATAAAAAAAACCCTAATAATTCATTTGTGTCCCCCCCCCCCATTCTTTCTTTTGGAAACCTTAAATAAATATCGAAAACAGATGAAAACTTCCCCCAAAACGTGCACAACTCCAATCCCTACATTATAGGTATTCCTTATCAAAACAGATTCACAGAAACCACCCCAAATCGTGCTAGAACTTGTGAGTTTTTTTTTTTATCAGATCAAGACCGAATCTTGACTTGGGTTTTTGATGAAAGTTGTAGCCCTGGATGTGTAGATAAATTTAGGCTTTTCAATCACCTGATTTGGACATCGAAAACTTAAGTTATGGCCCACTGAAGTTTACTGGCTCGGAGAGGAATCCAACTCTAATCAGGATTCAGATCAACTTTCTAGGCCTGACTTTGAAACAATGTTTGGAGGCCCAAATGAACTCGGATTTTTGTAAACCATACCTTTCTAGAAAGCTTAAGACGTCCTCTAAAAACTTCATGAAGACCACTTTCTCATCCTGAAAATATAACACCATCCAAACCTCAATTGAAACTCCATCCTAAAAGTTAGAAATTGCACAATATACTCCATATCTATTCTTTTACCTTCAATGCTTCCCTAATTCAATAAATATATTAATCAGCTCACTTAAACAGAAAATATGTCATAAAACTAAATATAAAGGAATTAAAAATATTAAATATTATGCTCTTATCAAATTCCCCCACACTTAGTTTTTTACACGTCCTCGTGTAGACAAAAACTGAGAACAAAACAAAAAGTTCACTTGAATTCATTCAACCAAACTTTCAAAGGTCTTAAGTTCAATAGCTCATCCATGAAAATTAATGCTAACTAGTAGGAATTCGGTTAATACTTCATTAATCAATTCGCAACAACAACCTTGTCATTTTCCACAAAACAATTTCAAAATTCAAGTGCATGCATGTAAGTACCTTTCCTATGATCAACATGAATACACAACTAAGTCCATATGGGAGAACAACTATGCACACCATTTCAAGACTCGAGACATAGCTTTACCAATATTACTTTTCACAAAATTAATTTTTTTTTCTTTTTAGTTGAGTGCATTTTATGCTCCATCTCACTTTTTGCATATGTTTTTGAGTGAGTGCATTTTACGCTCCATCTCATTTTATGCATGTGTTTATGAGTGAGTGTGTTTTACGCTCCATCTCACTTTATGCATGTGTTTATGAGTGAGTGCGTTTTACGCTCCAACTCAACCCACCACATGATTTGCTTACTTTACTTTTTTTTCATTTCTCTAACATAGCTCTATAATTAGAAAACAAAATGAGTAGTTAAGCAAGTTCTAAGTCTTGAAACCAATGCACATAGCTAGACACTCATACAACTTAGCTAATAAAGCATGTATCTCATACTCAAGCACTCATGCTCATAAAAATAAAAATAGATTAGTTTTCAACAGTTCAAGTGTGGATTGTGACTTGGTCATCATTATTCATCAATTAACTAAACATCAACCAAAACCTATAAGTCAGCATTAATTCTCACACATTCATTGGCGACCTTCAAGAGCTTATCCAAATAAAATCCAAACAAAACCATCCAATTCCGCACGCCAAAAATTTAATTTTTTTTATTTATTTTATTTATTTTATTTATTTTATTGTTTTGAAGGGAAAGTAAACAAAGTTTTAAATCCTCTTCCTCACATTTAAACCTTACATTGTCCCAATGTAAGATAATTATGCAAAGAAGAAATGACAAAAATAAAAAGAAAAAGGGAAAGAATCTCAAATCTGATTTCTTGGGTTGCCTCCCAAGCAGCGCATTTATTTCACGTCGTTTGCCCGACAACTTGCTTCTCAACCTAAGTAGTTCCAACGTCCAAATTTTCCTTACTTGTTTGCTCAAAAACTTCCTGCACTAAAGGGTTAATAACATCAACAGCAAAAACTTATTCGAAGCATAGGCTTTTTCATACATGTTGACAAGGGCTTTCATAATACTTGTTGTTGTCATATCTTTCGCAATATTGAACGCAATGTTACGAGCCAACGTTAAATGAACAACTCCCAACACTTGTCTGTCAAAAAGTTCCACTCTACATCTTTCATCTCCTCTGGTTTCTATTATACAAGAGGCTGATACTACAACTTCTTTTGATACAGATAATCTTCAATCTACATCTTCTTGAACCCAAAATATTTGCCATTGAATTTTTCTATTCCTACTTTTCCTTCATCTACGACCATCACTCCCACTTAAACCTAATGCTCTGATACCAATTGTTAGGAATATAACCACCTAATTAGGATTGGTGAAACACAAAAAAATAAGAAAACGAATCTAAAATCACATACACACATAAGAAGACAAAGATTTATATAGTTTACCCCAAAATAGGGCCACGTCTATGGCTAATGCAGTTTCATTATGATCTGAAAGTATTACAAGTTATAACGAGATGGGGCTCCTCAATTATAAATACATAGAATCAGAGTAATAGGAAGATAATGTGAAATACCAAAAATACCCTTAAAAAAATTCTCGGTAAAAGGGCTAATGCCCAGTATTCATGAGGATCCACACTACTTAACAAGAACCTCATCTTATGTCATTTTGTCCATATTTGATTTCTAATCATTCTATAATTGTTCATATCATCATTTTAATCAAAACCCAAACTTGAGGGTCATGTTTCTTGGTTTCACTCCTTGATGTTACTCATATAAATAATCATATACATAAACCTATATATATATAGGCATACACACACATAGGGTATATACACATATAGAATCACACATATATGTATTGTGGTGTATCTATAACTGAATGGTATGTTCTGAAAACCTTTACCTTAAGCAGTTATGATTTATAGAGAGAGAGCTTGTGTCACATCCCGAACCCCACCCTACGCGGATGTCGAGGACGTGACTGCCAGTCGGTCGCGACGCGACCAACCAAAGGCAAATTCTGAACTTTTCGACGAATTGCACTCCAACTGTAGGGTCAGATGCAGCGGAATTTAAAACTTTTTCTTTGTGTCACGGGAATGCAACTCACTTATCCACCATAAAGGTATGTACCACAGAGCAAGTCTAAATCCAAAACAGTTAACAGTTCTAAGTTCAGAGCATATCTAAAATCAGGCATATAGTACAGAGCAGATCTAATATCTTTAGAGTACCGTTTATTTCCATGAGCCATAATTATGTATCCAGTACATGTAAATCAGGTTAGCTGTATCATATCACTCACCTGAATAACAGAATCAGTCCACAAGAATCCAGTCTCTACAGATCAGTACCATCAGATCCTTTACTTGAGGTGCCACTTGGCCTACCATGTCATATCACGATGTCTTCTAATCCATCAGAGATAATCCCTGAAAAATGTTAGGGAATGGGGTGAGCTTCGAAAAGCCCAATGAGTAACACAGGTTCCCTGTCATGGGTTTCAAACCCGGTCTTGTTTATAAATCACAAGGATAGTTCAATCGTTTAGGAATAACAGTTTTATAGATCTACTCGAATACAGTTTAAGTAGAATAAAACGGGACTGAACTAAACGGAACAACAAATCAGAACAGACGGAACAGTGCATGATGCCAATATATCAGTCGAGAGTATAGGCAATTAATTCAATATTAGAACAAGTCAGTACTGGGCGGAATATAACAGGGCATAACAAACAATATATCAGTTAGGCACATAATCAAGCCTACTTATGCCAGACCGCTCATAATCAGAATGGTACCCAGAGTCAGACACATCATAGCAGAACAAAATCAGACAGACCATAAAACGGGACAAGACAGACCGAACATAACAATAGTAGGACGGGACAAAATCATGTCGCGTACAATACAGTATAAAAGTTTGCATTTAAAAACATGCATTCAGACAGTATAACTTTTAAAACCGTACAGTGCATCAAAATACAGTATCTAGGCAGTAACTTATATACCAAGTCAAGAATCCAGACAGATCATAACGGAACTGGACCATATATCAATCAAGACAGACAGATCATTAACGGACGGAACATAACGAGATTAGACGGAGCAAAACACCAGTTCAAGTCACAGGTGAACAATCAAGGCAGACAGATCATTAACGGACAGAACATAACAGAATCAGACGGAACAATACGTCAATCAAAACAAGGACATACCAGTAACGGACAGACCATGAAACGGATAGATCATAACGGACGGAACAAAACGGAACAATATTAATCAGGACAAGTCATATCGGAACTGAACATGACGGAACAAAATGGTACAATATCAATCAGGTCAAGACATATCAGGACTGAACAAGTCGGGACAAAACGGTACAATATCAATCAGATCAAGACATATCGGAACTGAACAATACATCAATCAGAACAAGACATATCGGAACTGAACATGTCGGAACAAAGCGGAACAATATCAATCAGGACAAGGCATATCATACATTAAATATATGCTTTTTAAACAGTATAACATTCAAAACAGTACAGAGCTTCAAAATACAGTATCTAGACAGAACTTATACACTAGTTCAGGAGTCAGGGTTACTCACAAACTGTTACGGTTATCTCCTTGCACAAATAATCCGATAACCTCCAGATACGTCAGGCATCTCCATGTATATCCTGAACAATAATCATCAATCATATACAGATCAGAACTCATCCATTTAGTTCTCATTTGTCATCTTAGGTATCTATCGGATCACCTAAGATAGCCTAGTAGCCTATCGCCCTTTCACTGGGTCTCACCCGAGGCTATTTCATTCTTTAATTAGGCTTAGCAGTCATCAGGATTATGATTTAAGTCATTTGGACTTCAATCGTTATCAGTTAAGCACTTATTTGGCCTTAGGGGCAAAATGGTAATTTTGCCATTCTTGCCCCGGACTCTGTCATGGTCCTCAGAATAGTCTACATATCTTATGTATGAAGTTTTAAGTCTTTTAGACTTAAATCGGTATCAGTTAGGTGCTTATTTTAACTGTAGGGGCAAAATGGTAATTTCACCATTGCTGTCCCGGACCCTATCGAGGTCCTCAGAATGTCCCATATATCTTGTATATAATTTTCTAAGTCCTTTGGATTTCATTTGGTATCTGCTTTAGATCATCGGGACACATCAGTCATTTCTCGTTTTACGCGTTGATAGTTCCGGAGTCTTACTTAGCCCTTCAGTGTTCATAATTATACTTACGATAATTTATCAGATCAGATTGACCTATATCTTGCACTTACAGTGCTCAGGGGTATTTTGGTCATTTTACGTTTCGTAAGATTCTGACCCCGGTTCGTCATTTATTCGGGTATACAGTTTCACCAGTGTTCGGGTTTCTATCAGTATCAATTTCGTCCCAATCGGACTTCATTTGGGCTTTGTACAGTATCAGGGGTAATTTGGTAATTTCACGTGTCATATTTTTCGGCACGTCAGTTCATAAAATGGACCTCACCATTGGGTCCAGAGTGTCCGACATAATTAAGTTGGACTATCTGTTATGTTTAATCGACCCTGGGAAGCATCAGGGGCAGTACGGTCATTTACACTTTATGTGTCTGTATTTTTCGGGACTCCAGTTCGTTAAACGGACCTCACCGTTGAGTTTAGAATGCCCGACATAGTCAAAACAGACTGTCTTTTATTTTTATTTGGGTCTGGTGCCATCAGGGGCAGTACAGTAATTTATCACTTACAAGTCTGTATTTTTCGGCACTGTATTTCCCAATTTGGACTGTACCATTGAGTCCAGAATGCTTGAAATAGTGAAAATACACTATTTATTTAATTTATTTGGACTCCGTTTGACATATTTAATGTCCAGGGGTAAAATTGTAATTTTACCTATTAAATAAAATAATAAAATAATTATTTTATTATTTAATTAATTTTCCAGGGCTTAAATGAATAATTTCTCAAACTTCTGGGCCACTGTGTAATTCCCCAAAACAGTTGGGGTAATTCCGTAATTTTCAGAAAGCTGTGGGGCCAAAACAGAATTTAATAAAATATAGGTTCAGAACCGTTTGGTTCTAGGGTTCAGAAAGTGAACCGGTCCAAATTCCTCAAAACCAACCGGTTCACTGGTCCCTCAGAAAACCGGAATTAAATATTCCTGTTATTCTTAATTAGCCCCCCTTATCCGTGTTTAGGATTAGCCCAATTCAAATTTCAATTTGTTATCACCGTAACCAAACAGGTAGAATTGGTTTTAAAACAAATCAGTTAACACCCAAAACGGCACAGTTTCATTTATGAGGTGGCCAGTTCATACGTCGACACGTGTGTGAGTCAGTTCGGTGGGTTTGGACGTGTTGGACGAGTCGACTCGGTCGACTCGTCGTCTTCTTCACCAACCAGTGTTCTGTTGCCCTAATTTGCAGTTGCGGTTTTTCTCCATTTCGTGGAGTTTCAAATACGGCTTTCGGCCTGTTTTGGTTTCAAACATTTTCTGGATGTCATGCCAACGCTTTGGCATCGATTTTGTGGGTCGAAGCCATGCATGGGGTGCTGTTTGGCCGATTATCGTGGGGGAACACAGTTCGGTCATACAGTCTCATTTCTCAACCAAATCGCACGAGGTTTGGCTCTTTGTGACCGTATGTCTATGGGGATAAACATCCCATTCATCAATTTCAGTTTAGGTGTCTATTATGAGGTTCGGGTTCCATGGCCGAAAGCAATAACTTCGGTTTTAAGGGCTTATACCCAAGTGTTTGGGTCGCGGTTGGTGATATTTGAAACCCTCTCAGTGTCTAGATCAGTTCTAGACCATCAAAACTCAGTTCGGTTGAGGTCATTTCAGACCTGCTATAGGGAGCTCCATCAATGGCGGTCTGTTCACAGTTCTGGGTGTTTCTACCCTATTCGACCCTTCCAATTAATCTAGAACAGCTCTAGAGTCTCTCAGGAGCATATATATATGGTTTTTATGGACCTAAACTTATCAGAACAGTATTGAAATCTAAACAGAAATTCAAAGCAGTTTTTTGGCATTTTACCTTTCAAACAGTGGCTGTTCTCCTTTATGGTTCGGTTCCTGATTTTTGGTACTCCAGGTGTGCCTCATTCAGTCGTGCATCTTCAGTTCCTTTCCTTCTTGTGCATCTCATGAAGACACACACATGCACACACCATGCTTGATCTCACATGGATTTTCTCTCTTGGTCTCTCACCCAAGACTACATGCAGACTCTCTAAGCTTCTAACAGACCTACCCCTCTATAACAGTTCTGATTTTTGTGTTACAACAGCCCCCCCAAGATGTGTACACATATATATATATATATTCATTCTTATACATATACATCTTTATATATAAATGAATATATCAGAGATCAGTGGGATTTAGGGCTGATGGGAGTTGATGTAATCCATCATATGGGGTTTGCATGTAACCTCATTGGTCCAATTTGAGGTGGGGCTTGGTTAACTTAGAGATATATACAATTGAGTTGTATATATATGCACAAAGTAATGGCAGCCTAGTTGGTAAACTTTTTGAGAAAAATTCATTCCCTCTCAAAGGTCAAGGGTTCAATTCCCTTGGCCTCCCATTTGGCCCCTTTTTCACCATTTTTGGTTAAGGCCACGTTTGGCTGCGTAGTAATTCAGTTTCAATGTTTGCTACATAACTTTCATTCCGTAGCTTCTTTTTCAACGTGGTTTCTTCCGGTCAGTTCCTATTTCAGTTATCTTCAGTGTCAGAGGTTCCGTGTCATTTATTATTCATTCGGGATTTTTTCGGGTTAGCTAATTCGGGTTCCGTTAGTATTAAAACGGCGTTATTTCACCGAATTAATCAGTAATTTGGATTCGGGTAAGGTACCCTTCCCTCCAGACATTTAATTATTTAATCGGTCTATGGCGACCGCCGGGATTATGATTAATTCCCTAAATCATTCTGTAAGTCAGTATTAATTAATAATTATTAATTACACGGGATCGGGGTGTTACAGCTTGCAGGTCTTCAATGGCAACCATGTCTATAGTTCACATTTACACACATATACATACACTTCGTGTATCTACAATACATAATCATGACTCACATATTTTGACCAGCATACAGACATATACACCTACCCCCCATCTTTCTCACAGAGTTTACTTTCTCACATACACATGCAAACATAAATGTTTCACACACCATTCATCCATTTCAGTTGTAGATGGAGGGGGGGAGAGATAAAGATAGAAAATTTTAAAAATATTGAAGGGTTAACCCAAGGGAAAAAATGGGAGGGAGTGTTTATCTATTTTTCTTGTCTTGTCACCATCAAGTGAGCAATATCTATCTCTCTCTCTCTCTCTCTCTCTCTCTCTCTCTCTCTTTCTTTCTCTCTTACACATAAAAGCTTTTTTAGAAGTGTGGGCGCCAGCACCAGAAAAAAGGGAAAGTATGCCATCATTTTTTTTGGATTTAGAGGGATTTCACCTGTCTCCTTCCCTAAAGGTGGGAAGAAACGCATCTTATGAAAGATAGAAAGATTGAGGAGTCGCCAGCTTGTTTTTGGGCGAGAAACAAACAAACCCATTACAACAGAATATAATTAAAAGGGAACTAAAGAGAAATGAAATAATCAAAATTACATTGCCCTGTCTCCTAATTACATTCTAAAGATCCCTTGGCATGTATCAAATAAAATAAGGCACTGAAATAAAACAAAAATCAAAGAAAACATGGATTTGGGAGCTAAGGTACGGAGTAGGAAGGTGTCAGGCACCCACTTGCCCGATTCGAATGGATCGGCCTCAAATATTCACTTGCAAGGCTATCTTGTCATAAGAAAACTGAAAAGAGAGGTGTGAGTTCAGAAGAGATAAATAACAAAGAATATGATATGAATAAATAAAATAAAACAGAAAAGACAAGAAGAAGATTTGACTAGGGCCCGAAGGCTTCCTACGTATCCGTTCAGAAAATGGAATCAAAGTCACATAGTTCTCCAATTTACCCTTTTTTTTATCAAGAGTGATAAAATAGATGAGATTAATCAGATCTAAGGAAAAAGAAATTGTTAAGGTTTTGAGAGCGTACCTTATTCAGTCATGGTAGTCGGGTGGCACCTTGGCTAGGAAAATCTAGATTGGAGGTTTCTGTCAGGCAGATCTCCGGTTGGTTCTTCGGTTTGGAAAAGTGTTATTTTGACTAGTTTCGTAGATAGAGGCTATCACTTTAGCAGGGCTTCGACCTCAAGAGATGGAAGGTTTTTGTAGAGAGAATCCTAGAATTAACCTAACAACATAAGGCTATGGAAACCGTCTTTCTTTCGTATATCTTCGTGTCCCTAAAACTAATGCCTCGAGGGATCTACTTATAGGGAAATATAGAGATTTGATCCAAGGGTCTAAGATGAAACACTAAAACAAAGGGCTAGGATCATGTCTTGAGTGATAATTAACTAATTAACTAATTAAATAAGAATGATTATCCTAACTAAATGAATTAATAAATAATTATGAAAATGTATGAACCTATAGAATTGATGCCTATATGTAAGAGCCAAATAGATAAAAGAGAAATAGAATTTAAATGAAAAATAAACTCTAAAATGAAAACGTCCAGGTTTGATGTATCTCCATTTAAAAAAATATCAAGCAACTAGATTTATGGAAACACTAGAAGTGGAAAGTCCTAATTAAGCCTAAATAGACTACTATCACTCAAGATTACCAAATCGCCCCCAATTCGGTAGAGAATCTCTAGATGGTTACAAGACATGTGAAAAGACCAAATTACCCCAAATTCGTCACCAAAGGGCTAAAATTACCAAATTACCCCCATGTGGGTAAAATGATATGAAAATTATGAAAATGCCGTTCAAGTAACTAGGAAGTCCTACTGAGGGTAGGATTGTGCCAAAATTATCAAAATGCCCTTAGTGGCTAAAAAGGCACTGAAGTTACCAAAACGCCCTCTAATGGGTAGAAAAGTTCTAACGGGAGTATGACTCTGTTAGGAAGAGTCTTACTTGAATTGGAACTCTAGAAAGAGAGTCCTAATGAGAATGAGATTACATTAGGAAGAGTCCTAACGGGAGTGAGACTCTGTCGGGAAGAGTCCAACTTGGATTGAGACTCTAGCAAGAGAGTCCTAACGGGAGTGGGACTTTGTCGGGAAGAGTCCTAATTAGACTGGGACTTTGGCAAGAGAGTCTTAATAGAACTGAGACTGTGGTAGGAGAGTCCTAGCGGGAATAGGACTCTGTTAGGAGGAGTCCTAATGGAACTGGGACTCTGAAAAGAGAATCCTAGTAGGAATAGGACTGTGTCAAGAGGAGTCTTAATGGAACTAAGACTCTAGCAAGAGAGTCTTAGTGCGAATAGGACTGCTAGGAGGAGTCCTAATAAGAATACGACTCAATAGGGAAGAGTCGTACCTGAAGTAGGTTTCTAACGTAATCATTGACTATTTTACTACTTAAATCAAGGGTCACAAAATGAGGTGTCTACAAGAAGCTTTGCACAAGAATCAAGGTGTCACATGGACAGTCTGCCATGCAGGCGCACACGCACACTTGCTAAAAAAATAAACTATATCAAAATTATACTAAAATTGACACCCTAGCTAATTTCGACTTGTAGATTTCAAATATACCTTCCATTTCAACAAATTCCATTGTTAGAGTTTTAGGATTTATTTAATCTAGAAATTGACTGTGTGTTCCCGTGGCCTATGTAAGTACCGAATAAATTTCTAAAATTATATCTTAGGCTCACAATAATATATTAATCACTAATACTTCATTTTATAATTTATTTAACTCATTTTCATTTAATCATCTACCATTGATTCAGACTAGAAGATTATCAAAATTTCCTTTGTTAATTTTTTGAGTTGTTACAGCCAACTTCCAAAAATTTATTAACAGATTTAAAAATCCTTATAGTGACTTGAGACTGTCATACAAGTTTACCTCTAAATTAATTGTCATACAAGTTTACCTGTAAATTGAAATTCATTTCTCGTTTTTCATATAAACCAAAAAAATGAACAACTGATGAACCCAAAATATTCCTACTCATAATGTTAATTGTTCTGCGAAGATAGCACAAAATATATTACACACCATTTCAATTCCTTCGAGTTAGAGTAAAATTATGTCTTGCCAACAAACTAACAACAAATGCAATATCTGGTCGTGTACAATTTGCAAGATACATGAGAGCATCAATTGCACTAAGATATGGTACTCCAAGACCAAGGGTTTCCTCATCATCTTTTCAAGGGTGAAAAAATGATCTTTATCTACATTAAGTGATTGAACAACCATAAGAGATGTCAATGGACAAGTTGTTTCCATATAAATTGCTTTAGAAATTTCTTTATATATGCAGATTGATGTAAGATGATTTCTTCTGGGACGTACTCGATATGTAGGCCGAGATAAAATTTTGTTTTCCCCTGATCTTTCATTTCAAAATCTGGTTTTAAATAAGCAGTAGTTTTTGTAAGCTCTTCAAGTGTCTCCACAAGTTTCAAATTGTCAACATATATTATTATTATGGCAAATCCAGTATCTGACTTCTTTACAAAAGTACATGGACAAATTGGATTATTTATATATCCTTCTTTCAATAAATATTCACTAAGACGATTAAACTATATGCGCCCTGACTATTTCAATCCATACAAAGATCGTTGTAGCTTGATTGAATTCATGTTTTAAGATTGTGTATTATCTAGTTCAGGCATTTTAAATCCTTTAGAGATTTTAATATATATGTCACTATCAAGTGATCTATATAAATATATTGTGACTACGTCCATTAGACACATATCGAGCCTTTCTAAGACTACCAGACTAATAAAAAATTGAAACGTAATTGCATTCATTACTGGAGAGTATATCTCCTCATAATCAACACTAGGTATTTGCGAGAAACCTTGTGCTACAAGTATGGCTTTGTTTTTGCTGATTTTAGTTTGCTCATTACATTTTTGTACAAATACCATTTGTATCCTATAGGCTTTACATTTTCGGGTGTTTGGACTACATGTCTAAATACTTCTCATTTTGCTAAAGAGTCTAACTCAACTTGTATTGCCTCTTTTCACCTTGGCCAATCATTTCTACATCGACATCCTTTGAAGTTTTGTGATTTAGGATCTTCATCACTTCTGGTGATTTCAAATAATATTGTGAAAGAAAATATATGATTAATAATAATATTACTTCGATCCCATACGTCTCTACTAGATATATAGTTTATTTTGATCTCTTTATTTTCAAATACTTGTGCCTCTTCAGGGGTTGCTTGTTCCACTTTAGGGGATACTGCCTTTCTGGGAGGTATTTGTTTACTAACATTGGATTGATCAATCATCATTTAATGCGTGGTCTCTTCATGAGTTGCCACTCATTACTATGCGTGGTCTTTCTAGGAGTTGCCATATTATTATTTTATTATGTTTTCTTCTTCTGAGGAATCTTATCTTTTGCACTAGTAGCTCTACCACGCTTCAGGTGTGCTATAGATTCATTTGCTATTATACTAACAGATTATCCTATAGGGACATTAATTTGTGTAAAGGTATTTACAGTTGGTATGTGCAATTTTATTTTTTTCTTTGTATTAGTGAATGCATTTGATAATTGATTTGCAATACTTTATAAATAAATGATCCTTTGAACTTCTAGTTCACATTGATTAATATGAGGATCAAGATGAGACAATGTTAATGCATTCCAAAAATGTTCACACTGAGCTTTTGGCTTAACCTTTTCTCCCCCCATTAGTGGGAAGACTGTCTCATCAAAATGACAATCGGTAAACCGTGTCGTAAATAAATTACATGTTAGGGGTTCAAGATATCTTATAATAGATGGAAAATCAAAAACAACATAAAGTTTAAGTCTTTATCGGGGACCAATTTTAGTACATTATGTGGGTGCAACAGGAACTTGTATTGCACAACCAAAGATTTGTTGGTAAGAAACATTTGGTGGATGACCAAGTACAAGTTGTAAAGGAGAATATTTGTGATAAGATGTTGGTTGGATATGGATTAATGTTACACCATGTAATATAGCATGCCCCTAAGTAGAAATAGGTAGTTTTGTTCTCATAAGTAAAGGTCTAGAAATTAATTGAAGACGCTTGATAAGAGACTCAACTAAACCATTTTGTCTGTATACGTAAGCAACAGGATGTTCAACAGTAATCCCAATTGACATACAATATTCATCAATAATAATCCTAATTGACAAACAATATTCATCAAATGCTTGGGTTGTAAACTCACCAACATTATCAAGACATATTGTCTCTATAGGATGATCAGGAAATTGTGCTTTCAACCGAATAATTTGAGCAAGAAGTCTTGCAAATGCAACATTGTGAGATGAAAGTAGACAAACATGTGACCATATAGTTTATATATCTATTAAAACCATAAAATAACAAAATGGTCCACTTGGTGGATGAATAGGTCCTCATATATCTCTTTGAATTGTCACGACCCGAAATCCACCCTGTGCGGATCTCGTATCGCGACCGCCACCCTTCGGTCGAGGCCTTGGTGCAAGGCTTATATAAGCAACAGTATTGGACAGCGGTGCGGCCTGTGGTTGCAGAAGTGTGAAAAACTTTTTCTTTTTCTTTTTAAACATCTGTCGCATGCCTGTCCGGTACTGCCGCTCTTCATAGCGGTACATATGATAATAAAATCAGAGCATAGTAAAATTTAAAGTTTTATATACATTACATATCTGGTTGCCTCTCGGACTTAGGTACATATCTACCAAAATCTACTACATCCATAATTTGATCAGCTACAAGTCCTAATGCCTCAAATTTCTGATCCAAATGGAGCTGCTAATCGTCAATCCTCAAATGGGGTAAGGCTCTCATTCATCATTAATACCTGAAAAAAAAATGTTAGGGAATGGGGTGAGCTTCGAGAAGCTCAGTTAGTAATTCTTGCATCTGTCATGGGTTTTCAATTGGCAGTGGTTTCGCACATGAAAGTTTATAAAATACACACTACCAATTATTCGTACATTTGAACATAGAGTACATGCATTTTTCATAAGGATAGCATTGAAACATTTAAAGTGTTCAAGCTACATAAACATTTCTTAAATAGAGTATATGCATTTCAAAGCATATAAACATGCATAGTAGAAAATGAGGGTAAAAACCTGCTTCCATTCTCAAAAGCGTTACTTCAAATATATAAACATGCACAGTGAAAATGGGGGTGAAAACCTGCTTCCATTCTAAAAATGTTACTTCAAAATATACAACCATTGCATAGAGAAAATGGAGGTAAAACCTGCTTCCATTTCCAAAAACGTTACTTTAAAGTATGTAAACATTGCATAGTGAAAATGGGGGTAAAAACCTGCTTCCATTTCCAAAAGCATTTGTCATCTTTTCTCTTTGATTAGGTGGAATCTGTTTCGAACTAGACCCCCATTTTACGTACACGTGGAGATATCTCATTGCCTGTGGGATCAGATCTTGTTACCAGGCATATGCACATGATAGGTCCGTTGAGTTCCGTAAAACCCACAACTCTACCTCGGTGCTTCCATGTGTTGATGCACATGATAGGCCCATTGAGCTCCGTAAAACCCACAACTCTACCTCTGTACTTATTATTATTTGGCAAAACATTTGTCATATGGCTTCTTTAAATAAATACTTTTCAAGAGTATTTAAAAGATGATGTTCATGACTTCATGATAAAATCTTCAAATATTTAGAACAAGAACTTCAGAATATGTAGACATGCTAAATACTTTTAAAGAAGACAGTTTTAGAAATCATTCATTGAGCATGTCACGATAAGATTCATAAAAACGGAATATTTAAAACAGGAATCATGAAATATGAAATTTAACATTCACTGCTTCAAACATTTTGAAGTTTAAAATATTTTCAAATCCGTGGAGTTAAATCTCCACTTCAAATGTAGGGTTACTCACTTTGGTCCTTAAAGTCAATGTTAATATTACGCTTTCCCACTTCCTCTGTAGTTCCTAAGAACAATTCATAAATAATCTATTAACTTCAAATGTACTTCAAATATCTCCTATTGATGCTCTTAATTTTTATGCTTAGATCGTATTAAATCCTAACGTTTTATCGTAAGCGTTATTTTCTTAATGTATATTCTTCTGGTAGCTTTATTACATTGTAAGGTTTGATTTTCTACTTTACATATTTACGTATCATATTTTTTCGTACTTCATTTCATGACACGAACCTCACTGTTGAATCCGGAACGTCGAAGAAAGTCAATTTAGACCTTCACGGACTTCCATTTGATTTTAGGGGCACTAGGGATAATTTGGTCATTTTATACCTTAATGCGTCTTAATTTTTTGGAGTCCTGTATCATGAAATGGACCACACCGTTGGGTTTAGAACGTCCAAAATAGTTAAGATACACTATTTACTTATTTTATTTGGACTTCGTTTGACTAGTTTTATAACCTGGGCAATTTCGTAATTTCTGTATTTAAATATTATTAATTTAATATTAATTTAATTTAGATTGGGCCATAGTGGGATTTGTCAGAATTTCAGGGGTCAAATTATAATTTTCCTAACTTCCGGACTGAACCAAAGGGTTCAGTTTCATTTTAACTGAACTGGTCCGGTTTACACGGTTCATCGCGTAATGTTGACGTCATGATGACGTCAGCCCTAACGTTTTAAATTTTAAAACTGAAACAAAACGTCGTCGTTCCACTAATGCGGTGGGCCAGCTTCGTCTTGACACGTGTCCAAGTCAACTCGGGTGACTCGTTTCAAACAACGAGTCGACTCATCGTCTTCTCTACTGTGTTCTTCACTATTGCCCTAATTTTCTGGTTTCTTTTTCTTTAATTTCGTAGACTTCGGTTCGATCGTTTGCTACTGTTTTCAACTTAGAATGTTCCTGACATCTTAAGGATCATCTTGGCATTCATTTAAAACTTTAAAACTAACCTAATTGCTCGGTTTAAGCTATGATAGCCGAACCTGAGAATTTCGGTAATAAATCCTCATCTCGCAACCATTTTTAATGGGGTTGGGTTCTGTGTGATCCTTAAGGCATGGGGGTTCGATTTCCATTCTTACAACTCAGTTTAAAGGTCTAAAATAAGAACTAGGGTTAAACGGCCGAAACCTGCAACTCGATATTTAGGGTTCATTTCTTAGGTTTCAAGGTCGCGGGTTAGTGGTTTAGGAACCCTAATGAGGTCTAGTTTAAGCCCCAGTACACCAATTTAGGTTCGGTTCAACTAAATTCAGACCTGCATCAAAAATCCCTGTATGTTTATCCAATCTGTAAATCGAAATCTCTCCCTTGATTTTACATGGTTTAAGACCATTTTTCTTGCAAATGAAAGCTTATAATATGTAGATTACATTTCTAAAGTTGCATGCTTCTAAATTCAAACATAATTTAACGAAATTCAACTAACATTTATACTTGTTCAGTGGTTTCTCTCCAAATTTCTCCTGCTTCAGTTCTTGGCCCTGTCCTAGTTCTCTTTCTCTAACTTCTAATTCTCTTCTCATTCTAATGTTCAGAGACTCTTAAGTATATATATTTTGATGCATTGAGCAACACGTATGTTGCATGCAGCATGGTGGAAGCTTGGTATTGCCACCTATTGGCTGCACTTTTGCGTGAAGAACACCTCATAGTTATTACTTCTCGATCACATGGCTGCTATCATCTTTTTATTTCATAGAGAACAGTTGTATGGCTTGTAAGCATCCACTGATTCTCTCTCCAAAGACTTCTGATCTCTCTCAATTCTTCTTCCACTTCCTACACTATTCCATTATTTCCTGATTTTTATTTCATGAATTCAATTTTCTTACTTATATATATATATATATATATATATAATGGCAACCGTACATGTATGTATACATCTGTGTGTATGTATGTTTATTTTCAAACATGATATTGTATTGTTATTAAATATTTTTCATAATACCGTTTTCTTTCGTTTCGTTAATCGATCAGGCATACTAATCCCTTTTTATGTCTTGATCCAAGATTGGCAGTTGGAGTGAAAGCATATAATTGTAACGGAATCAACAAAAACAGGTTGGTGATTGCAATGAAAGTGATACACAGTCATCCTGGGTTCAAAACCAATCCTATTATCTAAGGTCTTGTTCACTAATTAATATTTGAGTGTTTTTAGGATGCTTCGTTGGGTCGGGGTGTTACATGAATGCACTCTAAAAAGGATGGAGATTGAACACTAACCTTTAGAGGAGATAGTCTAGTAATTAGTTTTTCTTTAGAACAAGCAGTACATGGATATTCATCCGGTAAAAGAATCTTCTGGTTCTTTAAGGGATGTCCATGCGAGTTTTCAATGATTCAATGCATCATTATTGCTTCTGGGTGACCAAATCGATCATGTCAAAGAACAAAAGTCTTTGGGTCGGTGAACTTCGGGTTTAACGCAAAATGTGATTCAATTGTTCTTATAGTTGTTTTAATACAAGATAAATGAAAGAGCATGAAATATTTCCACATGTATGTTTCTTGTTTGAAATAACAGAAGAAATGCAAAGATATTCCACATTAACTTCAGTAATAGTCTCAATATGATATCCATTTCGACAGATATATTTAAAACTTGAAAATTTTCTTTTGGACTTGGTAGAGTATAAAATATCATTTATATGAAATATTGTGCCATTTGGCAACACGAGGTTGGCTTTTCTGAAGCCTTTAATTAAATTTGCAAGTACATATATTGTACTAACATTAGCTTTAGCTAATTTTAAGTTCAAGAAATATCTTTTATCTTGAAGGATTGTATGTGTAGTTGCATTGTCTGCCAAACATATATCTTCATCATTCATCTTGAACTCTATCAATTCGTCATATGCATTTATCATGAAAATAAGAATAAGTGTATATTGAAAATAAATAAAGGAGATAAAATTATTAAAGTAAAACATTATAATGGATATAACAAAAATATTAGTTGGTGTGGACATTTCTATCACCTATTAAATGATCAATTTTTCCATCAAGAACTGCAAAGAAATCTACAACATCTAAGTGTATGATGTCTACATGACCATTAGTACAATTTGTTTCTATTTCCTTTTCTTTTATTGAAGCTTGGTAAAGATCCACCGAGTATTTAGACGTATGACTGGTTCGCAATCAATACTCTTTTCCTCCACACTGATAACAAGATATTTCAAGATCTTGAGGTAATTTTCATTTCTCCTTTTCTTGATTTTCTTCCACATTAATATTGCACTTCAAATGTTGTGGTGTGTCTCTTTTGGGATAATTACAAGAATTATTCTTATGATCACTTCGATATGTGTAATGACCACGTCCACGTCTATGACTCTATCTATATGACAAAGTTGTATTTACTTCATGAATTGCAGTTCTGTTCACTTCAGGGAATGGTGTAGAGCTAGTGGGATGCAAGTGATGATTTTTCATCACAAGGTCATTATATTGTTCAGCTAGGAGAAGATATGATATCAAGTTAGAGTATTTAGTAAATTTACACTCTCGATATTGTTGCTGCAGGACAATATTTGAGGGATGAAATGTAGAAAATGTATTCTCTAATATATTTGAATCTGTAATATTTTTTTCCACATAATTTCAATTGCAAAGTAATTCTAAACAATGAAAAATTATATTCACTAACTAATTTTTCATCTTGCAACCTCAGATGCAGTCCAATCATATTACGCTTTTGGGAGAATAATAGTTCTTTGGTAGTCATATCTTTCTTTCAAAAATTTTCAAAAGGTCAATGGATTTTTTATTGTAAGATATTATGATTTTAAGCCTTCATGAATATGACGGTGAAGGAATATCGATGCACTAGCCTGATCTTGTAGGGATATTGTATTTTCTTCTTTAATAGTATTTCTAAGATTCTTAACTTCAAGGTGAATTTCATCATCAAGAATCCTACACAAATTTTTTTTTTCAGAAATGTCCAAGGCAATAAGCTCAAGTTTGGTGAGGTTTGAATTTTTTTTTTTTTAATAAAACTATGATATAATCAAATAAAATTATTAGAAAATAAGAGTGAATAATAACTGTAGTATTAATGCTACAGTTGAAAATTTAAATCAATCTACAATTAATAATAATAGAGAATTTATTTAGCTTCATTTTACCTTTCTTAGTTGATCAAGTTTCGTGCTAATAATGTATTGTAAAATAAAGGAACATGTGAACACAAAGAAATCAATCATACAAGTACATACAAAGATTTACGTGCTTCAGCTTTAGGCCTTCATCTATGGGCAGAGAGGAGAAGAACTTCACTATTAAAAAAGAATACAAAGAGGTTGATTACAAGAAACTCCCCACTGGATCTTTATTATATAAATTGAAGAATCTTCCTCTTCCTCTCTCATGGTTGACAGAAGCCTTTCACCTACTTGTTTGTTTCCCTCTTTAAGGGGTACTCTTCACGATTGAATAAATTGAAATTACTAGCCAAAGAGTCCCTACACTTTAGGAGGTGCTCAAATATACCATAAGATAAACCATAATTTAGGATTAGGAGTGTACGAGCAATAAGGCATCTTATGGACTTCTTTGAAGGGAAGGTAGAGAAAGATGATCGATATGCATAATTGACAGGAAAAAAAAAACGAAAGCCAAAAAAAAAAAAAGAAATCCTTAGTTAAGTGCCAAACCAATTTATCAAATCCCCCCAATTCTCTAGTAGAAAATTTTCTTATCACTTCCCTATCTTTTCTTGAAAACTACTGCAATTTAGTTTCATCCAAACAAAGAAGATTGATTAGATCATTTACCCATAATTTTTTTTCTTATCAGAGAATGATATGTATTAAAACTTTTCTCAACCTATTTTTTAGTTCTTAGACAAAAGGAAGTGGAATTCACTATAATAAAAGTGGGGGGGGGGGGGGGGGGGGCGCTTATAGCATTGTGTCAAGGAGTAAGAAAATATGGACAAAAATTTATGTATAGCATCTCTCATTATTATTTTATTTGAGAAAGAGAGAGAATCGATTTCCTCTTTCCATTTTCTTTTTCCCTCACCAAGTCATTGAACTATATGGAGTCCTAATGAACTTTTTCCTTCAAGCTTTCATTGCCCTTACCAAAACTTCACAAACTGCATTAATTTCTTTACATAAGGAGATTGGGAGATGAAATAAGAGACCATCAATCATATAATATGTCATGATAGTTGTTGCTACAGCCTTGATAGAGACGTCTCTTCTTGCATCACGTAGCGACTACTTCTTCCACCTTCGAGGCCTACTAAAACCTGTCAGTCTTCATTACCATTGGCACATGGAATTAGATTACAAAAAGTCTCTTTCCCCTTCATTAAACAATACAAATTTTTCAACCAATTGCAATTGTCAAATCAATAAATACTTTCTAACATTGGATCTCTTTTCAGGGATTTTGGAATAGGGAATTTAATGGATTCATTGAATTTCAATCAACAAAAAATATAAAGGCATAAATTATGTTTTAGAATGAAGTTACTCTAACTTGTGAAGTCATCTAAAAAAAATTAGTGTAAATTGAAAAATACATTATTTCATCAAATCAAAGAATTATCTTGTAGAAGCTATGAAAAGTTCAATTTAATTTATATTAAATGTATGAACTCCTAATTTTCTATGTAAAACGTACTGGAATGAGGTTCTCATTACTTCCTGTAGAGTTGAGATAATATAAAAGAATATATTACTAGGTTTACTGAGAACTAAAGGTAGAAACATCCACAACCACAACAAAAAATGCAAGCAAGGCAACCAAGTCATTGAAATGTTATTCAAAATAAGGTTTGCATAAAAATGGAGGACAAGCAAAAGACAACATTCTTTTCTCAACTACTCAAAATTAGAATATTCAGCACTTGCAATTGTAGAAACACACGAGGTGTTAATATGAGGAATTGTGTATGGTCCTTCCAACAATCCTTTGGTAATCAATCGATATGCTGCCTCTGTTAAGTGCCATCCGTCCCAGTTAACATACTTAAAAGGGTGATCAAAAGCAAATGATGGAAAATAGCCACATGCCACAGATGTATTGAAATGGTATGGGGGTGCACCAGCTCCGCAACACGCTGTAATAGCTCCTTTAGTAAATCCTGCAATAACATGTTAGGAATGAATTTTTGATAATTGATGGAGGTAAAAATTTATGACGTTAAATCCCCAGGCACGACTAATCTTAGTGTAAAACACTGATATTGACAATCTATATTTTAACTATAAGCCCTAGTCGAGGCTGAATGGTATTTCAGGCCAAGCCAAAAAGACAAGTATTTCTAGATATTGAGTTTGTGAATCAAGCTCTAGCTCAGCTTGTTTAGGCCAGAAAGATATCCAGAAACTGTCAAACAATCCAAGCTTGAGTTATTCACAAGTAGCTTTCTCTGCTACCATATGTTGTGGCATCCACAAGACTACCTTATTGATCATGAGCTTAGCAATGCAAGTGTCAGTAAATAGTGTGTATAAAATTTAAAGTGATGGAAGTACCGAATTTCCAAGGGGAAAGATAATAAGGCATTGCCGCATTAAAAATATCTGCATAGATAATGGCAGCATGCGGATGACGTTCTCGAATCTGACTTAATTTTTTTTGAAGTAGTGCATTGTGGTGCTTAGCAATGTTGTTCAACCAGATAAGGCAGCCAATTGGATCATATTCTTCCTTATCTGAACTTTCAAAATAAGTTAGATAGGCAGCTGCGCAGCCAAATGGTAGGTTCCCTGGGACCATTACTGTCATTGCTCCAAGCTCAATTAACTCCTGCATGATAAAAAATATAATTTTCTGAAAACATATCTTGATTTGAAAGGAACATTAACAACTCATCCTGAATTTGAACTATTCACTCATAAGTTAATTTATGGTATTATAGCCTGTAATGGAGTTGGGTTTGGCAAATAAGAGTGAAAGTTGCAAAAATTAATGACCCACATCTTTGATTGCCAAACACTACCAAACAATCAAGCCATTTGGTTAGTGGCGGATTAGACAACGAACTTAGGGGGGAGGGGGGAGGTATGAAAATATGAAAAATTTTAGGGTGACAATTCCTAATTTTTAGAAAAAAATTGAATAGAAAATAAGGGTAAAACCGAAAAAATTTACAATTTTGTGGAGCACCCCCGGTGCAAATCCACCAATGCATTTGGGAAATTTTTACCAACATTTTAATTAGGTTCTTACACTGGTGGCTGAAGCAATGGCATCAACAATTATAGGTACATATGAATGAATCTCTTCTGCACTTCTTCCGGCAAGGAGTACGCGGTTATAATCATTCCCTCCAAACTCCCCCAAAATAAATAAAGATCTCTGAAGAAGTTTATTACAATCTGCACAATATTAACACATTATACATATTTTTTTTTATGCAACAATGTGAAAGAAAAAATCAAACTTATACTATTTATATATAAAAAAAAAAAATATAGTCAGCATATCATTCCAATAAGACCTCCACGCTAATATTAGCACATTATAAAAAACAAACATTAGAAGAATTAATTATTCATTGAAGATAAACACTAGCTATAGAATAATGATATATATGGCAGATATTGCCTCACCTAAAATCTACCTCCAAAGTCTTTATTAATTTATTTGTACCATAGTTATCATCATTGAATCGGACGATAAATTGATAAAGGGGTCAGTTCACGTTTCACTAGTTTAACCGGTGGTTCAACTTAAAAATATTAATAAATATATTAAAAATATAGAAAATAACAAGAAAAAAATATATTTTTTATTATCGAGTGATAAATAATAAAATATAAGCATAATTATTGAAATTATTTTAATGTATAAGTTTTATATATTTTATATATATAATAAAAATATATGCAATAATATCTTATTTTATACTAAATTTCATTATTTAATTTTCAAATATAAAAAATTTTGTGAAAAAAATTAATTATAAGTGATAAAAAGATAAAAGTGGTTCAATCAATTTTTTTAAAAAACCGGTTGGTTCACTCGATTTTCTAAACAATCGGCCACTTCAACTATTTTTTTTTAAATTTTTTAATAAAATTAATATTTTAAGCGAACCGAATCTATTTGAACAGACCGATTCAATGGATTGTGAAAACTATCATTTGCACAATTAAAAAAGACAAAGATCCTTCTGTTTTCATCTGCAGAGTCTTTTTATATATTTTCTTAAATCATGTTTGTGGATTACGTGACGTGTTATAACAATGTCTTTGAATAGACAGGCTTGACGTAAAGAAAAAAGAAAGGGCGGCTCATTTTCAATTACATTATGTTTGAATATTGAGATTTATTTAGAATTGGAAACTTCAACTAACTTGCCTTTATTTCCTCAACTCGATTTGAATTTTGAGACCAATTCAGTATCTACTGGCAAACACAAAGTTTGCTTAATTTGCACGGTCGCACCAGTTCAACACAATGACTTTGCATGGTAGATGGGCGTCCTGACAATGAAATTTATATATTAAGAAAATGGATATCCACGTTCTATTTTATAAATTTAGACTCTAAAATATTAATTTTTAATAATAAAAAATTATATTTTTTAAAATACAATTAACCATATGAAGAGTGTCAATAGCCTGGTCCTATAATTATTGATAATGATTCATGGCCCATTTCCAAACAATCAAGTTACCAGATTTTTCCACATCTAGGGGGTAAAACGGAGTAGCCAAAGCAGGACAAAAACACCCACCCTTAACCGAGAAAGTTTTGTATAACTCCGGAGTATGTACTCTCAAAATTTGAGATAATGTACGTTGTGTGCACGTGGCGCATCAACTCCCTGTTAATATTGTATATTTCTGAGATACAGAATATTTGCTCATCATAACATCTTTTTAGAATAAGAAAAATACTATGATTCTTAAATTTATATTTCAAATAATATATTATTGATGTAAAAAAAATCACATTAATTACATTATGGCTAAAGAGAGGTTAAAGGGCTGTGAATACTGGTACAATTTGACTTATTGAGAAAACGTCTTTTTCACGTGTTGTAGGATTTGAAACGCAAATTTAATCGTTGGCTTTTCAGTTTTATTTTATTTTTCTTTTATAAGTTCATTTTACTAGTACCCAACCAAGGAAACCAAAAATAAGTGGGGAAAGAACAAGCAGAGACAGTTCAAAAAAATAAAATTTATTGAAATGAGTATTTGTAATTTGTTAGTTATAGTAAAAATATTAATATAATTTCAAAAATTCAGAAAAGATTATTATAATTTATTTATATATATATATATATATTGAAAAATTTTCAAAAAAAAAATTAATATAATCTGTTTATATATATATATATATATGTGTGTGTGTGTGTGTGTGTGTGTGTTTATGTATGTACATTTTAGTTCAGTACCCGAAGATGAGAGGCAAAGTGATGGCAGCAAGTCTTTGAACCAGCTCAATTGGCATCGCATTGAAGAGTTTGTGTAAGAATTAGAAATTCCTCTTTCTTCAAAAAACGAATCATCTAGTGTATTAGCACCCACCAATGCAAAATTCACGCCCTTTTCAAAATTGTACGCCCCACTTGCATTCCTGCCACCAAAATATGGCGGTACGAATGGAAGTCCAAGATTCTGAGCTGCAAAACCAATGAATTACACAGAAACTACGAGTAAGATAAGTGCTCATATGTATGTGTTTTGTGTGTATTTTCATATATATATATATATATATATATGTGTGTGTGTGTGTGTGTGGTGTACCGATGAAGTCTAGGATGAGACGGCCATCGCAGCAACGACCGGTGGGATAACGAAAGTAGGTCTCCCCATAGGGGGGTAAAGCAAAATGGAGAGGCTCAGAGGAGTTTGAGCGGTGAACAGAATTTCCGGTGTCCGTGAGTGAATCGCCGAAGCTGAAAATGGCCGAGTAGCAACCGCTGGCATATGGGGTCAAAATTGTTAAGATGATGAGGAGAATATGAAGTAACATGTGTTTTAGTAATAATTTAGAAGAGGAGGAAGCCATGGAAAAGGCTACTGAAGTTATGTAAAAACTGGAAGATGGCCATTTCTTTGGCGGATACCCTCTAAATAGAGGTAGTTTCTCCATCTCAAAAGCTAAACTAGCATTACTTTCTATCAATCGCTTGTTATTCTGACTGGTAGACACGGTAACGTCTATGACTGTCCAAACTCAAAATATTTGAGAGAGAGAGAGAGAGAGAGAGAGAGAGAGAGAGAGACAACTGCAATCACGTTTGGAAGAAGAATTCCTATGTTTTGCACTGGTAAATTGGTAATGTCACTTTCCCCTTCTTTGTTTTTATGAGAAGGACAGAGATCCTCTTTGATTTTGCTTCATTTTGTTCCTTTGAAGACAAGTAGTTTGTTTGGCTTCTTGCCTGTGTTTAATAAATTTTCATTCCCACCAACAAAGAAAAAAGACAGTGGCAGAGAATAATTTTTCATTATTTGGTTATCACAAAACAAAATAAAAAAAAAAATTATGAATTCTAGATTTCTGAACAAACAAATTAAATCCGAGTGTCCTATGCATTCCTAATTATAACAATAGTTCATGTCAACACGCGATGTAAATCTACATGTCAACTTTAAACTCTTCGATCAGAATAGCATACTAAAAGACAATCTAAAATACCTACATCAACACGCGCACCTTTTTTATTTTTATGCCACTTGGCTATAGCTCGTGGAGAATACAAATGTTTAAAAACTAATGTTATCAGTATTAGGACGTCAATATTATCTTCATCGTGATTGTGCCCCGCACTATCAGTAACCTTTTTCCGTGTGATATTACATATATCATTATTATACATAACTAAAATGTCAATTAAATTATGAGTACCATCGCTCATGATTACGCTAATATTCTTTTTTTATATTACTTTCCACATAACTAATTAGGAGTGGCAACAACGTTTAGATGAATGTGTATAATAAATGAGTTGATATACTACTGTTGATGTCAATTTAATTAGTCACAATTTATTACGTTAATTAAAAGAGAAAAGCTATTTTCTTGTGAATATTTTGAGACGTTAGCATTGACACCCATCATCAGATGATCAAATTATAACCCATTGCCATTTTAATTTTAATACTTTAATTGGTTTTTATTATGAAGTAAAGCGACCAAGGTATTTGTTTATATATACTTAGATTATAAGTTAAAACAAAAAACCAAGAACCATAATCAGCCAGAGTCAAGTTATATTTTCACTTATAAATAGTTTTTGTGGGGCATCTATAAAATAAATTTGTGACAATATATAACACCAATTAAATATTGTGAATATGAGTTAAAATGGTAAATAATTTTTTCCTCCAACATTGGAGATGTTGGTAATTTATTACAAAAGTATTTTTTGAGTCTGTAATTATTAAATTAGATTATGTTTCATTACAATTGCAATATTAGTCAATCACTTCTTAAAAAATTAATCATGGTTAGATTATTTGTGTATTTAATCTTTTAGAGTTATGAGTCTCCCAGGGACTTATATTTTAATTGAACATAAATTAGACATTTTTTAGTTCGGAATTTAAAAGTTAGGAGCTGTTTGAGAATTCTTTAAATTGGTTCAGGTCAAAACCACTCCCATTAAGTTATCTGGTTTTTAAGAAAATCAACTTCTCTCTGCCTTGACTTTATTCAGGTTTAACTATTTTTTAAGACCAGATATGAACCAATATACTGTTAAAAGATACTTAACAAACAACAAAAAATTTAAAACCAGTTCAATTGTATTCTACAAAACCGGTTCTAGCCTTTCTCAAACATGCCCTAAATAGGTATTAATATGTCCCTTAAAACACTTGGTGTGAATAATTATGTACAAAATCCTACTAGTTTAATTAATTAAGACCTACTAGATACATTTTAATTCTGAATTCAAAAGTAAATATGTGATAATATGTCCCTTAAACACTTGGTGTGAAAAAACAATGTACAAAATTCTACCAGTTTAATTAATGAAGACCTATTAGAGTTAGGTTTAATTAATTATGATCATTGTCTTACTTTTCACTAAGTTTAACGTGTGAGGTTGGTTACTATCTAAGAAATTCTTTTATTGAATTACTTAAACCACAAGACCCTAAGTATCTAGTGAAAGGGACTATGGTACTAATATCACACCAAAGTCACATACCAAACTTTAGAAGCCTTCCAAGACGTGCCCCCATGCCTTAGGTAACCATATGATAAAATGGTGATAGAAAACTCACGGAGAGATTGAGAGTTGCTCGTAGAGAACCCATTGGAAAAGTATATCCTGCGAACCAAAGAGCCAAAAGAATGGCTCAACCAAGTTTAATGCGAATGAAGTAGATAACCTAAAGAGGGGACTTCATAAAATATAAGTTGTTGAACCACTATTTCGTGTGAAATATATGTGAGATTTTGGATTTGATATGAAAACTAATGATAGTAGTAGCTATCAAGCGTTTGAAAAAAATTTAGATAAAGTTTTAATTAATTAACCTACAATGAAGTGTAATGAATAAGAAGTGAATATGGGGTATGGTACCCACAACTATGGTGAAACGTGAATGACAGATATGAAGGTGGGGTATGAGACCCACATCAAGAGAGAAAGGTGATGATGAAGACGTGGACGTGGGGTATAAGGACCCACAACTAGAGTGAAGTGGGATAGACAAATGTGAAGGTGGGGGTATGGGATTCACAGTGATGTGAACTGCGAAGATTTGACATGAACGTAATAAGAACGTGGGTATGAGACTTACAGTTGAGGTGATAATGATATGTGAGGACTAATGATGTAATAATGCTTTGGACGCTTTGATAATGCATGTAATGTATATATAAAAAAAAATAAAAAATTAGCATGTTTAGAAGCTTTTATTACATGATTGTGCACTTATGTGATTGCTTCCGTTGCATATTTGATCTTGTTGTGAAGTGCATTTCGTATGGATTTTCGTTAAGTGCAGTCACATCTCCTAATTCGCTGAAGATAGGTTTCAGGATATGACACACTGTTACTTGACACCCAACTATACCTTATCCAGAGGCTTAAGCTAGTAGGTCCATGTAAGCCATAAGCTCTAAACACCCAAGTCATTATATAACACCCAACGTCACTCTATGAGACCTAGGTGTTGTACAACTAGTCATTTGACACAAAATCATTTTTACACGATTGACCAAAAGCATGATCAAGTTGTTTAACTTAGTTTTATGTAGCAAAATTTACTAGCATGGCATTATATGATTTGTTATATCTTTGCAATAACTCAAGTTTCAAATATGTTTTAAGAATGATAGTTGCTTTATAATTGATTTTATATGCTATTTATGGAAAAGATATTTCAGGGTTGCTAAAACCCATGACAAGACACCTATGTTACTCATGAGCTTAGGGAAGCTCATATGGGTTTATCAAAATATTTTTAGGTACTCTGGAGGAAAGAAAAGATAGTAAGTCATGATTGAGAAAAAACTCTAAACCAAGATGAAACCTACAAGAGATGCAACATAAAGATGTTCTAGTGTCTTGAGGATGTCATATTGTGAGAGTATGCAATAGATTAAAATAACATGATGTAAGAAAAGACTAATAGACTTGTAGTTATATTTGTTAGTCATGAGATGCATGTATGTGATGGGTTCATAATGTAGTAACTCTAATCAATCCTTGTATAAAATACAAGCAATGTATTGCATTTCAAAACGAAAAATTAACCTAATATTTCTGCTATGAATGAATGGTTAATGGAATGAAATCAACTTGAAACATGTAAGAAATGGCCTCTGATTAGTTGTAGTTACTCCCAATTTACACAAGGCAGATGTGGGCGATATAACTAACTGGCTGATCGTAGTTCCTAATCCGTATAAGGTAGGTTGTGGGATGTGATAGAAGTGGTATCAGAGCAAAAGTTAGGTTTAAAGATACCGCATAAGTGGTATAAAAGCAAAGGTTATCTAGGATAGGTAACTTATCAGAGCTAGAGCTTGAGTTTAAGAAGAAGATTAGATTATAGGTTACCAAAGTCTAGGTAATGATCAAAGTGAGAGGTTGATAAACATAGGAAACACTAAGTTTGGTTTCGAAAACCTAAAGTAACTAACAAAGTTTGTGAACTTGGAGTTTAGGTCACCATAACCTAGGAAATTGTTAAAAGTAGGTTCCAAAAATCTTTGGGAGAATTGGAACTATCAGAACCTTAGAAATAATAAACTTAGGGAATGTTAAAAAGATATGAATTGATGTCAAGTTTTGAAATTGGAACCCATGAGTCAAGGAATATAAAAGATTGATGAATTTTGAGGTTTAATGAGATCTGATGATCAAAGTACTAGTAAGACCCAAATATGGGCAATGTTCCTTAGAGCTAGTTGTATTGATGACAACAAGTGATTGATTAATCTGAATAACTTTTAGGATTATTATAAACAAAATGATTGAGAAAAATTATTATTGAGAGAAGAAGTCATAGGACTCTAAGTCTAGGGTTAATTAGAAATGAGAACCCAAAATGAATTGTAAGGGTAAAAAATGAACCAAACGTAAAGCCTCATTCAAGAAGAGTTTATAAAAACAACACATGATAGTATATAAAAAATCAATAAGAAATTGGGTAAAAGATTACCCTAAGAACCTTCCAATAATTCTAACAGACTTAAGTAGTAGGGGAGCCAAGTATAGCCACTATGCTCCAACCCATAAAGAAATGGAAAATTATGAACCAATGAAAAAGTCTAGTCATGAATATGAATAAAGACCAGGCATCCTTGCCAACAAAGATACTAGGGAAGAAATGGAGGAACCATTTTTCCCCAATCTTTCCAACCTATAAGATAGGGTATATATGAATCTAAATCCAAGTATAGTAATGAAATAAAAGGCATATTGTTAAGAAGTCGATCCAGAAATGAGACAAAGAGGATTGACTTACCCCCAGTATAAGTGGCTATAAGTGAAGCCATGCCAGAAGTGATTAAATGGTTGAATCACTCTTGGATTCAATTAGATTACTCATCTTAGATGACTCAAAATAAAGTAGGCAACTAATTCATATCAAGCCACAAGTGATTCACTAACTATAGTTTCACCTTTAGAAAGTTTAAGCTGAAAAAACTTTTTTAAGGTAATGATTGAAAGTTGGTGGAATCATTAAAGATAAATATCTATAATGGCTTTATGAAAAATGATACTATGGGAATGTGTAGCAAAAGTATGGTTAATGAATAAAGTGTATGGGAAATTTTTCCCATAAAGGAAGATAAGTTTTGGGGGCAAAACTCTTTTTAATGATGGGAGAATGTAATACCTCGACCTAGTATTTTTGGGTAATTGTGAATAATGATAATTATGATTGGAGACTAGCTCTCAATGAACGATGGACAATTTTCTTGAGTCAAATAGACTATGAATTTGGAGACAAGGCACATGTGTGTGCATTATAGCTATTAAATTGGTGACGGTTATTCCTAACAATGAGATTAGATGACAAGATCATTATTAGATGTCAAGTTAAATTAGTGTTAATCTTGAATTATCGCAAAGCAATTTCTGGTGAATTAATGCACAAGTGCATATAATTGAAGACCATGGTCCCTAATTCAAATTGTGTATGAGTGTGGTGTTTGGGACATGACGATATTAGGAGATATCATACCAAGATGATGGCATCACTAATTATGTGTAGTCAAGATGGAATAGGATAAGTATAGTGCACCAATACCACACATATACTATAACACATGTATATATATATATATATATATATATATACAAATAAAAGGAAACTAGTGGAATGTTCCACCATATTCCACTACAAAATTTAGGATTGAAGGTTCGAAATTTAAGAGAAAATAAAGGATAAATGAAAGGTATGGTTTAGGTTGTGGAGATTGGCTAACTTGGATCTCTTAGGCCATTTTTCAAAGTCAATTTATCTCAAGACTTTCTCACATATAAGGGCATATATAAGCCATACAACATTCACATGCAAGTCTGGTCTCTTAGCTCTCCTAGCCGTTTAGAGAGAAAAAGAAAGGAAAAAATGAGAGAAAGAGGAAATGAAAGCTTTGTCTGTCTACATATGCTTGTACTTGAAGTAGAAGCTAAAAAGGAGTCTGGCAGCTGTTGAAGGTAAAGAAGAGGCTCAAGCAAGCCATGAGGTGATTGCCATGAGAAGGTAACTAAAAGTTTCAATTTTGTCTCTCTAAGATCAAGTTTAGAACCTTATTGTTTTAACGACCTTTGATGGGTTATAAATGCATGCAATGCCATATATATATATATATATATATATGTAATATGATGAGAAACGAAGCCTAAATAACCTAGAAGCTATAGAAAAAAACCTAGACTCGCCATTACTGAAGCTTGGAACTGGGTTAAAAATTTGATCAAACTAAAACAGGTTTTCATTGCTTGGAACATAATTTACATGCATTGAGGATTCAAAATAAAAAAGAATCATTGAAATTGGCCCAAAAATAAGGGAAATATGATGAGTTGTAGTTGAGGTCCCAAAAAGGGGCATGTCTAAATCGAGTTTAAACCTTGATTTTATGAACAAGGATCAAAATCTCTTTAAACAAGGATCATAATAGAAAATATTTCATAAAAAATGATCTAAAAACAAGGCCAAACCAAACTAGTTGCACATGATTTGATAGTGGAGCTCGAACCGAGCTTATAGGGTTGCATCAATCCATAGAAATGATGCTAAATGATATATTTTAGTTCTAGGAATGGTTTGGAATCGAAAAGAGATGGAAATGGGCTTATGAATTGCATGAAATAGAAAGATAGATTTTTAAGGTTCAAAGTGAACACCCCAGGTTAGGGGGGACAATGAATAGTAACTAGGTCGATCATATCAGTTTTGGGTCTAACCTAGTTTAGGCTGCGAATCTCAGTTGACCAACTTACAACATTTCATGATGGCTTTCATGTTTTTAGAACCTAAATTTGGGTTGTTTGGATACATATGTAAGAAAATAGAATATGTGGAATAACTGGAATAGGGTTATCCCTATTTCCAATTTAATAAATCTTGGATAAGTAATTTTGGAATTAAGGTTGAATTAATTCCAAACTAGTGAGCAATTGGAATTTAATTCCAATTTCAGTGAACTGTTAATTTCAAGTCAATAGGGAATCTAAAGATAATTTCCAAACAATGGTTAGTCAATTCTAAATCAGTGAAAAAACTAAGAATAATTTCCAAAATATGAACTTTTATTAATTATGGATTCAGTAGCCTAATTTAAAAGAATTACATTTAAGTCAAATTTTCTTGGTAGAATTATATATTGATATTTTTATCAATTTAAAATGCAAAAAAAAGCTATTTTAGTAATTTTTTTGAACATTTCAGACACAATGGCTGAGTTTGTTCTAGAAAATAAGACTAAGTTGGATTAATTCAAAATACGACCGAAGGATAAATTAAGATACTAAATGGGCTGAGAAATAATATAAAAAGGCACACCTAACATTTTTGGATGCTCTGGATATAATGGTGAGGTCTAATTGAGCATCTGGGAACCCAAAGATGGTCCCACCAGAATAAAAAAATTAAAAAAATGCCCCTTACCATAAATTAATCCACTAGAAGGCTAAGTAAGATCCAAAAGAGGCTAAGTTAAGTATTTTTGACATTCTGGACCCAACGGTCATGTCCTTTTGGGTAAGATAGATTCTGAAACATGGGAACATAAATTTTAAAATGATGAATACGTCCAAATTTGATTAAGCTACCAAAAAATTATAAGAAGTACCGAATGGCCCATGCCAATGTTTTTGGGAGCCTCTAGGCCAAAAATGAGCTTTGTTTAAGCTAATTAGATACCTAAAAAATAGGACAAAAATGGTCAAATCACCATAATGCCCTTAAGGTTTAATTAACCAATTAGATGAACCTAATAATGTAAAAGGGGGACCTACCCTAAGGTTAACGACCCTATAAACTAAAAAATAAAGTATGTTTAGGCCAATCAAGTACCAAACAATATGGAACATGAGAGAGGCAAATACAAAATGCCCATAAGAGCTAAAATAAGCCTAATAATGAACTAAGAAGCTATAGAAACCCTAATTAAACCATGTATGGGTCTCATAGTGAGTAAAACTAACTTTAAACGAAATTAAACATTAAGTAGAGAGATACTTTAAGCGAAGATAAGTGATAATGGAGTATTATTGTGTTAATCTATGACTTAAGATCACTAGCAAGGAAATATAGATAAGATGACTGGAAAAGCACATCTGTAAGGATGTAACTATAGACTCTAGATGACAAGTGACTAACCTTGTACCTTAGACTAGTGCCTTATTTTAGTAAAGTGCATTTTTTGTAACTGTCTTATTTACTTAAATTCAATTACAAATTGTGATTTCAGTTTTGATCATTAACATGTTTTTACACTTCATCATAAATGTTTTATAAACCTGGATAGCTAAAGTAAAGTTTTACTAAGCATGTTTTAAGCTATCTTGAGGGATCTAGGTGTCACTCTCTAACAAGCAAGACATGAGAGACCTTATGAAGACACAAGGCCTCAATATCATATATCAATAGGTAGGGGTACACATCACTTTAGCAATACAGCTGATTAGAATATTTGGATAATTCAAAATTAAAGCATAGATTTTTCACATGACATGTATATGACACATTATTACTTGACACCTAGATGTACCTTACTAGAGGCTTAAGCCGGTAGGCTCATGTAAACCAAGAATTCTAAATTACTAAGGTCACTATGTGACACTCAATGTCACTTTGTGACACTCAAGTCTTGTATAACTAGTCATTTGACATGAAATCATTTTTACATAATTTATTAGAAGCATGATCAACTTGTTTAGCTTAGTTTCATATAACAAAACTTACTAGCATAACATTATATGATTTGTTATATCTTTGCAATAACTCAAGTTTCAAGTATAGTTTTAGAATGCCAGTAGCTTTATGAATGCTTTTATATGTTATCTATGGAAAAGATACTTCGGGTTTCCAAAACCTATAACAGAGCACCTGTGTTACTCACGAGCTCAGTGAAGTTCACATGGATTTATCCAACTATTTTCAGGTACTCTAGAGGAAAGAAAAGATAGTAAGTCATGATTGAGAAAGAACTCTAAGCCTAGATGAAACTTGCAAGAGGTGTAGTATAGAAATGTTCTAGTGTCTTGAGGATGTCATATACTGAAAGTAGGCAACATCTTATAGTAACATCATTAAGATAAGACTAGCAGACTTATAGTTATATTTGTTAGTCATGAGATGAATGTATGTGATGGGCTCATAATATAGTAACTCTGATCAATCTTGTATAAAATACAATAATGTAGTAAGCTTTGCTAAGGGTGCATTGCATTTCAAAAAAAAAAAAAAAAAAAAACCTAGGTATTTCTATTGCTAATGAATGGTTAATGGAATACAATCGACTTGGAATGTAATACCCCGACCTGGATTGTAACCGAAAGACCCATGTAAACCTGAGTTGTTTGGACTTTATGTTATAATATTAAATAGAATGGACAGTTTGGAATGTGAACAATCTCTAATGTACAGACAATGCCCGGGCGATACCCGAGCAAGCCATGAGTGAGCATCGAAGTATGTGTATGTATATGTATACGTATATATATATGGGTATGTATACATATATGTATATATATGTAATATAAATTTATATATATAACCATGCATATATATACATGAATTATTAAATATATATATATATATATGTAGACATGTATATATATATAACCGTATACATATGTGCATAAGTGTGTGTGTGTGTGTGTATAAATGCATGTGTGTATATATATATATATATATTTGTATACATAAAATATAGAATATATGTATATATACAGAATTATATATACAGATATATATATATAGAGAGAGAGGGGGGGAAGGGTAGAAGGTGCAAGTGTGTTACATATAATATATAACATACAAAAATCATTAAGTAAGGGAGGTTAAGAGTTTAGAAACGAAAAAGAGCACAACAGAAAAGATAGGAAAGGAAAAGTCAATAAAAGGAGGAAGAGAGAAGGAAAAGGAGAAGAGAGAGAGAGAGAGAGAGAGAGAGAGAGAGAGAGAGAAAACGGTGGTATTTGTCTATATATATACATGGGTTGGTTTTAGAGAAAATTAGAAAATCAAAGGAGAAATTGAGAGTTAGAGGCTGAATATTGAAGGCTCAAAGGTGAAACAAAGAAGGAAGAAGGAAGAGAGGGGGAGTTGCTGCGACTAAAAAGTTCAAAAAATGTATGAAACTTGAACTTCTGTTTTTAAAATTTAAGCATGAATCGCATGTCTAAATTTAAGGAACTGATAGAGCATGAAATGAGGTTTTTATTTCAAAAAGAATCAATTCAAATGGTCTAGAATTGAGGTAGGAAACCTCAGTTGCAAGTTCTAGAGAGAAGGATCGGGTTTTATGATTTTATGCTAAAAAATAAAAATAAACTGTAGGGATTTGATCCCTTGAGGTGCAGAAATTGTATGAAGGATAAAATGAGCAAAAATAGTGAGAATTCATGCACGAAATTGGAAAAAATTACCTTCACCAAAATTTCGGGTCTTGCTGGAAACCCATTGAAATTTTGATAATTGTGAGGGGTTGTTGGTTAATTTGAAAAATGGAAATGAGGGCTATAATCCTCATGTAATTTAGAAACATTCCCATTGAGAAAACCAAGAAAAACAGTCACCGGTGAGTCACCGTCGCCGGAAGGGATGATTGGAGAAGAAACAAGTACGGGGTCATTGAGTCAGTGCTTGGTTCAAGTTTCGGGTCAGACCCGACCCACCCACAAGTTTGGACCCTCAATACTACACCGTTTTGGTTTATAAATTAAGTGGGATTTGGAGTGTTTAGGTGCACAAGTTTATAAATTAGGTTAGGACTCGATTGGGAAATAGGGATAGCTTATTCCAGTTTAGTGGACTTGTTCACTGTTTGGCTATCCTAATTTGGGATAGCAGATTTTGAAATTCTGATTTTAACCCCAATGTTTTATAAATTATAATTAGACCACGAATCTATGGTTAATTATATAAGGACACAAAGATAAATCAATTAAATATTTATTTAATTAAATTAAAAAGAAAAAATTACTAAAATGCCCTTAAGTCAAATGTGAGTCAAACAGACTTCGATTAAAGTGAATGAATGGTAAATTTTTATTATTTTGGGAATTCTAGACTCAATGGTGAAGTCTGATTTGTGAAAATAGATCTCAAAAAATAAAGACACTTAAAAGTACAAAATGACCATTATACCCTTTTTAGTACAGATGTCCAAATTGAAAACCGTGAAAGCCTAAACTGACTTTCTTCGATGTCTTGGACTTAATAGAAGAGTCTAAATTAGAAAAATAGATACTTATAATAACAAGATATAAATTTTGATGAATAACATTAAATTAGACATGTTTATTGATATATAGGGAACTCAAAGGGAACAGGAAAGTCACAGAATACTGAACTAAAACGCACTAATAAGGTAAGTAAAACCCAATCTCTTACATGTGGTCTTCCAAGTCATATTCATTCTATTACTGCCAGATTTGTACTCTTGTACATACTGAATGTTTATTGTTTCCACAATGTGATATTGTTCTATCTTGTGGACGTTTATTGACTACTATATCATTAATCATTATATTGTACTCTTTGTACTACGCCTTGAAAGACCTATTGTTACATTTTTACTAAATGAATGTGTACAGTTCTTATGAAATTACGAATAATCATGATATATTATGAATGCCAGATTTGTGCTCAGTCGCAATATCCATCCGATTCTTTTTGAGTTAACAGGACCTACGGGTCGAGTCTGTGAACTGAACATATGACAAAGATGGCGTATTTACGCACTGAGTTATTATGGCATTTTATATGCACTTATTGAGGAGGGGTATGCCAGGCCCAAGCCCTGAACAGAGTAAATGCATCACTTATGTTTGACTGATATAATTACATTTATTGGATTCATAGGACTATGTTATTCCCTATGAATAATCTTATGTCGAGAGTTCACTCATTGATTGTTATCGATTTATTGTGGCAGTACATTTATGTTGACTGATTTCTATCGAGATTTCCATGTTCATGTTATATACATTAGTCATGATTGATTATTGTGACCTCTACTGTTCATTGGCCATTGTGGCATGTTATCCTTATCGTCTATCACAACATCTTATCCTATGATTGGCTATCATGTTCACACTCATATTATCAGGGATTCATATTCATTCTATGTTAACCCCAACCACTGTCAGAGATAGGAATTTACTTACTGAGTTCATTAGCTCACTCTAATTTACTATTTTTCAGGTAGGGACGCTAGCAAGACCTGCAGTAGGAGTCCAAAAGCATAGGAGGACATTTTGAGAAATGTATTAGTTATGATGTAGTTCTCCCATGTATTCACCACCTAAGGGTGACGTTATACTGGTTCTTGTTTTGACATTATAGAACCATATTATGTATTTAAGACTTCCATTGATTTATTGTTTAAGTTTTATATTATACATTATTATCATTGATACAAGGAAAGAAAAGTAGGGACGACCACAGGGTTGGCCTTACGATACGAGATCCGCTAGGGTGAGTTTCGGGTCGTGACATGGAATGTGTAAGAAATGGCCTTCAGTTAGTTGTAGTTACTCGTAGCCTGTATAAGGTAGATATAGATGATATAATTGACTGGCTGGTTGTAATCCATAATTCGCACAAGGTAGGTTATGGGATGTTATAGAAGTAGAAAGAATTCAATTATCTCGAATAGTTTCAACCTCCCAAAATTGATTTATGAAATTATTAGTAGTAAATTCTAAAATATGTTTGTTAAATACCCCAAAAAGAGATGAATTTAACATTTTTGCAAGACAGGACCTCGACCATGAAAGCAAAAGTGGTAGTTAGACACAAATAAATATAACACTACCATCTACAAAAGAGGCCCTATTATAATGCCAATAGCAACCTTGCCCCTATCTCTCGAACGAGTATCCACTTTCACTTTAAACCATCTAAAGGAGGACAAACCCGTGTAGATTGTGGATAAGGATGAAAATTTTGTAATGAGGAAAATATGAGTTTTTCACCCTATCCATATATTTTTGAATCAAAATTTTCAAACTCTATGTAGTTTTGAACTTATTTCTCAAACATGTATTTTAAGTACAAGAGATACCTCTTAATGAAGATTTAAACAAGAGGCTTATAACCGCTTGCAAGACGTCTTTCAAAAGGTATCTCTTTCTAAATGACGTGAATTTGAAAAAAAAAAAGATCAAAACAACTTGTGTTTGAATAATTTTTGATAAAAAATTACATGAGTTAGATTAAAAAGCTAGGAAAAAGATGTTGAGCGAACAAACTAAGGAGTTGGTTTCCATAAATTTATTAAAAGAACCAAAAGCCCTTATAGTGACTTGAGATGGTCATATAATTTTACCTCCAAATTGACATTTGTTTCTCGTCTTTCATATAAACCAACAAAATGAACAACCTATGAACCTAAAATATTTCTGCTCCTTATGTCTAAACTTTTCATTTGAAAATTTTCAACAAGCATCCCTCCAACTATGAGAAGAGTTGAAACACCCTGGATCCCGATCATGGTGATTTATGTAAATCAAGACCCTTTTGTAGATAGAAAAAACATAGGAGGGGTAAAGAAGAAAAGAGAAATGATTCACATGGAGATGATTTTCTCATGAATATAGAAATATGTGCCAATTGGGGCTAGCCTAGTTGATAACTCATGACTTTTCTCGAGAAGTGGTCATAGGTTCCACTCTCACTCCCCTCGAGGATGTGTAGTTTATTTTCTTCTCCTAGCTTTAGGTTGGGTTTCATCTCTATACTTGTTGCAATTTGTTTGATTATTAGGTTTTTTTCAAGTTCCAGAATTAAGAGAATTATGTATGCTTGTAAAGTAATAAATGATTGTACAATACACATTCCATTGGAAAAAAAAAAAGCAACATTTGATTAAATTTGGCCAAGAGCTAAGCAAATCAAGGGGATCTCGTGTACCAAACAAATATGGGATATGATATCATGAATTACGATTCAAATCCCACACGATACTAATACAACTATAACATTTATTGTATTATTCAATATATTCTTTATTCTTTCTGTTTTCTTTTAAACTGGTAGAACATGTATAACAGTTTTATGTTATATAAATTGAAAAATCTTCCTTTTCCTCTCCCATGGTTGATAGAAGCCTTTCACCTATTTGTTTGTTTTCCTTTTCAAGGGGTACTATTTAGGATTGAATAAAGTGAAATTAGCAGTCAAAGAGCCCCTGCACTTTAGGAGGTGCTCAAGTATACCATAAGAGAAACCATGGTTTAGGATTAAGAGCGTACAAACAAGAAGGCATGTTATTGACTTTTGGAAAGGAAGGTAGAGAAAGATAATCAAAATGGATAGCTGACAGGGAAAAAATATAAAACCAAAAGTCAAATAAAAAGAAAAAATAAAAGAAACTTCCTTTGTAAAGTGCCAAACCAATTTATCAAATCGCCCCAATTCTCCAATAGAAAATTTTATTATCTCTTCCCCCTCTTTTCCTAAAAAATACTATAATTTAGTATCATCCCAACAATAAAGATCAATATTGATTAGATAATTTACCCTTGAAATTTTTTTATTTTCTTATCGGAGAATTATTTGTATAACAGCTCTTCTCAACCTATTTTTCAACTCTAAGACAAAAGGGAGTGGAATTCACTATAATAAATGTGGGTGGGTCTTATAACCTTGTGTTAAAAGAGTGAAAAAATATGGTAAAAAACCATTATATATAGCATCATTCATTCTTATTTTATTTGAGTGATTAGATAAAAAATTGATCTCCTTTTCCTTTTCCCTCACCAATTCGATGAACCAAATAGAGTCCTAATAAACTTTCCTTCATGCTTTCTATGCCCCCACCAAAACTTCACAAGCTACATTAATTTCTTTACACATGGAGATTGGGAGATGAAAAAAGAGACCATTGATCATTATGTATGTTGGGATAGCTTTTGCCACCACTTTGATAAGGACCTCTCTTCTTAGATTATATAGAAATTGTTTCTTCCACCTTTGAGGCCTACTAAAATCTGTCGATTTTCATTGACCTTACATTTGACACATAGAATTACATTACAAAATTCTATTTAACCTTCAATAAATAATATGAATTTTTCAACCAATTGCAATTGTCAAATCGATAAATACTTTCAACATTGGAACTCTTTCGAGGGATTTAGAATAAGGAATTTAATGGATTCATTGAATTTCATTTAACAAAAACCATAAAGGCATAAAAAATGTTTTAGAATGAAGTTGTTCTAATGTGAATCATATGAAAAAAATGTAGTGTAAATTTGAAAATACATTATTTCTTCAAACCGAAGAATTACATTGTAGAAACTAGCTAAAGCTTAATTCAATTGCTACTAAATATATTTACTTCTAAATTGCTATGCAATACATAATGGAATAAGGTTCTTGTTGGGACTTTTAGTAAAAATTTGTGTTAGCTATCCGTCTAGACAAAACTATAGAATTGTAGTGTGTCTAAGTCCAAATAAGTCAAAGTTCCTAAACCTTGTGGTCACTCATGCATTTAGAGCTTCATGGAGATACTTCTACAAATACAATGGTGACAATGGTAGGTGAGATAATGATTTGGATACATTGGCCTATGATTTTTTGCACACACACTTCATGTATTTAAAAGGTTTTAATCATGTTTGTCAAAGTGTAGTTGTGTGCATGAATTTTAATATTTGAATTACCTCAAGTTTTAAGTATAAATATTTTTTAAATTAATAAAGTCAATTTGATTATCAAAATAAGTTGAGCACTTACATTCTATCAGGCTCGTTTGAACAAGCCTTGGCTTCATTCGAACGATTAAACTTGAGAGCCTTTGGCCGCCTTCGTTTAATAGCTTGTTCGAATACCAAATCTAGAGAAGTCTCGTGAGACTTCTTGAAATGGTTCATTCTAATGAACTATCTAAAAGGACCTTTATAGGATCTCGTTAGGTTGGTTGGTTGGTCGAATGAACTAAGTTCGTTACAGTGAGCCCTTGGTTCATTCAAATGAACTAACGGGAATCAACACAAATATTTCCAAATTTGATTCTTATACGTATTATCTTAACCCTAGGAATATATATATATATATAGCATTTGTTATAGTTTTGAAAGTACTTTTGGCTGTTATAACCTTTCTCATCTTCTGCATACCTAATTTTTTTAATTAAATTCCCATGTTCACATAAATCAAAGGCCAACTGATTTAAGAACCATATCATACTTTCTACAACATCTTCAGAGTAAAAGTTTATGGATGTCAAGTTATGTGTGATTAGTAGAGTTTGAGGTTGCATGGCAATTCATAATTTTGATTGTGGTTGTCTATTCGATGATTCAAAATATAGATCTATTGGAAGAGCACTTGAGGGTTCAAGTTAGAGAAGATTCAGATCAAGAAGAAGGCTTGAAGGATTAAGTCATTGTGTCTATAGAGTCTGTAATCACCAAAGTGATTCTAATGGATGGTGTTCATTTGGGATAAATGCCCTAGGATTTTTTCAAATCAGATACGATTGATTTGTGACGGTTTCCTCGTCAACAAAAGTTGGTGTGTCATCTTTCTACTCTTTATTATTGCGTAGTTTTATTACTATCATATGTTGATGCATGCCACCAATTGTGATTGCACATACGCAAACTTAGTTATCAAATAATTAAAAAGAGAACCTTTATTATCAAAAGAAAGCCAAAATCTATCAAGATAATTGTTTTAAATTTGCAATATGGACCTAATCACCCCTTAGGTCCATTTCATACCATCTAGAAACAAATAGGGCCTGTCAAAGTGGAATGAGAGAAACAATATTAGGCATTAGATTGATCCTAGTTTTTTTTATAGATGGATAGCTTCAACGAACGCGAATCTGTTACTTGACCTCCATTATTTGATGGTTTGAATTATGCCTACTGGAAAGGTAGGATAAAGGTATTTTTAAGATCTATAGATGATTATGTTTGGCTTCGTGTTCAGCATGACTGGACGCCCCCTATCACCATACCTATTGTTGATAAGCCATCAACCTTAAAACCTGCTACGACTTGGAAAGAAACTGAAATTAGAATTAATAAGCACAAAACTAAGAGGTTGAACATAATTTTAATGACGTCACTTCGGAGGAGTTTCAACGCATCATGGTGTACAAAACTTCTAAGAAATCTTGGGATATATTTGAGATTATCCATGACGGTATAAAAATTGTAAAATGATCTAAGCTTCAAATGTTGACCTCTTAGTTTGAATCACTTAAGATGGAAGAGTCTGAATCCTTTTCCAATTTTTATGCCAAACTCAGTGATATTTTTAAACTCTTCATACAACTTAGGGGAGAAATTAGTGAAGCAAAACATTGTTAGAAAAATCTTGAGATCTCTACTTGAGACATTTCAGCAAAAAGTTATTGCCATTAAAGAGAGTAAGGATGAGGATACTTTCAAAGTTGATGAATTGGTTGAGTTACTTTAGACCTTTGAATTGACATGTAGACAATCTAGAAAGACTATGAGTCTGGCACTCACATTAGTTAAGGAGGAAGATGAAGGAGATTCTGACATTAAGTCAGAACCTCTCAACGAGGATAAGCTTTCCAAGTTCATTACAAGATTTAATAAATTTTGGCCCACATTTAGTTTTAGCAACTCAAAGGGAAAATCAATCAAATCATCTTGAATTAGTGATAGGAAATGGTCATATAATCATCCATTCAATCAATCCTATAACGTGCAATGTTATAATTGTCATAACTTTGAACATATAGTAGTTGATTACTAAAAAAAAAAAAGGAATAATAGAAAGAACAATAGAGGAATGAAATCCACTTTAACTGATAGTGAGGGTGAGGAGGGTGATGATAGTGAAGATGTAGACACCTCATTTTGTGACCCTTGATTAAGTAGTAGCAATTCGGTAATTATGCCAAGAAACCTACTTCAAGTAGGACTCTTTTCAATAGAGTCCTGTTTCTATTAGGACTCCTTCTAACAAAGTCCTATTCCTGCTAGGACTCTCATATCAGAGTCCCAGTCCAAGTAAGACTCTTCCCGATAGAGTCTCACTCCTGTTAAGACTCTCCTGATGGAGTCCCAATTCGTTAGAACTCTCTTGCCAAAGTCCTAGTCCAAGTAGAATTCTTCCCAACAAAGGCCACACCTGTTAGGATTCTCCTGTCAGAGGAGTCCCACTCTTGTTAGGACTCTCTTGCCAGAGTCCCAGTCCAAATAAGACTTTTCCTAACACAGTCCCACTCTCATTAGGACTCTCCTATTGGAGTCTTAGTCCTACTAGGACTTTTTCTAACAGAGTCCCACTTCCGTTAGGACTTTCCTACCAGAGTCCTAGTCCAAGTAGGACTCTTTTTGACAGAGTCATACTCCCGTTAGGACTCCTTTGCCCATCGGAGGGCATTTTGGTAATTTCGATAACTTTTTGCTCACTAAAGGCGTTTTGGTAATTTTGGCACAATTCTACCGTTAGTAGGACTTCCTAGTTACTTGAAAGGCATTTTTGTAATTTTCATACCATTTTACCCATATGGGATAATTTGGTAATTTTAGACCTTTGGTGACGAATTGGGGGTAATTTGGTCTTTTCACATATCTTTTGGCAATTTAGAGATTCTCTACCAAATTGGGGGCAATTTGGTAATCTTGAGTGATATTAGTCTATTTAGGATTAATCACAACTTTTCACTTTTAGAGTTTTCATAAATCTGGTTGCTTGATATTTTCTTAAATGGCGACACATTGAACCTAGAAATTTTATTTTAGAGTTTATTTTTCAATTAAATTTTATTTCTCTTTTATCTCATTGGCTCTTGCATGTAGACACCAACTCTATTGGTTCGTGCATTGTCATAATTATTTATTAATTCATTTAGTTAGGATAATAATTCTTATTTCATTTTTATTTGCTTAATTAGATAATTATCACTTTTGACATGATCCTAGCCCTCCGTTTTAGGGTTTTATCTTAGGCCCTTACATCAAATCTTTATATTTCTCTATAAATAGAGCTCCTAAACCATCAATTTTAGGGGACACGAATGAAAGACGATTTCCATAGCCAAAGCCCTAAAAGCATCAGTTTGTTTCAAATGACGATTTCGAGCCCAAGCCCAAGCCCTACCGAAATGACAACCTCCCTTCACAAAGCAAGCCGAAGATTATCTAATTAAGGCTATGGAAATGACAACCCAAGTCAGATCTTTTTCTGTCTTTTCTATTTTGTCTTATTTCTTTACAATAGTTCATTTGTTATTTTTCTTTTCAAGATTCACATTTCTCTTTTTATTTTTTGTCATGACAAAAGCCTTACAAGTGATTATTCAAGGCCGATCCATTCGGATCGAGCGTGGTGGGTGCGTAACACATTTCCACTCCGTACCTTAGCCCCTAGATCCATGTTTTCTTTGGTTTTTGCTTTATTTATTTTATCTATGTCAAGGGATCTTTAGAATGTAATTAGGAGACAAAGCAATGTAATTTTAATTATTTCATTCCTTTTCAATTTCTTTTTAATTATATTTTGTTATAACGGGTTTGCTTGTTTCTTGCCTAAAAACAAGCTGGTGACTCCTTAATATCTCTATCTTTCGTAAGAGGCGTTCCTTCCCACCTTAAGGGTAAGAGACAATCAAGGATCCCTCTAAATACATGAAAATAGATTAACATACATTCCTTTTTTCCGGTGCTGGCGCCCATAGTGGCGACTCCACTAAGGAATGATGAGGGTTGGACTCAATGAAATATTCACTTCAAGTCTGTTTTGTTTACTGGCTTTACATTCATTTATTTTTATACTTTATAATGGATGAATGGATGTATGCTTAAGTGTATGGATGGATAAAAAAAGGACTAAAACCTGAATACCTTGCACGCACATCACTTTCATACATTTGCATTTGCACTACATACCCTTTAAACGTTAGATAGTGAATAGTCCTCGCCCTATATGCTCACTCAGCTTAACGAATGTCGCCAGTGAAAGCCTTCCACTTCTTGATCAAATACCTGCTTGACCAGGAACACTACACTTTAGTGGCTTTAGGATGGTATGCAAAAATGCGATGGGGTACCATTTAACCATAGTTATTCTAATTTAGTGGATGTGAGAGGTATATGGCATGTCTTGTCAGAAGGGGAATCTTGAAACCTTTACCCGATCGAAGCATGAGGCGTATAATCTACCTTAGATTCATGATTCAGGACTTTAAATCCAGTTTTGGTGAGACACACATAGACTTTTTCGCGCAATTTTGTGAAGTGAGAAATATCTAGAAAGTAAAAAAAAAATACACCTCTTTGTTGGCCGATCGGCACAAAGGATAAAAGCCTCTATGTGCCGATCGGCACACAGAGAGCTACTCTCCCAGCTTTGCAAAATATTTCCTATTTTCTGAAATGTTTTCCAAAAAACTCTATTTTTTTCCTAAAAATCTAATTTTGAAAGCTGCCAAAAATTTCAAAAATTTCAAAATTTCAAAATAAAAAGTTCAAATTCATTTTCTACTAAGGAATGATCTTATTCTCCATTTAGATTACATCTTATCCTACTCAGTTTTGAAATCAAAAAACTTTTTGCACTATTAGCTTGAATTCAGATTCTTATACGCTCATTTGGTGATAAAAAAAATTCATTGAGGTTTCCTACCCCATCGTAACTCTTATTTTATTAGTTGAGCCCGAAAATCATGGCATCAAAATCAAGTCAATCACTACGCCTTCTCACTATGGATCAGGATCAATTACTCCAGATTTTGGCCAAAAAGACATGGCCGACTCTAGAGATGAAACACAAAGGCTCTCCCAGACAGTCCAAGAACTCTTATAACAAAGGTTACCACCACCTCCACCACTCCCAGCATGGCCTAACAATTCTCCCAATAACCAACCACCTATACCTCATCAAGATCATCTCCCATAGAATTAGCAGGCCCAAGATGTAGCCATACATGATCAGTTTAATCAAGCCAAAACAAAATGGGCCCCAAAATGAAGTCAAACCTCAAGAAAAGCCCAACACCAATGAAGAGGCTCTTCTCAAAAGGCTTGAAAAGATGGAAGCCTTAATATGCAAATCCAATCGTGGAGATGACATGATTAATATACACAAACTCTCCCCATATCTAGAGGTCCATTTCCCTACAACTTCAAAATGCCAGACTTAAACAAATTCAATGTGAACACATGCCGAAAGACCCACCTCAAGCTTTATGCTTGCGAAATGCAACTAATAGGGGCTATAACTGAAATGATGGCTCAAATGTTCCACCAAACCTTCACTAGGGCAGCTCTCCATTGGCTCTTAGACTTTAGAAGAGCCCATATCCAATGATTGGGAACAACTTTCTAATTCCTTTGTCAAGTAGTACAAGTACAACAATGAATTGGACATTACACTCAGGGACCTTGAGACCATCAAGCAAGAACCCAATGAGACTCTTTTAACTTTCATCACTCGATGGAGGGCCAAAGCAGCCCAAATGATCAACAGGTCGAATGCAGCCTAACAAGTACAAATGGTGAAGAAGAAATTGCTTTCCATCTACTGTGAATCATTGTTTGCCCACTGCTTTGAGACTTTTAAAGCACTTATAAGAGCTAGAATCCAAATCGAGGATGCAATCAATGATGGAACATTGAGGAAGCCTACACAAAACATCAAAGCCAATAACTCAGAGATTTCAGTCAATGCTTTAACTCCACAATAGCCTTTCTCTTGGTCTGTTAGTCCAACCACCTCACCGCCGCCAAATTCACCCCAAACCCATCATGATCTTTCTCAGAACTCTCTACATCATTGAGCGAAGTTTTTTAAAAGCTTTGCAAAGAAAGGCAACTCTAACCTTTGGATTCTTAGTCCACTCCAAACCTAATACCCAAAAGCTATGGTCTGAACAAGCATTGTGCCTACCATTAATGTACGGGCCACTACACTGATCATTGCACCATGTTGACTCATGTTTTCCAAGATTTGATTGATGAACAAGCCATTAGGCCTCCTCCTTCAAGGATCAACTAAGATTAGCCCACAATCAAGAATGAAGAGCTTTCCAAGCCAAAGATTATTCTTTTTTTCTTCATGGATAATTTCTACCTATCTTTCCTCATGTTTCAATAAAGATTCTCTTAGGAAACTTTCAACAAAATGTTTGCATGATTTATCTTGATTCTATAAGAAAATGAATGTCATTAAATTCACAATAAGATTGAATGCGTTGAATCTAAGTATCATCAAACTTCATCAATCGTTTTGATTTTCTAATTGTTCACCAATTCATCCATTTGTCTCAAAGGCAACTTGTCTGATTCGATCACCATCCAAAGAAGATAATGATCATGACCCTAAGCAGACATCGACATCATGAGTTTAAAAAATGTGACTATTTCCTATAAGTAATCAATTCCAAGGATAGGAGGCCATCACTTGGCAAACCAAATATGTCTATCACCCATATCAAAGATATCAACTTGCAAACCCTTTAAGCCTACTTGATTGGCCTTTCTTTCTTAAACGCATCTACCAAACCTTGGGGGGGAAAGCCTACTATATGTGCACTTTCTCAATGCCTTCATAGAAGAATCAAAAAAGCAAATAGAAGAAACATCTTTGCCTAGTGTGAAAGAAAAAATTTCTAAGGAAGGAAGTGAGAAACAATCATGTGAGAATAATCAAAAGTAAAGGAAATAAAATATTTTCCTCACTAAAGAAAAACATTTCCAAGCAAGGAAGTGACAAAACAACCATTAATGAAGGGTTAGATTGCAAAGAAAAGAGAATCTTTTCCTGATAAAAAGAAGTACTTTGCAAATAAGGATGCAAGAAATCAATCGATCAAGCCTTGTACGGCTCAAAGAGCTTCAAGCGAGTAATAAACTACGTTAGACCTAATTCTCCAAAAACGAGATACATAGGCAGCCTAAGAACTTACTTTAGGCTCAGTCATGAAGGTCATGCTAAGAATCAGTCATGTACAAGAAATGACATGCACATCAAGGTTATGCACGTCAAAGCTATGCATATCAAGGAGATGCACACAAGGGGCTTGGTACCATGAACACGGGTTTTTTGGGCCTTATATACCTTTCATTTGGTAAACCTTACCCTAGCCTACATTTTGTCCCTAACAATAAAACCACCTTGAGATTTTTCTTTCTAAAGAGAATTGTCACATTTCAACTGAGAGCCCTTTTAAAGGGTCTTACAAATAGATGAGTCGTGTAATAAACGGTTTCAGACAAGAGGTTTCCTCTTTACCAGCTTGCACCACATTGTCTCTTCATTCTTCACACACTTTTTGAAGGAACTCATCAAAGGACTCCTTACCTACCTATTTGTACCAAATTGCTTTCTCATTTTATGAAGTATCTCGTCCTTGCTTTACAAGGGGCTCCCTTATGCCTTATTCATTCTAAGAGTGACTCATACTCTTAATCATACATTTTTTTCGTAATCAAGGGGTTCATTCATGCCAATATAAGAACCTTTTGTTTTTCATTTAAAGGATTCCATTTCACATTTTTTTATGCCTTAACAACTTTTCCCACATCATGGGTAAAGTCTCCATCACTTTGGTTCACCCAAAATTTCATTCATTTAATGATTTTATCCAATATGCTCAGTTAAATGCACAATCTGTTGTGAAAATCAATGAGTCTAATTTTCTCAAATGTCATACTGAATCATACTCAAAAGAAATATTTTAAAATTTTAAAAGGAATCTCCCAAATCATTTGGAAGGGCAAAAATATTTTATCCATGAACTTGAAGATAGGTCTTTAGCTGATTAAGTCTCCTAAGCTTTCATATCCTCAATTCACAGCTTGAGCAGATTTTCCCCAATCATCTTCAAAGATGGGAAACCTCACCATTCAAAACCAAGTAATGGGTTCTTTTGACCTAAGAAACCAACTTGATTGCTAGTGATCTAAGGGCTAGTAGAGTCAAAGCCAAAAGTCAGGAGTTTCTCTAAATGAAAAATCCTTTTCAAAAATGAAAAAAACATGTTTCATAACATTTTCTCTCATTTAATAAGAACACTTCTTTACTCTTATCTAAGTTGAGTACGTCTTCTTCACTCCTATCTGAGTTGAGTACATTCTCTTACGTCTCTCTAAGTTGAGTAAATCTTATATTCCTCTAGCTGAGGTAAGAGTTCTTCATCAATATGATTTTTTCATACCATTCCATAATCTTATCTGAGTTGAGTTATACCTCCTTCTATCTAGGTCAAGGCTCATTTTTTGCATATCTTGTCTCTCATCCATCTCTACAAAATGTCTGAGGCAATAATCCATCTAAGAAAAAAATCGTCTGAGGACGTAATCCATCTAGGCAAACGTCTGAGGACGTAATCCATCTTGATCGATAAACGTCCAAGGAGTAATCCATTTAGGAAAAAAAATGTTTGAGGACGTAATCCATCTAGGCAAACGTCTGAGGATGTAATCCATCTCGGCAAAATCGTTTAAGGATGTACTCCAGCTCAACAAACCATTTGAGGGCATAATCCATCTCGGTAAAAATCGTCTGAGGACTTAAGTCATTTTGGCAATCTGTTCATTAAGGATATAATCTCATAAAAATTTTATTAGAATAACATTTCTTTTAGAAAAAGCCTATTAGGATACTATTCCTTTTAGGTAAGTTGTCCGAGAATGCAAATTCATTATCCTGTTAGGATAGCATTCCTTCCAAGAAATTCGTTTGAGGACACATTTCAAAATTCTATTAGGATAGCATTCCTTCTAGGTAAGTCTTCTGAGGACACAAATTCATTATCTTGTTAGAATAGCATTCTTTTTAGGTAAGTCGTCTGAGGACGCATTTTATCAACTTATTAGGATAGCATTGCTTTTAGGAAAGTCGTTTAAGGACACAAATTTATTATCCTATTAGGATAGCATTGCTTTCAAGTAAGTTGTCTATCGTATCACATTTTATCATCCTATTAGGATAGTGTTCCTCTTAGGTAAGTCATCTGTTTCATTCTCCCTTTCCAACCTACTAGGATGGAATTTCCTTGTAGGTAAAATGTCTAAGGATGTAAGATCATCTTATAAGAACAAAACCTCATGAAAGACTTGTTAAGCTCGCATTTATTATCAAGTAAGACTCTGAGGAGTCATTTTTAAGGGCATAATCTCACAACAGTTCTATCGAAATGAATCTCTTTAGCAAAAAAACAGTAAGGACATCACTCATTTCCACTAGTCACGAACTACGAACGGTCTGATTCGTCTGAGGGTGATACATAGGAATCTCATAGAGGATCGAGTCTTGCTATGTCAAACAAAAATCACAAATTAAGGTCAAAATAGTCCGTCTCTTTTCTCTTGCGTTAACGTTCACTTGCTTGCAAGTTCCATCAACGAGGGGCTTTCTGTGGACAGCTCATTTTGTGACCCCTGATTAAGTAGTAGCAATTCAAAACCTACTTCAAGTAATACTCTTTCCGATAGAGTCCTATTTCTATTAGGACTCCTCTCGACAGAGTCTCACTCTCGCTAGGACTCTTTTGTTAGGGTTCCAATCCAAGTAGGACTCTTCTCGATAAAGTCCAACTCCTATTAGGACTCTTTTGCCAAAGTCCCAAGTCCAAGTAGGAATTTTCCAGATAGAGTCCCACCCCCTATTAGGACTCTCCTGATGGAGTCTGAGTTCATTAGAACTCTCTTACCAAAGTCTTAGTCCAATTAGGACTCTTCCCGACAAAGTCCCACTCTCGTTGGGGCTCTCTTGTTAGAGTCTCAGTCTAAGTAGAACTCTTCATGATGGAGTCTTCACTTTCGTTAGAACTCTCTTGCCAGAATCCCACTCCCATTAGGACTCTTTTGCCAGGGTCCTAGTCCAAGTAGGACTCTTCCCAACAAAGTCTCATTCCCGTTAGGACTCTCCTATTAGAGTCTCAATCCTAGTAGGACTCTTCCTAGCAGAGTTCCACTCCCATTAGGACTCTCTTACCAGAGTCTCAGTCCAAGTAGGACTCTTCTTGACAGATTCATACTCCCGTTAGTACTTCTCTGCCCATCGGAGGGCGTTTCAATAACTTCGGCACTTTTTTTGCCACTAAAGGCATTTTGGTAATTTTGGCACAATCCTACCCTTAGTAGGACTTCCTAGTTACTTAAAGGGTACTTTCATAATTTCGATATCATTTTACCCAAATGGGGGTAATTTGATAATTTTAGCCCTTTGGTGACAAATTGGAGGTAATTTGTTCTTTTCACATGTCTTGTGGCAGTTTAGAGAGTCTCCACTAAATTGGGGGCAATTTGTTAATCTTGAGTGATAGTAGTCCATTTTAGCTTAATTAGGACTTTCTACTTTTAGAGTTTCCATAAATCTGCTTGCTTGATATTTTCTTAAATGGAGATACATTGAGCCTAGACATTTTTATTTTAGAGTTTATTTTTCAATTATATTATATTTCTATTTTATCTCATTGGCTTTTGCCTGTAGACACCAATTCTATTAATTCATGCATTTTCATAACTATTTATTAAACCATTTAGTTAGGATAATTATTCTTATTTAATTTTCTATTTATTTAATTAGATAATTATCACTCAAAACATGATCCTAGCCCTCCGGTTTAGGGTTTCAACTTAGGCCCTTAGATCAAATCTTTATATTTTCCTATAAATAGAGTCCCTAGGCCATCAATTTTAGGGGACATGAATAGAAGACGATTTTCATAACCTTACGCTTTTAGTTTAATTCTAGAGTTATCTCTACAAGAACTCACCCTCTCCTAAAGTCAAAGCCCTGCTGAAATGACAACCTCATTTCGCGAAGCAAGCCGAAGCAACGCATTCCAACCCGAAGAACAAGTTGGAGATCTGCCCGTCTTGAAAGTCTCCAATTCATACTTTCTTAGCCGAAGTGCTGCCCGACTACCACGACTAAACAATGTACACCCTCAAATCCTTAACAAGTTTTCTTAGATCCGGTTGAGCTCATCTCTTTTATCACTCTTGATAAAAGAGGGTAAATCGAAGAATTATGTAACTCTGATTCCATTTTCCTGAATGGATACATAGGAAGCCTTCGAGCCCGAGTCAGATCTTCTTTTTTTCTTTTCTATTCTATCTTATTTCTTTACATTAGTCTATTTATTATTATTTTTCCTGACTCACATCTCTCTTTTTAGTTTTCTCATGAAAAAAATAGCCTTGAAAATGAATATTTGATGCCGATTCACTTGGATCGGGTGTGGTGGGTGCTTAAAACCTTCCCACTCCGTACCTTAGCCTCCGAATCCATGTTTTCTTTGGTTTTAGCTTTATTTTAGTGCTTTATTTGTTTGATCTATGTCAAAGGATCTTTAGAATGTCATTAGGACACAAGCTGATGTAATTTCAATTATTTCATTCATTTTCAGTTTTTTTTTTTAATTATATTCTATTATAACGGGTTTGCTTGTTTCTTGCCCAAAAATAAGCTGGTGACTACTCAATCTCTCTATCTTCTGTAAGAAGCATTCCTTCCCACCTTAAGGGAATGGGACAATCAGGATCCCTTTAAATCCATGAAAAAGGATTAACATACTTTTCTTCTTTCCGGTGTTGACGCCTATAGAAGGAAATGATTGTAATGAAGAACAATAGTTCTTAGTTTTCATTGTTATCACTAATAATCAAAATTGTTCACTACCCCTAATCATAGTGAACAAGATGAGGATGGTGATAAGACAGAAGAGAGTGACAATGAAGTTGAAGATTGTGAAATACAAATTAAGTACAAGCAATTTTAATTAGAATCATTCAAGCTCAAGAAAGAAGATTTTAGTTTAGCTGCAAAACCCAAATTATGGAAAAAAGAGAAGAGTGCAATGCAAGCTGATAAAACACTCTTAAATTAACTTAAAGCTCAAAGAGCACTTTACTTAAGAAGCTCAGTGTTGTGGAGCAAGAGTGAAATTGCCTAGTTGTGGAGGTTGATAACTTCAAGAAGAATTTAAGCTCTAGTGAAGTAGAGAAGAATAAGTTAAATGCAAAAGTTCAAAACCTTGAACTTGAACTTACCAAAACTTGAGAAGTTAAAGTCAATCTTGAGGACATATCAAATAAACTTGGTAAAATGTTGAACATTGTCCAAGTCAACAATAACAAGAGTAGTCTTAACTATGATTCAAGTAAAGATCCCAAAAGGCCGACACAGACCAACCAGTCAAAATAGGCTGCCTTTAGGTCACGACCCTAACCTGGTAGGCTTGACAATAAGTTATTTTGAACCCTCATTGGGAGGTACTTAGACTAATCAACCTAGTCAAGTGTGTAAAATACCGACCATTCTTTTGAATTTTTTATAACTACCATTTTCCTTAATTGATTTCACTTCGTTCTCATGCTTATACTTGTTCAAGTCCAGTAACGAGATTAATTAAAATTGATTGTCCTCAGGTGCAACTGTACAAAAATTGTTCATTAATAATGTATAACAAGGTCAGTGTTTAGAACTAACTCTAATAGTCCCATATATATAATACATATACCATGTAATCAAAGAAGGGTACAAACACCCATTATACAAATAAATGAAATACATGAAGTGTGGGGTTATACAATGTCCTGGTCATCATTCATCATGAGCTAGTCTAGCAATTGTAATCTATGAGTCCAATACTTGTCAGGAAAATAAGGGTTATTTGGTTTCCCAAAACACACAAGCATGCACCTTGTAAAAACTAATGAAAGTCTGACTAAGAGACAATCTCTAATATCTATTATGCAACACAAGTATCATATAGATATGATAATTGAAAGGACAAGGAACCATTCAATGTGGTGCAACAACAAAAATAAAAGCATTGAACATATATTCAAATATGAAATATGTCTATGTATACTAACACCATGACGCACCTCCATTTCCTGTTTAAAGCAATAAGAATAACAATATCCAATAGCATTATAACCAATTCTATGTTAACATTATAACAAACCAATAATGTATAATCACTACACAATCCATATATATATAACAAGTACAATCCACAACACAATAAGTCAAATCAACATCTATTGCATTCAACAATACAACCAATGCAACACACACATACTCAATGTACGCAAACTTTCATGAATGCCATCTGCCATGACCCATGCTTTAACACTAATAGTTTAATAAGGATCACTAGACTTTGACAAGTCTAGTGTTTTTCGGGTTACCAGCTTGTAGCCAAAAGGATACACAATCCCCACCAAAGGGCCAAATCCCTATCTCAAGAATCAAGCTGAATAGGCAATGCATACTAAATTGTCTACTCTACTAAAATACGTCCAATATGCCACACAGGTCCACACTATAATTCATGTCTATCATCCAATATCATCTATTCACCACAATGTTGATGCATACATCATGAAATGCAATGTACCATCTTTGTATGCATAAAAACCTATAAGCACAATTGAGATATCCATTCATACTTATAGTACACATATAACTGAGGATAGCCACATCAAAACATAAAGAATTAGTTAAACTATGAAAATCTAATAACGAGTACGCTATACTAATAAATCAGTGTATAATCCTAGTCCTAGTCATTACCAAACTATAAGGAAACACCACTTCGATCTTTCAAAACATGCATTGCATACCTTACATATTTATAGTTTAACTCTCGCGGCCACCCTAACCCTTAACACTAAGTTTTTGTGCCAATTCTTTAACTTCTCTAAGGTTAGTTATACATTAGCCTATACATTGAGTGTCCATTTGCCAAAAATGGATATAAAAAATGTGTTTATGGGCCTTAAAAACCTTAAGGAGGCCTATCGCGATATATATATACCACTTGAATGTCTTTTAAATCCATAAGGGAATTTTCATAATTTTACCAGACAAATTTCATGTATATCGAGACACTGTCTCACAAAACAGACCTTGGAATCGAATTCAGAAGGCCTAAAAACCTAAAAGTGTTGTCTTTCTATTTTATTAACTCTTTTAGACATTTGTTCTATCCCAAGGGGCATTTTTGTAACTTTACACATTTATGTAGGACCAACACTGTGTCCTAATTTGGTCAATCTGATATCATATTTAGGTTTAGGGCGTCTAAAAACTTTGAAAATTCTCTTTTCAGATTTTAATTAGAAGTCCAAAAATCTAGGACCAGCCCTTTCCAGATTTTAATTCGCATTAGATTGTTTAATTTATCACCAAGGTTATTTTTATATATTTATGTGGAACCACCCTGGGTTCCCAAACGTCAAAATGGACCCCGTTATTGAGTTTGGAACACCTCAAAAGCTTGGGTATGTCCTTCCTTATACTTTAATTTGTCATTTATTTACTATTTTTAAGCCCAAGGACAAAATAGTACATTTAATTAAAGTTCTACAAGCATTCATTTAATCCTGGGTCCCTTTATAATTATAGTAAACCTATAAAGTCAAATTTGTAATTTTCAAAAGTTCTAGTTCATCTATTTGGGCAAAATCGGTCCAATCTTGAGAAAAGGGTCAAGAACCAACTAGTCTAGCCCATTCTCAAATGGACCAGTCCATAGTCAACAAAGACCACCTGGTCCGATCAAGCATATAGTGAACCAAACCCAATCATGTAAAAACCAACCAATCTGAATTGATTTTATGTGAATTGATCTAGACATGATCATAACCGACTAGTCTAGACCATAGTTAATTAAACCAGACCATGCCTTAAAGAAACCAACTAGTCTACGATACAACTTCCGATCCACCTGTTAAAATACCAAACGGTGACATTTTGAAGATGAACTATTGTTCATCTTATCCACCTTGCCTAAGATGCAACCCACTGAAACCCTAATCCTTCGGCCCTATTTTTTTCAAAATTTCTCGAGATTCTCGCCTCCTAAACTCTATATTTCCCCAGTCCACATCATCTATGGTGTATGTAATCAGTAAAGCAATTCTAGTGGATTGTGTGCATCTAGGCAAGTGCCTCGAGGTTTTTCAAAGTAGATACAATTGATATGTGATAGTTTTCTCATCCACAAAAATTGGTGTATCTTCTTCTTGCCCTTTATTTTTATTACAATCATATGTTGGTGCATGCCACTGATTGTAATTGCAACAATGTGAATTTAATTCTAACATAATTGAAGAGAAAACCTTAATTACCAAAAGCAAGTTAAAATCTATCATGCTATTTTTTAAAATTTGTAATATAGATCTATTCACCCCTTCTCTAGGTCTATTTTATACCATCTAGATATGAAAAAGACCCTCAATTCTCTTTGCTTCCCATCTTAGATATTATAAAAGGATATATTACTAGAGCTTACTAGGACACAAGGTAAAAAAAACATCACAACAACAGCAAACAAAAAAATGTAAGCATAAAGTTGGACGACATGCATATGAATGCATTATATTATTATCTAGTCTAAGCTAGAATATTCGGGACTCACAACTGTGGAAACACATTAGGTGTTAATATGAGGAATAGTGTATGATCCTTCCAATAATCCTTTGGTAATCAATCTATATGCTGCCTCTGTTAAGTGGTAACCATCCCAGTTAACATACAAAAATGGGTGATCAAAAGCAAATGATGGAAAATAGCCACATGCCACAGATGTGTTGAAACGGTACGGGGTTGCACCTACTCCACAGCATGCCGTAAGAGCTCCTTTAGTAAATCCTGCAATACCATGCTATCAATGAATTTTTTATTATTGATCCCGTTAAAAATTTATGACGTTAAGTTTCATAAAACACTAGTATTGACAGTATATATTTGAACTATTCTAATTAGAACTGAATGGTACTTAAGGCTAGGCTAAAAAAAAGCTAGTATTTCAAGATATTGAGTTTGGGAATCAAGCTCTAGCTCAGCTTCTGTAGGCAAGTGAGATCTCCACACACTGTCAAACAATCTAAGCTTGAGTTATTCACAATGTAGCTTTCTATGTTACAATATGTTGTAACATCCGTAGAACTACCTTAATGATCATAACATTACCAATGGAAGTGGCAGCATAAATAGTGTGTATAGGATTTAAAGTAGTGAAGTACCGTATTTTCTTGGCGAAAGATATAAAGGCATTGCAGCATTGTAAATATCTGCATAGATAATGGTAGCATGAGGATGAATTTCTCGAACCCGATTTAGTTTTTTTTGAAGAAGTGCATTGTGGTGCTTAACAATGTTGTTCACCCAGATAAGGCAGCCAATTGGGTCATAATCTTCCTTATTGGAACTTTCAAGATATGTTAGATAGGCCGCTGCATAGCCAATTGGTAGGTTCCCTGGTACCATTATTGTCTTTGCCCCAAGCTTGATTAACTCCTGCATGGTAAAAAAATATAATTTTCTGAAAACATGTCTTTGAAAGGAACACAAACAGTGCACCCTAAATTTGAACTGTTCATTCATTAGCTAATTTGAGATAGTATTGAATGTAATTAAGTTGGATTTTGCAAATAAGAGTGGAAGTGGTAGAAACTGCTGACCTAAACATTTGATTGCCAAACACTACAGAAAAATCAAGTTATATGGGTAGTGACGGATCTAGACAATGGATTTTAGGGGCGAACATAAAATTTTTTAAAATTCTGGAAGTTTCTTATAAAAATATGAAAACCTTTTAGGGTGCCATTTCCTAATTTCTAGAAAACAATATAGTTAAAAACACAATTTTTTACAATTTTGGAGGCGCCCCTTGCAAATCCGCTAATGCATTTGGGAAATTTTTCCCAACATTTTAATTAGGTTCTTACACTGGTGGCTGAAGCAATGACATCAACAATTATAGGTACATATGAATGAATTTCTTCCGCACTTCTTCCCGCAAGGAGTGCACGGTTATAGTCATTCCCTCCAAACTCTCCCAAAATAAATAGAGAACTCTGAAGGATTTTATTACAATCTGCACAATATTAATTAGCAAATTAGCAAGAACAATGATTGAAAGAACCAATAGAAAATAAACACCAACTATACAACTATGATATATAATACACACGAAACTTATTGCCTCACCTAACATCTACCTCTGACAAGTCCCATTTAATCTATCTACACAATTGAAAAAGACAAGGATCCTTTTGTTTTCATGTATATATTTATACTTGTGAGTGTTTCGCTTTTCTTGTAAAGTTAAAATAGTCCTCTTCTTTATTTTCTCACATAATTTATGTACATGTTATAGCAGTGTGACCTCTATTGTGACTCACCGATTCTAGTTGCAAAAATAACATCTCTTTTATAAAGTTAAGGCTACTACGTATATAAACTTTCTTAAATCTCACAATGATGGAATACAGTTTCCCCTTTTTAGCAATGTGATTGAATAGACAGGGAAATCAATTTTCAATTATATTATGTTTGAATACTTGGAATTGAGATTTATTTGCACCATGGTAGATCGGCTTCTTGACAATGAAACTTAATGTCCCATCAAAATAATTAAGCTTCTGAGGGTGAATACGGGTGCAATTTGAGTTATTCAGAACATATTTTCCACGTTAAATACTTTTAGGTTGTGGACCAGAAATTTAATCGTTGGCCTCCCAAATTTCTTTTTTTTTTATTTTTTTTTATTTTTTATAAGTTAAGTTTCTTAATACTCAACCAAAAAAAAGGGAAAGCTACCAAACAGTTTTGAAATAGCCCACAAAAAATAGAGAGACAAAAATGCCCCATCATAATAACTACCAGGACTGACAAGGACCAAAGAATCAATAGCCAAGACCTTCGGTCATCTATATATATATATATGTGTGTGTGTGTGTGTGTGTGTATTTATGTACATTCATTTATCCTAGACCAAAGTGACTAGAATATTCTAGTTTCTTCTCCTAATTGGTAATTATTTATCAATTCCAACTAGCTGAATGTGTATTTGTCAATTATTGCATATTACTTTCTTAATTATTTTAAATTTAGGTATTAGTGTTATCCTTAAAAGTTTTTAACAAAGGAAATTTTAGTAATTTTGATGATAATTAGGTATTATCCATGTAAACTAATATTTTATCTAGTGACAATGTAAATATGTCATCTAAATTAAAGAAAATTGTTGATTAAGAAATCACAATCCATTAAGCAAAAGAACTCCACTCAAAGCACAAACTTCAAAGTCAAAATCCAATCAAGTGGAATGCTCTCATGATGATCCAAGCAAATAGACACACTCAAGCCCAAAGAATCAAGACAAGTTAAGAGAAGACTTTATTTTTCATATTTTGAGTTTTTGAGTGAATTGGGATTAGATGGATCATTGAGCGTAAACTCTTAATATTTAAGTGATCAACCAGAACTAATCCTAAAATGATTTTTCAAAACAATATATTAATATACTTTGAGTTTTGAAAGCTCACTTTGTATTGAAAAAGGAAACACTGATGAAAATAGGCAAGAAGGCTTAAATTGTCAAAACTAGTCAACTAGTTTAAGAATAAGTCGACTAATTCTTATGCCTTATTTTTACATTGCCAAAACTAGTCAACAAGTTGGAAGAACTAGTCGACTGGTGACCATTTTTATATAGATCTTGAACCTATTGTCCAAACTAGATAACTAACTAAATGAATCAGTCGATTGACTTTCAATGGCAAAACTAATGTACCAAAAAACCAGTCAACTGAATGTTCTTAAATACATGCACTACAAAAAAACCTACTTTTCGCGACGCACATTATTAGCGAGGCACACTATGCGTCGCTAAAAGGGTCTTTTAGCGACGCACAAATGCCTTTTAGCGACGCACAAACAGGCGTCGCTAATAATAAGGAAAAAAATAATAAAAAATTAGCTTCCAGCCTGAAAAATAGGCGCGAAACTATTAGCGACGCACATGTGGCCATTAGCGAAGCACGTGTGCGTCGCTAATAGTTGGTTCTTTTAGCGACGCACGCCTGAGCATCGCAAATAGTTGGGTACGACAATTAGCGACGCTCAATTGGGTTAATAGTGCCTTTTGTTGTATGCATTTGGACCTTTTTCATTTATGTGTTCATTCAACATGTATTTTTTCATGACTATGTTTTTTCCCCTCTTGTGTTTCATGTATGTGGATAGATGGCCACTATAATTTATCCTAAGTCGTCACCAATTAAATTTCATTTCCGATACCACTAATAGGATGTCTCTTCTCTGTTTTGACTATCATACTTGCCAACTAGGTGAAAATATGTCTTCTTCTCCGATGGAAAGGGAGCTTCCTATTTCCAGGCATTTCTTCAAGGTCATGATGCCTAGTTTCCTTACAGAACTTGTATGTTCTCTCTTTCTCTCTCTCTCTCTCTCTCTCTCTATATATATATATATATATGTTTGTATATTTGTGTTTGTATGTGTGTGTGTGTGTGTGTGGCCAGTTCAAGTGTCTTTTCTCTTCTTAATGTAGCAACATTTCATAGTGACTCACACACTCTAATATAGTTTTCTGAATTTCAAATTTGCACAGCTCATTCCACCGACTTTTTGTAGAAAACTAGGTGAAGTAAAATCGGAAGAAACAATTCTAACAAGTTGTCAAGGGACATGGCATGTTAAAATTGGTAAATGTGCCGAAGGATTTATTTACTTCCGAGAAGGTTGGGGTAATTTTTCGCAACACCATGCCCTCTGCCTCGGAGATTTTGCAGTATTTGAGCATATAGGAGACATGCATTTTAATGTGTATGTGTTTGATTCAAGTGCTTGCGAGAAAGAGTTTCCACTGGAGTCAGATCGTGAGATAAAAAGGGAACCCCTTGACCCTGATGAGATCATGGAAGCTTCAACTTTTAGAACAAAAGGTATTCTACATGCAACACCGGATACCATTATATTCATATTTTATATAAATATTATATGCTGCACCATAGTTTACACATACACACACACCGAAACCCCATCACACACCTCATAAATGATAAAATAAACTTTCACGAACTTACGGCACTCGATTCGGATGCCCGGTTTAAAACTTATGCAAGTTTCAGCTCCAAAAAGGCCCATTTTGGGGTTTTGACAGACCAAAACCCTGGATATCGGCCTAACTACACTGAAACCCTATCACACACCTCACAAATGATAAAATAAACTTGCACGAACTTACGGCACTCGGTTCGGATGCCCGGTTTGAAACTTATGCAAGTTTTAGCTCCAAAAAGGCCCATTTTGGGGTTTTGACAGACCAAAACCCTGGATATCGGCCTAACTACACTGAAACTCCATCACACACCTCACAAATGATAAAATAAACTTGCACAAACTTACTGCACTCTGTTCGGATGCCCGGTTTGAAACTTATGCAAGTTTCAACTCCAAAAAGGCTCATTTTGGAGTTTTGACAGACAAAAATGCCGGATATCGGCCTAACTATACCGAAACCCCATCACATACCTCAAAAATGATAAAATAAACTTTCACGAACTTACGGCACTCGGTTCGGATGCCCGGTTTGAAACTTATGCAAGTTTCAGCTCCAAAAAGGCCTATTTTGGGGTTTTGACAGACCAAAACCCCGGATATCGGCCTAACTACACCAAAACCCCATCACACACCTCATAAATGATAAAATAAACTTGTACGAACTTACGACACTCAGTTCGGATGCCCAGTTTGAAACTTATGCAAGTTTCAGCTCCAAAAAGACTTATTTTAGGGTTTTGACAGACCAAAATGCTAGATATCAGCCTAACTACACCAAAACCCCATCACACACCTCAAAAATGATAAAATAAACTTTCACGAACTTACGGCACTTGGTTCGGACGCCCGGTTTGAAACTTATGCAAGTTTCAGCTCCAAAAAAGCTCATTTTAGGGTTTTGACAGACCAAAATGCCGGATATCAGCCTAACTACATCAAAAACCCATCACACACCTCGAAAATAATAAAATAAACTTGCACAAACTTACGGCACTTGGTTCGGATGCCCGGTTTGAAACTTATGCAAGTTTCAGCTCCAAAAAGGCCCATTTTTGGGGTTTTGACAGACCAAAACCCCAGATATCGGCCTAACTACACCGAAACCCCATCACACACCTCAAAAATGATAAAATAAAATTACACAAACTTACGGCACTCGGTTTGGATGCCCGGTTTGAAACTTATGCAAGTTTCAGCTCCAAAAAGGCTCATTTTGGGGTTTTAACAGACCAAAATGCCGGATATCGGCCTAACTACATCTAAACCCCATCACATACCTCAAAAATGATAAAATAAACTTGCACAAGCTTACGGCACTCGGTTCGGATTCCCGGTTTGAAACTTATGCAAGTTTCAGCTCCAAAAAGGCCTATTTTGGGGTTTTGACAGACCAAAATGCCGAATATCGGCCTAACTACACCAAAACCCCATCACACACCTCAAAAATGATAAAATAAACTTGCACGAACTTACAGCACTCGGTTCGAATTCCCGGTTTGAAACTTATGCAAGTTTCAGCTCCAAAAAGGCCCATTTTGGGGTTTTGACAGACCAAAATCCCGGATATCGGCCTAACCATACCGAAACCCCATCACACACCTCATAAATGATAAAATAAACTTACACAAACTTACGGCACTCAGTTTGGATGCCCGATTTGAAACTTATGCAAGTTTCAGCTCCAAAAAAACCCATTTTGGAGTTTCGACAAACCAAAATGCCAGATATCGGCCTAACTACACCGAAACCCCATCACACACCTCACAAATTATAAAATAAACTTATTCTACTTTATGCCGTTCTTACTATTTATGCATGCAAAAAAAAAAAAAAAAAACTTCTCACATTCTATGTTCATATATATTTAATAATTGTTCTAATATATATCATTTGATCTTTATTTCAGATTGATCAGTATTATTGGCGCGCCGTCTTTATCTTTTGCACCGAAACTTGTTATTTTTATTTATTTTTTTTTCTTTTCATGGACATCTGTATTTACATTTTTGGAGACAATTTTTAATTTTTTTATTTATTGTTAAATTGTTGTTTTACAAATGTACATAATTAGTTTAATATCTATATATATATATATATATGAATGTATTTTTTTTTTTTTAATATAGTCATTTCAGAATGCTCGTATATCAAGATGTATGGATGATTGATACAGGAATAAAACAACAAATAAAACAAAGCAAATATGGTTTTTTTTTAAAAAAAAAAAAAGTATTAGCGATGCACACTGGGTGTCGCTAAAAGTCACCATTAGCGACGCTCAGTGGGGGCGTCGCTGAAAACAACTATTTGCGACGCCCATCTGAGCGTTGCTAAAAATGACCATTAGCGACGCACACCTTTGGGCGTCGCTAATGGTGACTTTTAGCGACGCCCAGTGTGCGTCACTAATAGTGGTTTTCAGCGACGCACATTGCATTCTTGTGTAGTTTTTGCGACGCGCGTGCCCAATTATTAGCGACGTACATGAGGCGTCGCTAAAAGTCACTATTAGCGATGCGCAAAGGGATGTGCGTTGCTAATACTATTAGCGACGCCATTATTTGCGACGCTTTTAGCGACGCACGTTGTACGAGGCTAAAGAGCATTAGCGACGCAAAATACCACTATTAGCGACGCACTCGTGCGTCGCTAATAGTGGTTTTTCGTCAAACAACTGGATCTTCATCTAGTCAACTAATTGGTGAAACTAGTCGACTGCTTTTGTCAATTTGGCAATCGAAAATTCAAATTTTGAACAGATAAAAAATGGGAGAACGACTCAGTTTTGAATCCAACAGACATATTCTTTAAAGGGATATAAGTAGATGTTCTCTACAATGTTTATTTCTATCTCTTTACAAGTTTTAACTTCTACATCATTATTCTTGACTTTAGATCTAATTTATTGCAAACTTAAATCTAAAAGTTCTACTCATCTTAAATACATTGAGTTTACACTTGATCAATATTTAGAGAGTGGATATTTATTGTATCAATCAAGTTTTGAAAAAAGTACTTGTTGGTAAATAATTTTTTACCTTCTCATTACGATGAGATTTGTGAGTAGGTGTTTCTCTTCTGAGCAAAATGAGATATTGCTGGACAAAGAGTTAGGAGTTGTTGTTGTAAAGGTTTGAGTTTCACCTGCAAAGAAGATCAAGATAGTGAAAAAATTCAAGTGAAGAGTCTTGAGTCGATAACGTAGGAAGTTTTTCGAATCTCATAAAAACCTTTGTGTTTTCTCTCTCTACTCTTTTACATGTGTAATTTTTAAATTTTGTAAAAGTTGTCAATATTTACAAAATACCCTATTCGTCCCCCCTCTAGGGTATATATCTAGCCAACAAGTGGTATTAGAGTCTCGTCTCTTGAAAAGATAGTTAACACTCTAAGAGAAAAGATATGAAATTATTGTAATAGCTGACTTTGCCGAAAGGTAATCAACTAATAGACCTCCATTGTTTAGTAGCCAAAACTATACGTATTAGAAGGATATAGAATGAAGATCTATCTTCAAGCCCTAGATTATGAAATATGGAAGGTCATTATAAATAAACCTCACAACCCTATGAAAAATGAAAGTTCTACTAGCACCACCAAGGTAGCAAAGAGAGAAAATGAATGGGATAAAAATAACCTCAAATGAATTCAACTGAATGCTAAGACAATAAACAACTTATATTACACCTTAGACCCAAATGAATTCAATAAAATCTTCATGTGTGAATTCGTGAAAGATATTTAGGATAAACTTGAAGTTATCTATGAAGGTACAAATCAAGTTAAGAAGTTTAAAATTAGCACGTTAATTTATAGTTATGAACTATTTAAAATGGATATTAATGAATCAATACCTGAAATGTTTACCCATCTCAGCAATATCATTTACTTTCTAAAGGCTCTTGGTAAGCTATATTAATGTTAAAATGGAGAGAAACATTCTTAGGCCCCTAACAAGGAATTAGAAAGTTAAAGTGATCACCATCCAAAAAGCCAAAGATCTCAATGTAGTAAGCCTTGAAAAGCTTCTCAGATCTCGCATGACTCATGAGCTAACCATAAGGAGTCATAAAGAAGAGAGCATGCCAAAGGAGAATTTTTCCCTCAAATCTTCTTCTCATGAAAGTGAAGAAGAAGAAAAAGATCAAGGAACCGATGAAGATGTTTCATTAATTACAAGGAAGTTCAAAAGCTACCCAAGAAGGAAGTACAAAATATAAAGTAACAAAAAGGAGAATCGAGCAAGAAAGAACCCCCAACTTGCTACGGATGTCACAAGCCGAGACACATAAAGGTGGAGTGTCCTTAACTAAAAATAAAAAGAAGGAAAACCAAGAAGAATGCTATGAAAGTTACTTGGGATGATTCAGAGAAAGAATCAAGTGACCATAAGGTGGCCAACTTTTGCCTAATGACTCAAAAAGAAGAGGTAAATTCTAACCTTTATTCATCTCCTTCCTTTAAAGAATTTCAAGATGCCTTTAAGTAATTGCGTGAAGAGCTTGAGAAAGTCCTTTTAAAAAATAGGGATCTTAAAAGAAAAATTCCTCTTTTTTAAATAATCTACAAATTTCAAATGATCAAAAACAAGATTTTAAAGAAAAAAAGATTCATTATAAAGAAATTTACCAAAGCTAGTAAAGTTTTAGATAAGATCATCTCCCAAAACAAATGCGTTTTTGATAAAGCAGGTTTGTGATACAATGCCCACACCAAATAAAAGTCTTATCAAAATTTCTTTGTCGAAGTCTCTAACTCTAATGCAACTCTTCATGCACAATCTTCAAGAAAATTTAGAAAAGGCATGAAAGATAAAAGAAATATGATTTGAATTCCAAAAGCAACATGTTTACCAAAGATTAACCTAAAATGACCCAAGAAGATTTGGGTGCCAAAAAGAGTTACATGAGTTATTTTTGTAGGTGGGCTTGAAGTCCTCATCAAGCAAGGAGGTGGGCTTGAAGTCCTCATCAAGCAAGGACAAATGATTTTTTGATAGTGAATGTTCAAGCCACATGACCAAAGACAAAACTAAGTTCATATCTCTCACTTTAGAGGATGGTGGATATGTGAGTTTTGGATACAACTTTACAGGTAAAATCATAGACTTTGGGAGCATAGGTAAAAATTATCCATTATCTATTGAAATTTCCTTATAGTTGATGACTTGAAATATAACTTGCTTAACATTAGCTAATTATGTAATAAAGGCTATGTGGTCATTTTTTTAGCCAATAAATGCCTAATTAAATATGCATGAAATCATGAAAATGTATTATTTGTTGAATATAGAAATAATAATATTTATTGCATTAACTTTGATAATATTATATTACTAAATGTTAAATGTTTTGCGGCCATAAATGAAAACAATTGGCTATGACATAGAAGACTAGGACATGAAAATATAGACTTGATTTCAAACTTGTCTAGACATGCATTAGTTAGAGGCTTATCCAAAATTGAATTTGTAAAAGATAGCATTTGTGGTACTTTTCAACTTGGAAAACAAGTCAAATCATCCTTCAAAAAGAAGAAGAATATCTCAACAAATATACCTTTACAACTCCTATATTTGGATTTGTTTGGAACAACTAAAGTTGCAAACGTAGGAGGAAAACATTTTGTCTTTGTGATTATTGATGATTACTCAAGAAATACTTAGGTGTTATTTCTCTCACATAAAGATGAGGTACATGAAGCCTTTACAAAACAATGTTGAAGAATCCAAAATAATAAAGGTTATCTTATAAATAAAGGATATCTTATAAAAAAATGTTAGAAATAATAGGGGAAGAGAATTTCACAATAAGACATAGAAAAATATTGTGATGAATGTAGAATTGGCCACAATTTTTCTACACCTAAAACTCTCCAACAAAATTGAGTAGTTAAAAGAAAAAAATTAAACCAGTTCAAGAAATGGCAAGAACAATACTTAGTGAACATAACTTATCTAGGTATTTTTAGATTGAAGTAATAAATACTGTTTGTTAGCCCTTAAGAGGGAGATTGTTAGCCCTTAAGATTTTTTTTAAAAAGTAGCTTAGTAATTTTGATGATAACAAGGCATTGTTCATCTGAGTGTGTTCATTTGCTTGTTCATGTGAAGCAATGTTTTATCCAGTGACAATACAAGGCTATCAACCAAGAGAACTCCACTCAAAGCACAAGCTTCAAAGTAAAAATCTAATCAAGTGAAATGCTCTCATGATAATCCAAGCAAATGAACACAAGCCCAAGGAATCGAGACAAGTCGAAATAAGCCTTTATTTTTCTTATTTTAGGTTTTGAGTGAATTAGGATTAGATTGATCATTAAGCTTAAACTCTTAATATTTAAGTGATCAACTAGAATTAATCCTAAAATGGTTTTTCAAAACAACAAATTTAGTTACTTTAAATTTTGAAAGATGAAACTCTTTTGAAAAAGAAACACTCATGAAAATAGGCAACAAAGTTTAAACTGTCAAAACCAGTCGATTGATTCTTATACCCTAAATCTAAAAGTTCTACTCATCTTTCAAAGGCAAAAATAATGTACCAAAGAACCAGTTGACTGACTCCAAGAACTAATTAACTGAATGTTCTTGAACATATGAGCCTTAAGCCCTCTATACAAATCAGTTAAGTTGATTAGTCAACTAAATCTTCACCCAGTCAATTGATTAGTGAAATCGGTCGACTGTTTTTGTCAATATGCCAATCAAAAATTCAAATTTTGAATAAATGAAAATTTTAAAAAATGGGAGAACAACTCTATTTTAAATCACATGGACATATTTTTTAAAGGCATATAAATAGAAATTCTTTGCAATATTTTTTTATTTTTATTTTTTTACAAGCTTTAACTTCTACATCATTATTCTTGACTTTATATCTCATTTATTACAAACTTAGATCTAAAAGTTCTACTCATTTTAAATACTATGAGTTTATACTTGATCAATTCTTAGAGATTGAGCATTTATTGTACCAAACAACTCTTTAAGAGAGTACTTGTTGGTAAATAACTTTGTATATTCTCATTGCGGTGAAATTTGTGGGTAGGTGCTACCCTTATAAGGTAAAAGGAGATATTTTGCTAGGTAAAGAGGTAAGAGTTCTTGTTGTAAAAGTTTAACCTCTACCTGCGAAGAAGATCGATATAGTAAAAAAATTCATGTGAGGTTGCTTGAGTCAAGGATATAAGAAGTTTTTTGAACCTCATAAAATATATGTTTGTTTTCTCTTTTTCTCTCTACTCTTTAACATACTTAAGCATATTTTGCGACTTTTAAAAATTATCAATATTTGAAAAATATCCTATTTACCTTCTTCTAAGATATATATTGTAATATCCCGACCCGGGATACGTCAAGTATACCGAGGTAGGTCGGTTAAAACATGTAATTTAAACGATAAGATATGAATGTCATAGTATTCTCATGGAAATGAAAGACTGGAGACTGTAATCACGGAAATGAATGACCAAGGCTGGGTAACACCCGAGCATCACAGGGCATTGCATCGAAATGCGTGCATGCACGCATTCCCATGCATGCATACGTGAATGTAGATACGTAGCTTGATTGAAATCAGTGTATGCAAATATGATTTAAAATAGAATTAGACCCCCACATATACATGTATATACATGTATAAAAGAAGTGTATTTCATGTGTATATATGTATAAGATATAATGTATTATACATGTATGATGTATTTATGTATATATGTATAATTACATAAGAAACAAAAAGAAAGGAAAAAGGAAAAAGGGAACTGCCTTGGGCAGTATGCAGGCACCAAAGAAAGTGTGTGTGTCGGCTATGTGAAAAATGTGTGTGTTATATATATATAATATGATATATATATATACATAAGTGCCCAACAAGTCTCCAAGCCATTTAATGCAAAGGTTGCATTTGGCAGAGAGAGCACAGGTTCTAGGTCAAGGAAAGAGGCCATAGAAGGGGGAGGAACCGAGAGAGAGAGAGAGAAAAGAGAGAGAGGCGGTGGAAACTCTCTCTACAAATATAAGCCTACGGGTGTGGGGTTAAAGGCACAAACGAGACCAAAGTTGAGAGAACATCTTGGCAAAGAATTCAGGAGCTTAAATAGGAAAGTTGGAAGGTCACAGTGGGCTAAATCCGAACACCCAGGTAAGTGGTTTTAATTCTGTTTTTACAAGTTAAAGCATGAAGCTTGTATGTAATTATATAGTCTAAACAAGCATGAAATATAGGTTTTAATGCAAAAAGAATCATGAAAAACGGTTGAGAAACCATGGAGAAATATGGAGTTGCAGGTTTCATGGATAATTTCGGGTTCTATGAATTCATGCTTAAAACCTTGATGTTTGTTTATGAAAATAGTCCTTAGAGGTGCAGGAAACCATTTCTAATGGATTAGGGTCAAAACAGTGTACAAATAGTCACGAAATAGGAAGGATATGGGTCACCGGAAAGTCGGCCGGAGATCCTTAGGCTCTATTTCGTGAAGTTATGAAGGGATTTAAAGGAAATGGAAAATGGATTTGAAATCCTTAGGAGAAGGGGAAGAAAATGACATTTAAAAAGGGCCGAAATCTCACCGGAAAATGGGTCACCGTCGCCGGAGAAGGTGACTGTGCACGCCGGAACCCTACCGGAGACGTGGGGAAGACGATCGGAAAAGCGTGGGGCTATCGGGTCAAAACTGGGATGGATCCGGGTTCGGATCGGGTCGGTACCCGACCGGATATGAAACGGACCGAAGCTGTGTCGTTTTGGGTTTCTAATTAAATGGATTTGGGCATGTTTGGTTGCAGGAATAATAAATAGAAATTGGGTTTTGGGGTTAACCGAAACAGGGATAAGGATAGGGAATTGGGTTATTGAAATCCGGTTCTTGAATGAAAGTGAACCGTGTGGTTCAGGGCAAGAGTGGACCGGTCTAGGGTTTTTAGGTCTGAACCAAGTGGTTCAGACCGCAGCTTATGAGATTTATAAACCGGCCCCAAATAGTTTGGGAAATTACACTGTTGCCCAAAGTATAAAAAAATTAATTAAATATTAATTTTACAATAATGCCCCTATTCCAAAAAGAGGTCAAACGAAGTCCAAACGACACAAATAAATAGTCAAAACCTATTATCTCGGACGTTCTGAATCCAATGGTGGGGTCCGTTTTATGAGACGGAACCCCGAAGGATAAAATACCGTAAAAGTGCAAAATGACTATTTTGCCCTTTTTAGTACAAAAGTCCAAATGGAATTCCGCGAAAGCCTAAACCGACTTTCTTCGGCATTCCGGATTCAATGGTAAAGTCTAAAATAGTATTTGAAATACTTATGATAGAAAAGCATAAACTTTGATGAATAGTATTTATTCTGAAACGTATTCACTGATATATAGGGAACTCAAAAGGCAAGGGTATACTCACGGATTTCTAAGATAGAAGCACGATAGAGGTAAGTGGATCACTTTCTCTTACATGTGGTGTTCCCACAAGCCAAGTTTATTCTTTTACTGCCAAACTCGTACTCTTGAAAGTATTGATATCCATGTGTTCCACATTTTGATATTTTCTATCTTGTGGACATATCATTGACTGATGTATCACTGTTATCATGTTTCACTGTGCTTTGAAAGCACATATGTTATTGCTATCCACTTTGTGATATTGTTCTATCTAAGTGGACCTTGATTGATTGCTATATCATTGTTATCATGTTGAACCATGCCTTGAAAGGCCTACTACTGTATCCTCATTGAATGAATGATATTCCATTTTTATATTCTATGGAATTACTATGATCATGACATGTTTATGGACACGGGAGTTGTGCTCAGTCACAACAACCATCTGATGCTATCTGATTAAATAGGACCTACGGGTCGAGTCCGTGAACGGACAAATGGCAAATTATTGAAATTGACTGGGGGGTATGCCGGGCCCCAAAAGATCGAGGGTCTGCCGAGCCCTGAAACAGAATAACAGCATCTCTTATGATTAACAGAACTTGATTGTTGAATGGCACTGTTCCTTATAATTCTTCAAGTCTTGAAAGACTTGCATTGATTGATTTGATTGTGATCGGTTCATTGTGGCAGTACTTTATTGTTGTTATACTTTCATTTTACACTATTACTTCTGATTGTGTATTGTGATTACCTTTCATTGGCCCTCGTGGCAATTATGTTCATTGGCTATCACAGCATCTCCTTCCTTATGATTGGCTATCATTATCTATTCATGGATACACATTGATCATCGATACCAGTGTTGGAGATCTGTTTTACTTACTGAGTTTTGTAGCTCATTCCACCCCATTTACCCCCATTTCAGGTGATGACGCTACGAGACCCCAGTAGGAGTCTGAGAGCGTAGGGGGACATTTTGAAGTACTGATCAGTCTATGTTAGTTCTCCCATGTATTCACCACCCCCGGGTGCTGGTTACGGTTTAGTTCTCATTTTGAATTTGTAGAACTATGTCATGTTTTAATAGACTTCCGCTGTTTAATGTATTTAAAAAGACTTCCGCTGGATTACTGTAACTGATAAATGACTTCCGCTGTTTATTGTTTTAACTTTTTAGTACATTGCATATTAGTACTATGATACAGGAACGGAAAAAGTAGGGACGGCCTTCGGGTCGGCCCCGCGACACGAGATCCGCATAGGGTGGGTTTCGGGTCGTGACATATATCTAGGTAACAATTAGCATGAATGATACATTGTCTATCGATCTAACCTAGATCTAGGTGAACAATGCATATTGTTGTAAATATAGGTAACTTATGTTAGATATGTGTAAGTATACACCATTATATATATATATATGTTTTTTTTAATTTCTTTTTCATTTTTTTTGTTTTATTCAATAAACTAAAAATAATAATTCAAGTACCAGTTTTGTAGATTTATGAGACGTTTAACAACAAAAAAAAAAAATACAAGCAAGTTACATGCTGGTTTAAAAATTTTTCAAAATAGGTAGAAAGACTATTTTAACATTTTTTTCTTTTATCAAAAACAAATTAAAATATATAAAACTAATAACAATAAATGTAACCTATTTGCATACTAAGAGCATTTTTAAGAGTGAATGTAAGAGGGAAATCACCCTAACTACCCTCACTTTGACTTTCAATAGAATACTTTTTGGCATTCAACGGAAGAGCTATCACTAGACCCAAAATGGATCCAGCCCATGAACAATGACCAATTAGATACATATATGGATCCTATTATAAGAGAGAAATGAGTCAAGAGTTAGTTAGAAGAGAGAGATAGAGATAGGTTGGTGGGAAGAGAAAGAAAAAAAAGATTAAAATATAAAAATAGATACACATTTTAGATATAACTGTGGAAATAATATATAACGCGGGAGTTATTAATGTATCTTAGATACTTATAGCAACATCCAAATGAATTATTTTTTGGATCCAAAAAGAGTTTCCATTGTTAGAGTTGGTCTAATAATATAAAATTTACTCACATGCTTAGATTAACTTTTTTTTTTCGCAACCTAACCCGATGAACTTTTTTATATTTCAAATCTAAATAAATTGTATAAGGAATTAAACAAACCATAACCCATTTAACAAATTATGAAAAAATCACATGTGGAGATGTAATCATGAAATAATTTTATAATTTATGTTTATAAACATGTGTGTGTATATATATATATATATATATATATTAACGAGCGAGGCAAAGATGGAAAAGATCAAACAAGAGAATAAAAAGCAAGCTGGTCTTCCTTTTTGATCCATTTGATAAAGGGGATGGAGAAAGTGGACAAAACAGAATTGCATTTCTCATAATCATATTGAAAAATGCTCCTAACCCTTTCTTAGAGCCGTATATTGTTAGTGATCCGAACCTGCACGGAGCAAGCCCCCCATAGAGGCAAGTGAAGTTCGAATAGGACTCAGCTGCTAGTTAGTACCCAGGATTCACCCTTTAACTCTATTTTATTATATATGCATAGCGAAAATAATGTTTTTTGATGCACCTAGAACATGGTTTCTGATGCTGCACTTTTCGACTCGCAATAAGTGTGGGCTCCATGACCTGTAGAACACTCAGAAAGATGATCAGAGGACCACCAGATTGGCTCCAGCGGTAGCCGCTCCTATGCTTAAGTAAGTAAACGGAATTGAAAAGACTGTATTGAAAGCCAAAGAATGAGCATGAAAATAAAGCGTACCTTTAAGGTTTAATTTATAGATCGTGGCTTTCCTAAGTTGATTAGGATTCGATGCCATGAATATAAGGATTTGATCATCGGAGATTTCAGTTACCTTGTGGAGTATTGTGTCGTAGATAGAGATAATCATAGATAGTAGCTTCTTTGTTGAAGACTGTTTCCGTGTTGAAGGTTGTTTCCTTATTCCCTGCTTGGCAGTTGTTAAGGAAACTATAAGGTCGGAACCATATGAAATGCTGAGTGAATATTGCCCAGAGCATAAGGTCTGGAGGATATGTGCATGAGAATGCCTTGGAAGCTATGCCTGCTCTATATGACCGAGTTTATCGGCTCTGTAGGATATATATATGAGAATGCCCCGAAGGCTGTGAATGCTCTATATGACCGAGTTTATCGGCTCTGTAGGATATATAGATGAGAATGCCCTGAAGGCTATGACTGCTCTGTATGATCGAAATTATCAGCTCTGTATGCACATGTGTTTCAAGGTGATTGGTGTGTCTGTTTGTGGTATATCAGCTACTCCTCCCCCCCCCGGAGCCCTAGTTAGAAGCTAGGGCTTAACTAGGGTTATGGACTTTGTGAAGAGTCACACGTTTTGTTTCTCCATTTCTCGAGACGTTAGTTTAATGGGTCATTTATTGTGCAGTCGATACTTGAGAAGCCATCGTTATTTTCAACCGTTGTGTCGACTCGTCTTGGAAGGCTCATATTTCGAATGTGTATATAAAGAGAGGGAAAGGTCTTTTATGCCTTTCTTCTGCACTTGCTTCTACAGTACCAAAGACTGCCACCGCCATTTGACATATTTTGAAAGTTGAAGGATATCTGGTGTTCATAGTCTTTCTTGATTTCAGGTTTGATTTTAGCCCCTTTTGCATTCCCTTTCATTTGCTTCGTTGCTTTCTTTTGTCTGCCATGTCTGGCCCTGAGTCACCCTTTGGTTTGGGCAGTCCTTCTAGGACCGTTCCTCAATTGCAACTAGTGAATCTTCTTTCTGTAAATGACGATGAGAATAGACTAGTAGAGCCCCCCTCTAGTCCGGGGGTTAGGATTGTTGATGCATTTGATGAGCCCCCAAATAGGGCTGGTGAGACCTCCGGTCGATCAAGTCATAGAGAGGAGGGTGAAAGTGCAATCACCGACAAAATGTTGACGGAGTTGTGGGAGAAATTCAATCTTCCCTCAAACGTTACTTTCAGGGACCCAGACCCTCGGGATCGCCCAAGCGATGTTAGAGAGGGGGTAATCTGCGCCTACCTGGCCTGGTTTGAAATGGGATTGACACTCCCCCTTCTTGACCTTGTAAAAAAAATTTTCTACTGGTTCAACCTTTGCCCTGCAGACCTGAACCTTAACAGTCGGAGGCATCTGTTGAGTTTCATTGTGTTGGGGCATATGAATAATGTCAATGTGTCCCTTGACCTGATCCGTAGTAATATGGATCTAAAACTCAAGAAGGCGGAAGGCCTTTATTATATGTCTTTTGATAGTGGGTTCAAACCCCTTACTTCCGTGCCCTCTTCCAACAAGACCTGGAAGAAGTGGTATTTCTTCATAAAAGGAGGATGGGAATTCAAGGACTTTGAAGGCCAATTTTCAACATTCCCTCGAACCACTGGGCGAAAGGGTGAGGCCCAATTTTCCCGTTGCTGTGTTTATTTCATTTTGTACACCAATTGCTGAACTGATCAATTTTTGTGTCTTTCGTGCAGTTAGGAGTGTGTGGAAAAGACCGGGCTTCTCCCCCGCTATTTAGAAGCAATACAAGAAGCTTTTAAAGCCCAGCAATCGAGACCATTCCTCTATTGTTAACCCTGATAAATTGATGGCTGCCAGAGAAAGTGTCGAGGAGCTTGCAAAGAATATGATGGCACGGTGGGAGACCGAGCCATCTTCATCTGTGGCAGTGGGGGAGGCTTCTTCCCCAGTGGACCCTCCCATCCAAACGAAAAGGAAGAGGATACTTTCGATCTCTCCTGATCCCACTGAGGAGGAGAGAAAGAGACGCCTGCCCCTATTTCTGTGGTCCCCCCAGCCCCTTCCAAGCAAGCGAGCAAGGGGGCGTCATCCTCAATGGCCCTTGATGCTGTGAGGGCCAAAAAGATTCTGAGGGACTTTTGGGCCAAAGGCTCAACCAAAATTAGACCCCAGAAGCTGGAGAAGCTTCTTGCTGACCTGGCTTCTCTTCAGGTCAAGGTAAGTTCTTCGGGTCTTTATCTTTTTTCCTTTTTTTCAAGTGTTTTGGTTGGTACTGAACTGTCTGCTTTATACACTGCAGGCTCTGCATACCCTTTCTGCTCTGACGGAGGTCTCTCCTCCTTCGGAGGAGGTTGATCAACTCAAGACCGAGCTGGACGATCTCAGGCTTCAGCTTGGTACTGCTCAGTCGGAGGCTCACGACTCTGTAGAGAAGCTGAAGGAGTCACAGAATTCTCTGATCGTCATGGAGTCAGAGAAGGATCTTGCTGTTCAGCGGGCAAAGAGGCTGTAGAGGGAGTTGGACGGCATGCGGTACGAATATAACCAGAAGCTTGAGGATGCAGTGGAGCAAGCCAAGGTGGATAACGAGATGGAGATGAGGATGGAACTGGAAGGAATGGCCAACACCCTGATCATGTTTGGCTTTAACAACTTCCGAGATAGGTTCCTTGCCAAATTTCCCGATTTCAACATATCCTCGATTGTGCCTCCAAGGGTTACCCCTCCTGAGGTTGTAGTTCCGAGTGAGGTGGTCGACGTTCTTCCTGCCGATCCCACTGAAGTTGTCGTCCCAAGTGAGACGATTGATGCTACTCCTGCCGATCCCCTCCCAGCCGTTGAGCCTGCCTCTGCCGATCAGGCTTAAAATATGCTTAGTTTAGGTTTTTTTGTTGTTTTTTTTTTTGAACTTCAGTGTAACAGACTTTTTGCGAAATGAAACAATATTTTCTTTCTCAAATGTCTTCTCTTGTGCTTGGTTAACCCATGTAGTATTTCCTTTGAATTTGTTGTTGATGTGAGAAACTGATGCAAGTAAGGATGCTCTGGATCCCTCCAGATCAGCTTTCAAGAGTTGGTGGTTATCTTCCGAACTGTAGTTGCGATAAGATAATGATTGTAGACTAGCTTTGATTGCTTCTCCTTCTTTGGATGAGATAGGAAAGCAATTTCGATCTGACATGTAGGGATCTGACATTACTCTTGTGTCACATATATATTGAGAGTAAATTTCTGAAGAATTCTGAGGCAGTTTATTCTGAACCCAAGTTTTGTAGTAGAAACGGTGTCTTGTGTCTGTTGCTCTGATGATCGAGACTTCTGCCTTCTAAATCATTCAGACCTGGACTGAGATACATCCAAACTGAAGGCATTTTTTCATACACGTGGTCCGTCAAGGATCAACGGAATGGCAAAGATTATGAGGTCTGTATATTGGACCGAAGGCCTTTGTATAAAGGTGGATCAGGCTCTGTTTACTTAACCAGTTCGGTATGCTTGGGGAAGCCTTGTATCTTGTCGCCTAAGTACCCGAAAGGACGGTTTTATACGTCATTCATTTATACAGCTGTCTTTTGGGTTTTCGAGGCCAACCCTTTATTCAACCGTTGCGACGGTTCATCTGGGTGACTTTTGGGCTTCGAGGGTCTATATATATGATTGAGGAGAGTACGGTTGCGCCCTATCTTTTTAATTTTGCCCTCATATTGTTCCCCTGTCGGAGAGAATTTGAATGCCTTTTAGAGGATTACCGTTTGCCAAGAGATGATTGACGATTTTCAGTCCGAGTTGGGAATGATTAAACTATGGCCGAGAGTTAACCTTCCCTTTGATTCAGTCTCCAAGGAAGGATTAGAGGAGGCTAAGATCTTCTTGTCCATCTTAGCATCCGGTCGAGATTTCTCCGATGGGAGGTGGACCCTCTTTGATTCAACCGAGGCTTAGAGCATTGGTGATGAAGACGAAAATGGGATGCCTCCTTCCCTTTGTGTCTTGGCAGAGACCCTTGCTCAAATCGGCTGGGGTGTGACAACTACTTTGAGAGAGATGAATAGAGGTCCCCTAAGACCCAGAGCCCTCATCATCCGTTGGTCTTGAGATCAATGACAGTGATGATGAAATGGCCTGGGTGCTTCTTGATGTAGATTGGGGTTCAGGGTTCCTTCCTTTCAAATGGAGCCGGCGGTGGCGGTAATGGAAGTTTGGAACTTGGGGCCCCTTTCCTGTTCGAGGAAGAAAGCCATGATGTTGCAGATCGTAGTGATGTAGTAGCTTCTGTAATAGCTTATGTAATGATATCTTTGTTGTAGCCTCTGTTTTATTTTTAGTCTTTTTGTACTGATGTAAACTTTTTGAATCATCAATAAAATTGAGTTCCTTCTTCTCAGATCTGATATTCTTTGTATTTGAATGTGCCCTTCTGGAATTAAAACACCTTTTCATGCACTTCTGATGTCTAACTGTTCTAAGAATAGATCAAAGAAACTTTGTAGAAGTCCTGAATCAAAGTACTTCAAACCTGCTCGGTACTGTAGTACTTGTTGCTTGTTGGTAGATAGGCCAGATAATCTAAGTATCAGCTCTGAGGTATTCCGATCTAGGAAACTTGTGTAAATAGTATTTGGACTTTGAAAACGCTTGGAACTTCCGCCTATGGACGGACTAGATCATAGAGTCTGCATGTTGAAGATGGACCAGGCTCTGAAGGCCTGTGCATTAGAAGATAGATCAAGAACTAAGACTTGTGCATTATAGATGGACCAGGCTCTGGAGGCCTGTGCATTCTAGATGGAACAAGTACGAAGACTTGTACATTATGGACCAGGCTCTAGAGGCATGTGCATTATAGACGGACCAAGTACGAAGACTTGTACATTATGGACCAGGCTCTAGAGGCCTGTGCATTATAGACGGACCAAGTACGAAGACTTATACATTATGGACCAGGCTCTAGAGGCCTGTGCATTATAGACAGACCAAGTATGAAGACTTGTACATTATGGACCAGGCTCTGGAGGCCTGTGCATTATAGACAGACCAAGTACGAAGACTTGTACATTATGAACCAGGCTCTAGAGGCCTGTGCATTATAGACGGACCAAGTACGAAGACTTGTACATTATGGACCAGGCTCTGGAGGCCTGTGCATTATAGATGGACCAAGTACGAAGACTTGTACTTTATGGACCAGGCTCTGGAGGCCTGTGCATTATAGACAGACCAAGTACGAAGACTTGTACATTATGGACCAGGCTCTGAAGGCCTGTGCATTATAGACGGACCAAGTACGAAGACTTGTACATTATGGACCAAGCTCTAGAGGCCTGTGCATTATAGACGGACCAAGTACGAAGACTTGTACAGTATGGACCAGGCTCTGGAGGCCTGTGCATTATAGACGGACCAAGTACGAAGACTTGTACATTATGGACCAGGCTCTGGAGGCCTGTGCATTATAGATGGACCAAGTGCTAAGACTTGTACATTATGGATCAGGCTCTGAAGGCCTGTGCATTAAAAGATGAACACTCCATGGAAGTAAAAGAAAGAAAAATCTTTATTGATAATACTTCCATAAATGTTCCACGTTCCATGGCCTAGGAATAGGCTTCCCAGTCATGTCTTCTAGCCAGTAGGTGGTAGGCCTAACAACCTTTGTTACTTTGTAGGGGCCTTCCCAGTTTGGTGACAGCTTTCCTATAGTGGGATCCTTGGTGTTTTGAAAGACTCTTCTTAAGACAAAGTCTCCGACTTGAAAGCTGACCGTCTTGAGTCTTACCTTGGATTTGTCGACTATTTTCTGCTGATAGGCTTCCATCTTGATGCTGGCTTGCTCCCTTCTTTCTTCAAGCAAATCCAAATTTTCCATTAGATGCTGATCATTGGATTCTTGCTCAAAGGCTTCAGTCCTCAAGGTTGGCATACCGATCTCAATCGGAATTACTGCTTCTGTACCATAGGCCAGTGAGAAGGGAGTTTCAGATGTGGGAGTTCTTCTGGTTGTTCTGTAGGCCCAAAGAACTCCAGGGAGTTCCTCTGCCTACTTCCCTTTGGCCTGTTCCAACCTTTTCTTTAATCCATTAAGGATTGTTCGGTTGGTGACCTCTGCTTGCCCATTTGCTTGTGGATGGCCTAGAGAGGCAAAGTGTTGCCTAATGTTGACGTTTTCACAGAATTTCTTGAAGCCTTTACCAGTGAACTGCGTCTCATTGTCGAAGATAATTACATGTGGTATACCGAACCTACAAACAATGTGCTTCCAGGTGAAGCTCTCAACTTCCTTTTCTGTGATATGTGCTTCGGCTCATTTAGAGAAGTAGTCAATGGCTACTAAGAGATACTTCCTGTTTGGTGGGGCCTTTGGTAATAGACCCACGATGTCCATCCCCCACTGAGCAAAGGGCCAAGGACTAGGAATCGGGATGAGCTCGTGATGAGGCTGGTGTTGATATGGGGCAAATCTTTGACATTTTTCGCACTTCTGGACACTCTCCTTAGCCTGCTTTAGCATGCTAGGCCAGTAATAGCCCTGAGACAGAGCTCGGTGAGCTATAGTTCTGCCTCCATTATGATTCCCGCAAATTCCTTCGTGTATTTCAGCCAAGACATATTGTGATTCTTCTAGAGCTAAGCATTTTAACAGGGGTTGAGAATAAGACCTCCTGCAGAGTTTGTTGTTCAAGATCAGGTACCGAGCCGCTCTGATTCGGATTCTCCTGGCTTTGTTTTTATCTTCTGGGAGGAGCCCGAATTGCAAGTACTGGAGGATTGGAGTCATCTAGTTCTGGGGCTGCTCAGCAATTTAAGCAACTTGGGCTTCCTCTATGCTAGGTCCTGGCTGATAGGAGATTTTTACTGTGGAGTTTGCTTCAGACTTTAGGCGGGATGCCATGTTAGCCAATGCATCTGCTTTACAGTTCTGGCTTCTTTCAATTTTTTGGATAGTGAATGTCTGGAAGGAATGCTTCAAGTGGTTTACCAGTTCGGAGTACCGAAGCATCCTATCATCTTTAATAGAAAATTCTCCCAGGACTTGGCTTACCACCAGTTGGGAGTCTGAGAAGATTTTGACGTTCTAAACCTCACATTCCAAGGCCAACTTGATGCCTAAGATTAGGGCTTTGCTTTTTCTGACATGAGCCCATCAGGGGACTGTAGTACCAGGCCTACTCCTGAGCCTTGATCGGTTGACGATCCATCGATGTAGAGCAGCCAGGTTCCCAAAGTTTCAATGAGTTGTGCCTTGTCTTGAAGTGCCGGGGTGAACTCGGCAACAAAATCAGCCAAGGCCTGCCCTTTGATGGAGTTTTGAGGCACATATGATATGTCGAATTCCCTTAACTCCACAGACCACTTCACTAATCTTCCCGATACCTCAGGTTTCCTCAGTATTGACTTCAGAGGATAGGCAGTTGGGATTTCAATTGGATGGGCTTGGAAATAAGGTCGGAGCTTTTGAGCTGATATGACCAAGGCGAAGGCTAGCTTTTCCACTTCTGGATATCTCTTTTCTTTGTCAAGTAGTGCCCTACGGACGTAGAATATGGGCCTCTGTACTCCTCTGTCTTGTCTGACTAATGCGGAGCTGACCGCGTTTTCAGAAACTGCAAGGTACAAGAGTAGCTTTTCTCTATGTAATGGTTTTGAGAAAAGCTCTGGAGAGGCTAGATACTCCTTTAGTTCTTGAAAAGCTTTCTCGCATTCTTCCGTCCACTACAATGCTTTGTTGCCCTTCAAAGCTTTGAAGAAAGGTAGGCAGCAATCAGTGGATTTGGAGATAAATCTGCTTAGTGTCGCGATTCTGTCGTTCAGTGCCTGAATGTCCTTTCTGGTTTTTGGCGACTTCAGTCCAATTAGAGCTTGGATCTGAGTGAGGTCTGCTTCGATACCCCTCTGAGAGACAATATATCCCAAGAATTTTTCCTTCGTAACCCCGAAGGTACATTTCGAGGGGTTCAGCTTCATCTTGTGCTGTCTAAGGATATCGAAGGTCTGGGCTAAATGCTGGAGGTGACTACCTTTCTGCAGACTTTTGACCAGCATGTCGTCAATGTATACCTCCATGGTATTGCCGAGCAGCGGGCTGAACATCTTGTTCACCAACCGCTGGTAAGTGGCTCCAGCGTTCTTCAAACCGAAAGGCATTACTCTATAGCAGTAGAGACCTCGTTCGGTTATGAAGGTTGTCTTCTCTTGGTCTGGAGGGTACATCTGAATTTGGTTGTACCTAGAGTAGGCATCCATGAAGCTCATGAGCTCGTGCCCCACAGTGGCGTCAACCAATTGATCTATCCTTGGCAGTGGGAAGCTGTCTTTAGTGCATGCCTTATTGAGGTCTGTATAATCAACGCAGACCCTCCACTTGCCATTTTTCTTCTTGACCAGGACGGTGTTAGCTAGCCACTCGGGGTAGAACACTTCTCGTATCATCCTGGCTTCAAGCAGCCTCTGGACTTCCTCATTTATAACTCGATGCCGTTCTGGAGCAATCGGCCTTCTCTTCTGTCTGACTGGTGGATGATTTGGATCTACCATCAGCTTGTGAGTTACGAGGCTAGGGTCTATACCCTCCATGTCTCTGGTCTTCCAAGAAAATATAGAGAGGTTGTCTTTCAAAAACCTAACTATCTTCTCCTGCTCGGTGTGCGTCAGATCTGGGCCAATGTATAAATAACGCCCCTCTGATTCTGAACTGACCAACACTTTGATGGGCTCGCCAACGGGTTTGGCTCGGCTGTCTCGTCCCCTTGGACTCAGGGGTTCTTCAATGCTGGATAGGCAACCTTCCACCTCGGGAGTGTGGGTGAGAACTGGCTCTGTATAGTCCCGAGTGTACTGTAATTGCTATTTGGTGGCCTTCTCCTTGAGTGCAATAGCATGGCACTCCTGGGAGGTTGGCTGACACCCTCTGACAGAGTGAACGTTCTGGTTGTGGACATACTTCAGACACTAATGGAGGGTCAAGGTGACTGCCCCTATCTGGTGCAACCCAAGTCTCCCGATTATGACGTTGTAGGGAGATTTCATATTCAACACCATGTACTCTGAGATGGTGGTCTTCTGCCCTTCTCCCTCTCCTACAGTAGTAGGAAGGTCGATTCTCCCCAGTGGGGTACTAAGATTGCCATCAAAAGCTGCCATCACGGCTGTAGTAAGCTTGATGTTGTCGTGGTCCATTCCCATCTATTTGAGTGGCTCATGGAACAGTATGTTGACGGAGCTGCCAGTATCAACCAGGACTCTCCTGATCTCAAAATTGGCGATTTTGAGAGTGATGACGAGGGCATCACTGTGAGGACAATGTACCCCTGCTAGATCCTGTTCAGTGAATTGGATCTCTGGTGCTGGCTTGAGCCTTTTTTCCACGTTGGAGATCTGCAATACGTCCGGGGCAGCTCTGGCCTCCCGAGCATATCTCTTTCTCGCCCTGTTTGACATTCTTGTAATAGGGGAGTCAGCATGGAGGACGTAGATGACATGGTTGTTCTGCCTCTGAGGCTCTTTTCGTCCTTCCTTGTGCTCCTATCTCTGCTCAGGCCTCTGGTCTGGCCGTTGTTGAGGCTTGTCTTCTTGGGGGTTCTGCCTTCTGTCTTGCTTGACTAACTCCCGAAGACGCCCCTTCTTTATGAGTTGCTCTATCTCATACCGGAGGGTCCTGCATGAGTTAGTCTTATGTCCATGATCTTTATGGAAATTACAATACTTACTTTGGTCCCGAAGACTGGGATCTCCTTTGATTGGTTCCGGCCACCTCAGGTTTTCCCGATCTCGAATCTGCCGGAGTACCTGGTTAGGTGTAGTGTTCAATAGGGTGAAGTTAGTGAACTCCCTTGGTCCAGAATTGTACACAGCTCTGGGTGCTGTTCTCTTCTCTGGACTCCTGGCCCTCTTCTTGCTGGAGTCTCTTCTGTGGTCCTCTTTCTTGTGATCCTCCCTCTTCGGATTATCCCTCTAGGTCTGATCTTTGCCCTTTTGGGATGTGCGGTTGGCTTCCTCCAAGTTGATATACTTCCTGGCCCGATCCATTAATGCCGCCATGTCGGTAGGAGGGCTTTTTGTCAAGGAATCTCTGAAGCCACCATGAGCAAGTCCAGCAGTTAAGGCAGCTACAAGGAATTTTGGGCTGCAATTAGTGATCTCCGTGAGTTCGGCATTGAAGCGCGCAATGTAGGTTCGGAGGGACTCAGTCTGCTTGACATTTAACAGGAATTCTGGTCCTCTTCTGAGCCTTCTGTTGGTCATAAACCTGTCCAGGAATTGTCTACCGAGCTCATAGAAGTTGGTAATTGAGTTTGGAGGGAGGTTATGGAACCATTTCAGAGCAGTTCCCTTTAAGCTGGTGATGAAAGTCCTGCACATAAAAGCATCAGAGGCCCCGTGGAGGGCCATCGTATGCTGGTAGTGTGAGAGATGATCTCCTGGGTCTCCAAACCCGTCATACAAGGTGAACTTCGGCACCATGAACTTTCTGGGCCTTTCTTCTGACATGATGGCGTGAGTGAACAGGGTGGCAAGTCTTCCGAGTAGCCTGGCTAACTCGTCTTGCTCTGGAGGGTTCTGGGCACCTCTCAAAGCAATTGTTCGGTCCATAGATTCGGCAATTTCTTCTACCCTCCGTGGGTCTCTGAGTTTGACATCTTGTGAACCTTTCCTCGCAACCTCGACTTCAGGGTAGTCGAGCTGAATATGTCCCTCGGACGGAAGAGGGTTCCGAACCGAAGGGATTGGTGCTGCATGGGGATGAGGCCCCTGTGGTGCCGGATGCGCTCCCGAAGACCGTGGAGTTAGGGCTCGAGTAGTGCTCCGGTAATGGACGTTAGGAACGAAGGCTGACGTTCCCTAGCCTAGAGCTTCTAACGGCTGTGGATCTCTTCCAACGCGGGCAACACCCTGGGGGTGCCCAGGCTGATTATTCGGAGCCTGCTCATGGGGCTTTTCATTCTCCGTGGTAATAGGGGGTTGTGTTCCCGCAGCAATGTTGACCAGCGGGTTAAGGGGACTCGTCCCTTGGTTCTGTGTGAGCGTTGCCAGTGTTCTAGTGATGGCAAGCAACTGTTCCTGCACCAGTTCATTGTGTCGTTTGATCGATTCGATCTCTTGTCGCATGGGATCAACCGCTGGCCCCCTTGCTCGTGGAGTAGGCGGCCGACGTTGAGAGATTTGCAGATTCTGAGTATTTTGTCGCGGTCGGAGATTTGGGGCCATAGTTTTTCGGTGAGGAAAAAGATGAGTTTGTGAATAGAGCACTTGGAGATTAGTCGTTCCCACAGACGGCGCCAAACTAATGCTTCACTTTTCGACTCGCAATAAGTGTGGGCTCCATAACATGTAGAACACTCAAAAAGATGATCAGAGGACCACCGGATTGGCTCTAGCGGTAGCCGCTCCGATGCTTAAGTAAGTAAACGGAATTGAAAAGACTGTATTGAAAGCCAAAGAATGAGCATGAAAATAAAACGTACCTTTAGGGTTTAATTTATAGATCGTGGCCTTCCTAAGTTGATTAGGATTCGATGCCATGAATATATGGATTTGATCATCAAAGATTGCAGTTACCTTGTGGAGTATTGTGTCGTAGCTAGAGATAATCATAGATAGTAGCTTCCTTGTTGAAGACTGTTTCCGTGTTGAAGGCTGTTTCCTTATTCCCTGCTTGGCAGTTGTTAAGAAAACTATAAGGTCGGAACCATATGAAATGCTGAGTGAATATTGCCCAGAGCATAAGGTCTGGAGGATATGTGCATGAGAATGCCTTGGAGGCTATGCCTGCTCTATATGACCGAGTTTATCGGCTCTGTACGATATATATGAGAATGCCCCGAAGGCTGTGAATGCTCTGTATGACCAAGTTTATCGGCTCTGTTGGATATATAGATGAGAATGCCCTGAAGGCTATGACTGCTCTGTATGCACACGTGTCTCAAGGTGATTGGTGTGTCTGTTTGTGGTATATCAGTTTCTATATGAACCAATGGAACGTGACAAATGCTTACTACTAGCAATGACTTCTCATTACTTCCTCATTAAATGGCACTTAGTTCTATCTTCAAGTTTGATCACAGACAAGGTTCAAGAAAGGTTGGGTGGAACGATCAGGCTGATGCGTAGCATCATGGTAGGCATCGAGGAAGAATGAACGATTGGAAGATCAAAATCTAGTACTAGAAAACTCCCAATCAAGCGTTTCTGGGATGAGAGTTCCCTTCTGGGATGAGAGTTCCCTTACCATGAGTACAATGATAAGCAGGCACGGGATCCAGCAAGATGGCAGGTAAAATATGGATTTTTGACCAGATTCGAGTGGTTTTAAAAATTATTTACCTGACTCAAGCCCTTTTAAACTTATTTTTTAGACCCAAATAGTTTTTAAAAGCGTATAAATTTTATACGTTTTTGAAAAAAAATTTGTTTGAAAAGTATATAAGACTCCTACGCTTTTGAAAGACGTATAAAATCTTATACGTCTTTGAAATGCGTATAAAACTTGTACGTCTTTTAAAACTTATAACTTTTAAACGCTTTTATTTTTATTATTCACACTGCCTCTTTCCTTATCCGTGCGGACGATAATGGCCTATGAGTTTTCAAAATCTGTAAAATCTGGTCTCAAGCTCTCAAAACGGATTTATTATGGAAAAGATCAGTCAGTTTCTTCCCCGACGCCAGCGTTCATGGAGAAGTCTTCTCCATTGCCGGAGACGCATCTTCCTACTGCGCCGATGGTTTATGCTGTGATAACCGAGCCGTCGATTGTTGATAATCCGGACATTCCGAGCTACCAGCCGTATGTGCACGGCCAGTGCGAGCCGCCGACGTTGATTCCGCTACATATGCACGGGATTGCTATGGAGGTGGACTGTTATTTGGATACTGCGTTTGTTACTGTTAGTGGAACTTGGCGCGTTCATTGTGTTATGGTGAGCAAAATCTGTGATTGTCGAATTGCTATACCGATGGGTAAACAGGTAGTGACTTTTTGTTTTTTTTTTTGTTGTTGCTGCAGTCAGTAGTTTTGTTTCCAAGGATGTGATGGGTGTGTGAATTTATGAATTTGGTTGCAATGATCATTGATCCAAGAAGAAGACGAAAGGCATGTGAATGAATAAAGTTTACATAAAAGTGACCTGTTTTTTGTTTTGTTTTATTGATTTGAAGGTGGGTCTCATGATCATCCTCAATGCAGTGGACTTGTGGAGTTGTAACTTTATAGGATTCTAATCATCCTTGTAATACTCCACTAGTGACATCTCTTCGAAGTTCTTTGGCCATCAACAAAAAAAAAAGAGAAGAAAGACTGAAGCATCAGCTTCCTCTCAGCAACATTATGATTGAGACTGGATTCTTCATAATAAATCTCCATGGAGAAGACTTCTCCATGAACGCTGGCGTCGGGGCGAGACTGACTGATCTTTTCCATAATAAATCCGTTTTGAGAACTTGAGACCGGATTCTACAGATTTTGAGAACTCATGGGCCATTGTCGTCCGTATGGATAAGGAAAGAGGCAGTGTAAATAGTAAAAATAAAAATGTATAAAAGTTATACGCCTTTTAAAGACGTAGAAATCTTAAACGTTTTTTAAACAAAAAATTTTAAAAAACATATAAGATTTATACGTTTTTAAAAATCACCTAGATCTGAAAAATAAGTTTAAAAAGGCTTGAATCGGGTAAATAATTTTTAAAACCACCCAGGTCGGGTAAAAAATTCGGTAATATATATATATATATATATATATATATATATATATATATATACACACATGTATGTAAATTTCAGGTTAGTACCAGAAGATGTGTGGCAAAGTGATGGCAGCCAGTCTTTGAACCAGCTCAGTTGACATCGCAGTGAAGAGTTTTTGTAATTATTACGAATTCCTCTTTCTTCAAAAAATGAATCATCCAGTGTATTAGCACCCACCATGGCAAAATTCACGCCCTTGTCAAAATTCGACGCCCCCCTTGCATTCCTCCTACCAAAATATGGAGGTACGAATGGAAGACCAAGATTCTGAGCTGCAAAACCAGTGAATTAAACAGAAACTACGAGTAAGATCAAGTGCCCGTATGAATGTGTTTATGTGAATGCTACATATAATATATATATATATATGGTGTACCGATGAAGTCTATGATGAGACGGCCATCGCAGCAACGACCGGTGGGACGATGAAAGTAGGTTTCTCCATAGGGTGGTAAGCCAAAATGGGGAAGCTTAGCTGACTGTGACTGTGAGGAGTGAAGTTTGTTTCCAGTGTCGGTGAGTGAATCACCGAAGCTGAAGATGGCCGTGTAGCAACCGCTAGCATATGGAGTCAAAATTGTTAAGATGGTGAGGAGAATATGAAGTAACGTGTGTTTTAGTAAGAATTTAGAAGAACAGGAAGCCACTGGAAAAGGCTACCGACCATCTGTAAAGACTACTGGTAGAGGGCTTTTTCTTTGTCGGACTCGCAATCTCTCTCTCTCCTAAATAGTGGGATTTTCTCCATCTCTGCACTCTTAGGTGGCATTACTTAATTTAAAGTAATTCTTTATTATTTTTTGACCGTGACTGTCAAAATACAAAGAAAAGATTAATGTCACGTGATTTATGTATTTTTACTTTAAAAAAATGTCTGAATAATTGAAAATCGTACTGGCATCACATTTGAAAGACCAAAGTATTTTAAAAGAGTTTCCTCAACGTGTAGCACGTTTAGCGCGGCTTTTCGAAAACCCAAATGGCGTTCTTGGACCGCTAAACAGAGATCCAAGCTGAAACACCGTTTTACCGATGGATCTTTGGCCTGCTATTGCAAATGACGTGCGCGGGCCGCTTGCTTTCAAGACCAAAATGTCCCTTCATTTTGTCACATTAAAAAAAGACCGCTATGAATCATAGATAAATGACATGCCACGTGGACTTGAAGTACTTTTTGTATTATTTATATAGGAGTTATGCTAGGACTATTTAAAATAGAGATATTCTTTTATAATTTTGATATACCAAGTGCCAATATATTTTTTTAATCATATTTTGTTTTATATATATATATATATATTATGTCTCACTAAAAATATAAATCATACCATACCTGAAAAAATATTATTGAAATGACACATTATTACATCACTGTATTGTATTCATTCAAAAATTTTTTCTTAAAATGTTGAGAATGTTAATCAAGATGAGTTGCCAATGATATGTAGTTCATACGTCACTACCAACTCGTTTTAGTAATGATATGCACCCAATATATCATTGTCGATTCATCTTGATAAAGACTCATGCACCCAATATATCATTGTCAATTCATCTTGATAAAGACTCTTGGTAAAATAATTTGGTAAGCCTAGTGAGACAAAAATATATCATTCGTTGAATTAGACCAAAATGCGTACTACTATATAATTATTTTTTTAATTTATATTATTTATTAATTTTGAAATATATTTTAAAAAAACTTATAACATGTGATTAAATAATAATCAATACTAAATTATAAAAGGTAAAATAAACTTTCATGAATTAGAATCACTTTTGAATAATTTTAACCACGCACTTAATGTAACGTCTCATAAATTTTATAATATTAAATAAATATTTAAAATTATAAATAATAGATATCAATAATATGTAATTGATTTATTATGATAAATATTAGGTTAGAATTTTTTTTGAAGTATTTGGAATTCATTTAGACACATTAAATGACTATAGGGAAAAATAGTCATTTTACCGTCATCGTGGATTTACGCAAGTGTAGTACGCGAGAGATATTGTATTATGACTTAAATGAACCTTAGAATGTTGGGATTGTGACACGAAAATAACAAAAATGACAATTAAAGTAAAGAAGGAAAATCACTTAAATGAGGGGCAAAGTTGTAATTGAGCATATTAGGATTTTAGGAGTATAAACATCCCATAACCATGAATTAGCAACCCATTCATATTATTTTTCTGATTTCTCTCTCTATTCTCTCTCTTTCTACACTCGCGGCTTGCAAGAATAGAGCTAGGGCTCCATCTATTTCCCAAACTTCATATTTTCACTTAATCAAGGCTCATAAATGGTTTCTAAGGCTAGATCTTCCATCATTGGGACTCTTACACCGATTGTAAGGCTAGGGTTTGGAGGAAAATCGAGTAAAAAAAAAGAGAACAAGTTAGAATTTTGTACAAACCTTCATGAAACGAGGTAAGGATTTCTAAACCTAGATGAAAAGTGTGTGTATAGATAGATTAGACACTTCATCATATCATTTCATGATATACATGTGCTAATTTATGAATGTTGGAGCATGTGTTGCATGTAATTTAGAGACTTGATTATTTGATATTTTTTTCCTCTTAGATTGACTTATTTTCATCTTATTTCATTATTTATATTACTCCTAGTTAAATGTGAAATACTTTGCTTGATGTATTTATGAAGTGGGTTTTGAATTTGAATTGTATGAATCTCTCTCTCTTGCATACTAAGTGTGTAGAAATTCCTTTATGGTCATTCACATTCTAAAATGATGTTATGAATATCGTGGCATGAATGATTGATTATGTTGGTGAATTAGACATGAATGTTGATATCATGGCCTTGAATTTGTGAGAATTGAGGAATGGAAAGAAATGGATATTGGGGGCTAGATATTAGTTACGTCATTTGTGTACTCTTGAGCATGGTGAAATTGCCCTTACCTGGGTTTTTATTGATGTTCAGGATGGTGTCTCTCATCGGCTTATGAGTCGCAAACCCGCATAGGCGGTCGTATGTTTCCATCGGGTTAGTAGCCCGTAAAGCACACAAGCTTACCGGGGGCTGACTAGGAGAGTAGTCTTTTGGGATTGATACTTGAGAACTTGAGATGAAAAATTTGAGAATTGGAATAATTTGGATGAAATATGAAACCTCCACTAAATTGCTCATATATTGTTGAACTTGGATGATGCTTCTCTTATATGATTAATTATATTGACATGCGAAAGTTTAATAATTCTTAAATCTTTAGCCTTGTTGAAAATGCATATTCGGCGTGCACTTATGTGGCACTACACTAGCACCGGTATACACATATCACCATTTGTTTTTCCCTATGTTTAGAGGTTTCTTACTGAGGTTGTTTTATTAACCCCTACTAGATTACAGGTATTGGAAAGGAGCCCACGTGATGGAGAAATCATGTTTGAAGTTATTATGGATGTCTTAATAAATTGAACTTGGAGAACTGTTTACATATATTTTGTTCATGTTGATTTTTCCTTTGATTTGTATAAACTCATGTTAAAGTGATCATTTGTTGGCCTTAGTGTTGATCATATAGGATTCAAGCTTTTTGAGATGTAATCAAACTTTAAATATGTTGGAATGTTTTGCATACGATGATGTTCTATAATATGGGGCTAATTGATTATATGTATAATACTATTGGATCTTGTAAAATGATATGATTTAATATTAGGAATACCTTATTTATGTTGTGTCAAAGTTTAATGAAGAAATGGTTAAAAGGATGAATGAAAAAGTTATAAAAATAGCAGGTTTAAGTGTTAGATGACTGATTCAACCGACTGAATGAAAGGGCCAGATGACTTAATGGAAGGACCATTCCACTGAAATTAACAAAAGCTAAAGAATCCAACAATCATGAACTTTCAATCGACTGAAAGTTAGGCTCAGTCGACCAAAATGGACAAAAGGCACAATCTGCTTTGCACTCTGCTGCACAGATAACACTATTGGTGGACACCTTATTTACATTAAATGTCATTTAAGTAAATAATTTTATTTAATTTTCTTTCATTTACTTAAGATATTATAATGTAAATAAGTAAATACCCCCCATTTGGAGTAATAAAAAAAGTCCAAAGATCTAATTCTTTAAGAATAAAAAATAAACTCCCCTTCTTAAGAAAAAAAATTTTGTTTTATGAAAATAGCGCCTTGTACCATAACTAGTTAGGTGGGTTGTAATACCCTGACCCAAATCGTAACCGAGCGAGCCATGTAAACCGAACCGATAGAGCTTTATGTCATGGTATCGAAAGGAATAGACGATTGTGAAATTTAAATGGTTTCGAATATACGGACAATGACGGGCTATATCGAGCAAGCCATTAACGAATATGGAAATAAAAATAAAATAATAAAAATAAAATAAGAATTAGAAATAAAATAAATAAATAAATAAAGAAATAAATATTATGTTATGGCATGTGGTGTTAGATATATATATATACATGTATATGGGAAGATATATATATATATATATATATATTAACATAAAAGGGGGGTTACATATAAATGATGGAGAGTTATGAGTAAGAAAATGAAAGGGTGCTGAAAAGGGGAGGTTACTGGTTGAGAGAGAAACGGAATGGGGAGAATAAAGAGGAAAAAAAAAAAAAAAGAAATGAGAGGAAGAGAACAGGGAGAAACTCTAGAACGCTGGTTCTCTCCAAACCCACGACTATTGCGACGACCACCGCTACTCTCGGAAGCTCGGCTCCGGCTCGACCGCCTTGCCCAGGGGCGGATGGGATGATCGTCATGGCATGGCACCGGAAGCCGTTGATCGGAGAGTGACCGAGATTAAAAGAAAGCAAGGTCGCGATGATGGCACGATCGCCGCATCGACTACCTCGGTGTTCTCACGGATTCATCACCGATCCGTTTGCAGAAAAAATCAGAATTTGCCACCACAGTGGATTGCGAATCAGCAACGCTGATTCAAGAGCCAAACTCCAATCCCTTCCACTCATTGTCATCGCCCAGGACAGGGGATCACTCGGAACAGGGTAAACCACTGAACCTTTCGTCTTGGATTTTTAAAGCATGAATTCCTACTTTGATATAGAATCTTGTGGAGGATGGGAACTTAATTGATGCATGGAACTGGGTTGGTGTTGGAATTGAATCAAGGAAAACAAAGAAAAAAAAAAACGAACAGAACTGAACGTAGGGAAACGGTGAAAAACAGAGGAGAAAAACTGATCGGGTGGGGCGATTTTGTTGCGATTAATTGGGCTAGATCATGGGTAATTGATCCTCTTGGGTGTAGGGAAATTTTAGAATCAAATCGGGATTGAAACCGTAGGAGAAAACAGAGAAAAACGGAAGAAAAAAGGGGCTGCCGGAAAACCGCACAGCCCCTTGTGCGCTACTGTTCCGGTCATTTTGGGAGTGCTCCGGCACTCCGATTTGAAATCCGACAGTAGATTTGAGTTGCGTAGGTGTTAACCCTACTGGAAAACGTTAGAAAATTCGTCGCCGGCGAGCCGCCATTGACGGAGAAGACAACCAACACGCTGGGAAGTGTTGCTGTGCGGCTGGACTTTGCGATTTTATTTTGGCCAAACCGGGTCGGGTATGACCCGACCCACCCATTCAGATGACTGCCCAACACTTGTACTTCATGGGTAAATTTTTAAATTCGAGTTTAGATAGTGTTTGGTTAGAAAGGAGAGCTATCCAATGGTTGGCTTAAACTTGAACAGGAAATGAAAAAAAAATGAAAAATGTATTAACAGAAAATGAAAAAAATGGTATGGGTAGCGAATTGAACCTGTGACCAAAGGGGAAAGGGTGAGAAGCTTAGCCACTGTGCCATCAAGGCACATGTGGTCTGTTTGGGCTCAAATACTAATATGTATTAGCTAGATTAATTAATGTAAATAAATGGTTTAAATGAATAAATTTTAAATTTAATTTCGACGCGTAAATTAGTAGAATGAATAATGAAAACTTACTATTTTGGACCCACTGAATTTAATGGTGAGGTCCATTTTACGAGACGGAGTCCCGAAAAAATAAAATACCCGTAGAATGTCAAAATGACCAAAATACCCCTACGTCGAAGGTGAGTCAAACGGACTCCAATTTAGTTAAGTAAATAGTGAATTTTTATTAATCCAAACCTACTGGACTCAACGGTGGAGTCCAAATTATGAAAACAGAACCCAAAAAGTAGAGACACGTAAATGACCATGTTGCCCTTGGGTAAATTAAGTTTAAAATGGAAATCATAAAACATAAATTAGTAAGGGAGGTATTTAGAGTAACGAAGCATAAATTCGGTAAATGATATGAAAGTTGAAACGTGTTTATTGATTTATAGGCAAGTCAAAAGGAAAGGAGAAAGTCACAGGATATTAAGACGTTGATGAGGTAAGTGGATTCCTATCTTTGATACGTGGTTTCCAAGCCACGATCTTTCCATTACTGCCAATCTTGTACTCATATATGTATTCACTATCATTGTTTCCCACCATGGATATTGTTCTACCTAGTGGATGCCTATTGGTTGATGTTGCATGATTGATTCATTTCATTGATGTCTATTTACTGTATGTTATGTTATGATGTTCCATGTTTTGTACATTCATATGGAATACTATAAAATCTTAATTTATGTTAAGTGCCGGGTTTTGTGCTCAGCCACATTACCTATCTGATGCTATCTGATTGACTGGGACCTACGGGTCAATTTATGGGACCTACGGGTCAAAAAGGACATATGGCAATTATGGCGTTTTTACGCATTAAGGAAAATGGGCATTTTATATGCATTTATGTTAATGGAGGGTATGCCGGGCCCCAAAAGACCGAGGGTCTGCCAAACCCTGAACAGAGTAAAGGCATCATCCATGTTAATTGATATTGTTCTATGTTGATTGGTTTGATTCATTGGACTTGACTGTGACCGTTTCATTGTGGCAGTATTTATGTTGATTGTGTTCATCGAGCCTATTCTATATTCATGCTACACTGTTACTCTTGACGGTTATTGTACGTTGTCATTCATTGGTTACTCTTGACTGTTATTGTACCTTGTCACTCATTGGCCATTGTGGCACTTTACAGTTGACTGGAATCGTTATCATGACTGGCTATCATGTTACCTTGACTTGTATTCATTTATGTCATCCCCATCCGTATTGGGGATAGGCTTCTACTTACTGAGTTTGTAGCTCACCCCTTACTAAATTTTTCAGGTGAGAATGTGACAGAACCATAGTAGGAGATCAGGAGCTTAAGGAGACAGTTGAGGAGCATAAGAGTAATGAATGAAGTCTTTCCCATGTACTCACCACCTAAGAGTGGTTTAGGATCAGTTTATTGTTAGTTTGAAGTTTAGTCTTTGAATAATAATTGTAATAAAGCTTCCGCACTTTAATGTCATGTTTATATTATTTACTGTTATCATTGGTAAAAGAATGGAAAAAGTAGGGACCGCCATTGGGTCGGCCCCACGATACGAGATCCGCATAGGGTGGGTTTCGGGTCGTGACATGGGTTACCCTATAGTTAAACTTAATTAAAAATCGTTTTTAGACTGCTATTGGATACTTAAAGAGCAATTACCGGGACTTTTCCAAAGCCAACCAAGAATTTCAAATATCAATTTTCTATGCCTTAACGTGACAATGTCTTGGTCAAACCTAATGTCCAGGAGTTGGGTTAACTTCTATTGACTTGATTAACCATGTAAACTTAATTATAAATATTTTATGATGAATTTACATCACTACTTGGGTCTTTGGGACCCAGGTCATGACACTTAATTAATAAGTTATTTTGGCATCATAAGTTATACTTATCCAAATAACCATAATTAATTCTGCAGAAGACAATTTACCATAATCTGTTCTCTATAATCTATTTTTCATAAACTGAATCTCCCTAAAAAAAAATGAGTGATTTTGAAAATCATATCTTGTGAAAGCAAAGATGTCACATAGTAATACATTATATTGGAGATACAACTACACATATAAATTAGGGTAAAATGGTAATGATTGTCGCTCCATCCATCGTTGATACCGCTTTGTATATTAGTCTCCATCTAAACAAATCAGGAGTGGCAACACGATGACAAGGAATTTGGGTCATGTATAGATGCATGTGTGTAATAGATGAGTCGATGTAGTACTGTTGTATCAATCTAATTAATACAATTTAATACTTTTACCATTTTGTTTTTTTAAAAAAAAAAAACTACTTTTTTGTGAATATTTTGAGATGTTGGCATTGACAACCATCATAAGATGATCCAATTATAACCCCTTGCCTTGTAGTTTTAATACTTTTATTGGTTTTAATTATGAAGTAAAGCGGCGAAGTATTTGTTTAGATATTTTTTTACTTATAAAATAAATTAAAAAAATACCTCTAATTTGTTTTGTGGTACATCTAAAAGAATAAATTTTCGACAATAACACCAATAAAATATTGTGTTTGTTAGGAAATATGAATTAAATGGTTGATAAATTTTCCCTCTAATACTGTCAATGTTGGTAATTTATTGCAAAACTATTTTTTGAGTTTATAATTATTAGATTAGATTAAATCTTGTTTTAACTATAACGTTAGTCAATCACTTCTTAAAGATTTTATTAGGTCATATTTGAATTACAACATCATACCTTTGATGATGAATATTATTGACAATATCTAATTATTTTATATCTATTAGAAGAACTGTTTAAACTATTACCGTGTACTGTCACACGTAGTATTTATACCCATACTATGCAGCTATACCCTAGCATATCCTTGGAATATGCCAGTATCATTCCCTGAAATATGCTAGTATTATTTTCTCTTGTATACCTATATATATACCCCTCTTGTACATGTAATATACACAGTGAATACACAGGTTTTTAACCCATTCTTTCTCACTCTCACTCTCTCTCTTTACTATTCTAATATGGTATCAGAGCCAGTGTCAGCCACCCACAACTGAATACTGCTCACCACCACCGTCACCGGGATCGCCCACCATTGCTCACCACCACCGTCAACGGCGCCGCCTACCACCATCACCAGTTCAAGGCTTTCCGCTCATCATCACAACTTCTAACCACCTTGGTTCGGATTGTCTCTCCCAAATCTATAAAACGCCACATTTCCCGCCTCCGAAAACCATTCCACGCGCCCTTATGCCCCACCCACGCCCCGGCGACTAAGATCTACTTGCAGCCTAGATCTCCACGCGCCCGCACGCGCCAGCCACGTCATCTGCCACGACAGTATCATCTGTCACGTCATCCTACCACGTCACCACTTGAGCCACGTCATCTTGTCATGTCAGCACCACGTCATCACACCTAGCCACATCATCGAGGCGTCACTGCCATGTTAGCCCAGTTTGCTGATTTTTCACATTTTCTTCATTTCTGGGCTATTTTTTAGCTAACAAGAGGCCATTCCTAGGTATTTTTGACCCTCTGACTTCATTTTTGACCTCTTTTTTGTCTAAATTCTCTCTGAGTGTGCAGTTATTAACATCATGAGTACCATAGAGTTGGCTATCAACGTTCCCCTAGTCCTAAATGGCCAGAACTATATCCTTTGGGCCCAGGCCATGTCTGGATACCTTCGAGGCCACAAATTCTGGCTCATTGTTACTAGCGATATCATTGAACCAAAGAAAGCACCGGAAGAACTTGAGGCCAAATTTCTAGATCGTCTTCAAGAGTGGGGCAGCAAGAATCAGAAAATCATCTCTACTTTTTGCAGTACCTCTATTCCATCCATCGGTATGCAATTTGGCTGTTTCGAAACCGCTAAAGCCGCTTGGGACTTTCTTTCTGATCGCTACACCACTGCTGGTCTCTCTTATCAGTACCAACTTCTAGATAACCTCCATCGTTTGCGTCAAGAACCTGGCAAACCAATCGACATTTTTTACTCCCGTATGCAGGCTTTTTGGGATCAATTGACTGCTTTTGAACCCACTTGGAGCTGTTCTCAAGATGCGACAAAGTTTCTTAACTACCGAAATCAGCAGTGCCTGATCCAGTTTTTGATAGCCCTCGATGATGTCTTCGAGCCTACTCATGCGATCTTACTTCATCGCACTCCACTACCGACCTTGGAAAGTGTTATTTTTGAACTAGTTTCCTATGAGACTCGATGCTGCACTCGCCCTCCTCCACCTACTGAGTCTACTCTTGCCGCTCCCTCCTCAGCACGCCCTCAGCATATCACCACTGCCCTCGTTGCTCATTCTTTTGGGCGTCATTCTCAACCAAGTTGCAAGTTTTGTCATGCACCTGACCATACTCTGCTTCACTATCCTACTCGCGTCTACAAGCACTGTCATAAGTGAGGACCAAGCCATTTCTTAAATAATTGCCCCGCAATCCAACACCACAACCACGCACTGACCATTCCTAAGGCAATTCATCCCAGTCTAACATGTTCAAGTCTAGCCAACGGTCCACTACTGCCACTGCCACTGAGGATCATTCTCCACCTACCTCTCATTCTTCCTCTCTTTCTAATGCCGACCTCACTGCTCTCTTCAAACAGATCATTTCCACATCTGGTACTCCTCCTCCTACTGCCCTATCCGTCATACCAGGTACTTCCTCTTGGTATTTTGATTCCGCTTGTAGTAATCATATGACATGTGATAACTCTCTTTTTACCACTAAAGTTCTTACCTCACATCTTCCTACTATTCACACTGCTGATGGTTTCTACATGCCTGTTACTCACATCGGACACATCTCTCACTCCAAAGTATCTCTTTCCGATACTTATTTTATTCCTCAACTTACTCTAAATCTCATTTTTGTGGGTCAGCTTTGTGACCTTGGTCTTACTGTTATTTTTTCTTCCACTGGTTGTCTTGTGCAGGATCCAAAGACGTGACAGACACTTGGGACCGGCCGTAAAGTTGGACGCTTATTTGAACTAGTCCACCTCCACACTCCCTCCCACCTTACCCCGCTTGCTCACTCTACTGTTACTGCCTCCACTCCTCTATCTTTAAGTCTTTGGCGTGCTCGCTTAGGTCATGTTTCTTTTGGTCGTTTACAAAAACTAGCTTCTAGTTGTTTTTGGGTCCTATAATCAATAAACATGATGATTTCTTATCTTGTAAACTTGGTAAACAACCTGTTTTACCTTTTTCTAATAGTGATTCTATTTCTGATGCCCCGTTTGATTTAGTTCATTCTAACATTTGGGGTCCTTCTCCTACCTACACCATGGGTGGATCCAAGTATTTATACCCATACTGTGCAGCTATACCCTAGCATATCCTTGGAATATACTAGTATCATTCCCTGGAATATGCCAGTATTATTCCCTCTTGTATAACTATATATAGGCCCCTCTTGTACATGTAATATACAAAGTGAATACACAAGTTTTTAACCCATTCTCTCTCTCTCACTCTCTGTCTTTACTATTCTAATATAAACAAACATGAAAGATATAAACACACACAGATATATATATATATATATATATATCATGTATTCATGTTAGATACATGGTTAGATTATTTGTGTATTTAATCTTTTAGAGTTTATGAGTCTCCTTGAGACTTATATTTTAATTAAACATAAGTTAGACACTTTTTAATTTTACAATAAAAAGTGGCTTAAAATATATATTCATATATCCTTTAGACACTTGGTGTGAAAAAACTATGTACATAATTCTGCCTGTTTAATTAATCAAGCCCTAATAAAATTAAGTTTAATTAATTATGGTCGTTATCTTACTTTTCACTAAACTTAATTTATGAAGTTGATTACTATTTAAGAAATTCTTCGATAAAATTACTTAAACAATGAATCTAAGTATAGCAAGCATCAGATAAAAAATACCTGGATGATTTTCTAGTGAAATTGGGGTAACAACATAATATGGACATATAAGCCACTTCATAATCCCTATGCCATTATGAATATAAATTGGACATGTTTGTTCTACTAATAAACTTTTTAAAATTAAAAAACGAAGAAGAAAACAATCAATTACAAGCATAACTAGTAGAATAATATATTAAACACAAATGAATCATAAGGTGCAATATGAATTATGCTCAAATTGATGCTAATTGTCATGTATAAGCGAGAAACGTGAGGCTCATATATATACACACACACGAGTTAAGATGCACGTGTGTAATTTCATAACAATTTAAACTTCTAATAAGAAGTAATTTCATGAAAAAATATTTTATAAAATTTCTTTCTATTATTTTCCTTTCGTCCTTTTTTTTTTTATGTTAACTGCATTATTTTTTAGTTGGATAATTTTTAATAAATTGCATAATTTCTTTACACAATTTTTTTCTTTTATGATTATAAACACTTGAGCACTTTTTTCATCGTTGTTTTAAATTTCTACATTTCTTATCTTATAATTTTTTTTATATAATATCTTTAATTTCAAGAATCCTTTTTCTTTTTATTTTGAGTACCACTTATATGTTTTTTACGTCCACCTTTGTTTTTTAGATTAGGTCATTTTTAACATATTTTTCTTGCAATACTGAAACTATTTTACTAATTTTTTCTTCAATATTATTTTAAAATTTTCTATTTATGCTTTTTTTTTCCTAATTTTATGTTTTAGATGACTACCATGAATATCGTCATCTATTATTCTTCTTTCATCAAAATTAAATGAATTAGGTAACACAAATAAAAAATAAAGATATATAATAAACTTTTTGAATATTTTTGGACCTGTAAAAAACTTAATGTCAAATACTTTAGAGTCTTTGGTAGCAAATGTTATATCCTTAGGGATAAAGAGACCCTAGGTAAGTTTGATCAACGATGTGTTGTTGACATTTTCTTAGATTATTCCGTAAATAGTAGAGCCTTTAGAGTCTACAACATTAGAAAAAAATGTGTGATAGAGTCAATAAATGTGACCATAGATGATGAAAGGGTCATTCCTAGAGAAGATGAAAGTTTAGGGAGTTTAGAGCCGTCAATAGACCAATCTATGAAAAACATCCCAAATGACAATGCCAATGAAGTGGTTGATGTAATTGGTACCTCATCTAATCTAGACAGAGGTTTACCTATATGGGTAAGGAGAGACCATGACCAAGCCAAAGTAATTGAAAATGTTGGCAAAGGTGTCATGACTAGGTCTCAACTTCAAAAGGAAGTAAGATTTCATTGCTTGACTTCCAAAATAGAGCCCAAAAACATCAAAGAGGCTCTTCAACATGAAGATTATATTTTGGCTATGCGAGAAGAGTTGCTCAAATTTTCAAAAATTGATGTTTGGGAGGTTGTTCCTAGATCTTCTCACTATAATGTTGTAGGTAACAAGTGCATCTTTAAGAATAAATTGGATGAACATAGTACAATTGTGATCAACAAGGCTAGGTTGGTTATTCAAGGCTATACCCAGGTAGAGGGTATAGATTTTTATGAGACTTTTTCTCCCATGGTGTCACGCCCCGAATTCCAGCGAACCCGAGGCGCGAGTAATGAGACAAAAGAAAATATAAATAATAAAGAAATAAAGACGATTAAGTATAATTACATACATTCCGTACACTATTCTGATACATACACATGGTCTAGTCCATTTGTTCACAACATACAAAATAAAATACAATCTAGGGCTTATGCCCTTATACAATATCAAAAGCGCCCCTTGGGCCTAACATAGTCCCTAATCAGATCATCTCCACGTCTCGTACAGCTGGGACATCATCTGAAATGTTTGCCCCACTAAAGGGGTCAGCTCAACATGCTGGTACAATATAATGCTAATGCAAGAAACAAAACTAAGGTCGTGGCATGTGCAATTGTACAATTATTTCTATATGGCATTCGATATCATGATGGCAGTATATGAACAGCATACAGTATATGATCAGTATGCGTGACAAACCCATGCAACTCTATGCCACCCATGTCTCATGATACGGCCCTTCCCCGCTGGCATGAGTACCGCCGACTATGTCTCGCTTCACGGTCCGAAATCCGTCAGGCTCGCAAGTACCTAATGGCCGATTTTGGGTTTTTCACCACAGGATCTGCACCCTCATAATGCAAAGCACCAAGTGCTTGACTCAGGCCATGTCCAAGGAATCACACTATGCCAATATGCTCTGATTTCATCATGTCATAATGTAATCTCAGTGATGCACCTCATTCATACATAAAGCATGCCTTCAAGTATATATTTCATAATGTCAACAGTCCTCAAAGCATATAATCCACACACTACTCTAACACATGCGATATACACATAATCATCATCCACATCATCACCCAACTTTAACAAGATAGCATGAAGCACATAAGCATGTGAACAATCGAGCAAACAAGTGAACAATCAAGGCAGCAGAACAAGTATTCCTAATCTCAATCCTATTTCTTACTTAGCACAATATATCGTACCTGACAATCGATCTCAAACAGGGAAAGTATACTCGTAGTAAAGTAAAATCACTGTAAGAACACCGAAGGTTAGGTCACCTTCTCTTTGCCTTTCCGCGTCCCTAAAATCATAACATGAGACTCAGTTCATTGTCACTTGAATTATGCTATTCATCAAATTTTATGTCTTTATTTAATAAGTTTCTATTTTGTCAAATTAAATTCTACTATTGTGTCCGAAACGTCGAAGAAAATAGGTTTAAGCTTTCGTGGAATTCAATTCGGGTATTCTAGCTTAAAAGGGCAAAATGGTCATTTTACCCTTTACGGGTCTTCACATTTCGAGGCTTCTTTTCACAAATCGGACTCCACGGTTGAGTCCAGAATGCTCGAAATAATAAGGTTTCACTATTTGTTTACTTAATTTGGAGTTCGTTCGACTGTGTTTCAATTCAGGGGCATTTTGGTAAGTTTAAAGGTTACTACGGGTCTTTTATTTTTTGGGACCCCATTTCGTAAAACGGACCTCACCATTGTCCTCAGAATGACCGAGACAGTCAAAATACACTAATGACTTGTCCATTTGGACTCCGGGTTATTTTAGAGTATTTAAATAATTAAATTAATTTATTAATTAATTAATTAATTTAATCAATATTTTATTAATATTTAAATCTGGTGGGGTCAAATTATAATAAGTAATAGTTGGGGGGTCAGTTTGTAAATTCTGAAAATTCTGGGTCAAAGTTTAATTTCCAAAAGTCTAAGGGCAATTTTGTAATTTTGAAAAGCCTTATCCCATATCCGGATAACCAAACAGGGATCAGACCAGAACAGGGATAGGATTTTAATTTTTCAATTTCTTAACCTTGTAACCAAACGGCCCCATTTGGTTTTTAATTTAAAACCTCAGACCGACACGTGGCAGGGGCGGTTCAGCCCCGCCCGAACCGGACCTGAACCGACCCGACCCAGGCCCAGAACAGTCCCCTTCTTCCCCCCGTTTTTTCGGTGATGCACAGTAGGGTTCCGGCGCCGGCTACTGTTTTCCGGTGACTTTTTAAGGTTTTTAAAATGCAGTTCTCAAGGGTTTTTCGCGTAGATTTCATCCCCACCCTCCATTTTCAATTTGGACCAATGGATCATCACGAAATAGGGCTCAAAGGCCCATGGCCGAAACTCCGGCCAACTGAGTATTTTCAATTTTGCACTCGATCGTTCACTGTTTTCACTCATTTCTTTTTCATTTCATTTTCTGCACTTATTATAATTAATTCTAGGCTTTTTAAACATGATTTTATGCATAAAATATTAATAGAAATCCGAGCACCCTAAAACCTGCAACTGCTATTTTCTCCCTTGTTTCTACTCCTTTTTGACTGATTCTTTTTGCTATTTGTTCTATATTTTATGCTCTTTAAGTTCATGAAATCAAAGGTAAACGAATAATGCTCTAGAGATTAAACAGAATAACCCACTTACCTTTCGATTTCTGTTTTTGTCACGCCCCGAATTCCCGACGAACCCGAGACGCGACTGACGAGACAGAAAATAAAATAAATAAAAGGACAATTATAAATAAATCCACTAAGCAAGCCTTCATTCCCATCAATACATACAATAACATAAAGTACATCGTTCATAGGTCATTCGGGCTTAAGCCCTTACATTACAAAATATAAGTCCCACGGACCAAAATATGCCAAGTGCTTCACCCTATCAAAGTATCACTGGGTCTCAAGTAGCTGGAGGGTCCTTATCTGAAAAATGTTGCCCACGAATGGGTCAGCTCAACTGCTGGTATGATGAAGTGCTAATGCAAGAAATAAAGCTAAGACGTGGCATGTGCAAAGTGTACATTTATTTCTAAATGACATTCAAGCATCGCAATAATATATATATATGAATGGTATGCGTGACACACCCATGCACAACTCTATGTCACACCCATGTCTCATTTACGGGTACTCCCCGATGGGCACAGAGTACCAATGCAATGGCCAATTTTGGGTTTTTCACCACAGGATCTACACCCTCATAATGCAAAGCACCACGTGCTTACCCATGCCATGTTCTCAAAGGATCCATCATATGCCAATATGCCAACGCAATGTTAATGAAACATGGATCTCAATAATATAGCATACTCGGACAATAACAAATAAATCATCAATCAGTTTCATATGCATGCATATCTCATGTGTTCATATATCATATTTCATGTTCTTCACTTTACTAAACTTGCAAGTAATGCATAAACATGTGAACAATCAATTCCAATTTATCAAGTAAACACATTACAAACAAACACATAAAGCATTCCAGTCATTCACAAATATTCCTAACTTAACTTCATTTCTAACATTAGCAAAACACCATACCTGATGGGTTGGTCTCAACCCTAGATGATCGTGCACGATATGGAACTGAACTGGTCAATGAAGACGCAGGAGATCAGATCGCCCTCTCCGGTCCTGTCAGTGTCCCTAAAAGCATAAATTACAACTCAGTCTATTGTCATTTGAATCTATGCTATTCATCAAATTTTATGTCTTTTAATTCATAGGTTTCTATTCTGCTAAATTAAACTCTGCCATTGAGTCTAGGATGTCGAAGAAAATAAGTTTAGGTTCTCGTAAAACTCAATTCGGACATCTGGGTTCAGAAGGGCAAAACAGTCATTTTGCACTTTACACGTGTCCTTACATTTCGTGACCTCTTTTCATAAATTGGACTCCACGGTTGAGTCTGAAATGTTCGAGATAATAAAGTTTCAATATTTTTTTACCAAATTCGGAGTTCGTTTGACTGTACTTCAATTCAGGGGCATTTTGGTAATTTTATATGTTACTACGTGTCTTTTATTTTTTGGGACCCTGTCTCGTAAAATAGACCTCACCATTGGTCTCAGAATAGTCGAGATAGTCAAAATACACTAATGACTTGTCCCATTTGGACTCCGAATTAATTTAGAATATTTAATTAATTTAATTAAATTAAATTAATTTAATATTTTATTAATATTTTATTTAGGAGGGGTCAAATCACAATTATTAATAGTTGGGGGGGTCAATTTGTAAATTCTGAAAGTTTTGGGTCAATTTGTAATTTCTGACTTTTCCTATTCTCAATAGGGATAACCAAACAGTGAATAAGGTTAAAACTGGGATAGGATATCCCTATTCCCAATTCAATTTCAATTTCAATTTCTTACCCCTGTTGTCAAACACTCCCAATTCAATTTAAAAACATTTCAAACTTAACAAAACTGTGCCGTTTCATTTACCCGTTTCTAATTTGATTGGGTCCTGACCCGGATCCAACCCGTGACCCGATATCCGAACCCTAACCCAAACAGTTGTCTTCCCTATTTTTCCGGTGAACAAACAGTAGGGTTCCGTCACCATCTCCGGTGACGGCAACCTTTCCCGATCATTTTTCTCTACCATTTTCAATGCCATTTCCTTCCTCTCTTCCCAAGGACTCCAAATCTACCCTCCATTTCCATTAAAACTCTCTCAATCATCTCGAATATGGGGTTTAATAGCTCCGGTCGATTTTTCGGTGAGCTGAATTTTCTTAATTTCATGCTCGGTTCTCGACTATTTTAACTCATTTCTTTTTCTATTTTCTTCCTGCACTTCTTAGGATTATTTCTAGGTCACTTAAACATGGTTCTATGCATAAAATGTCAATAACCCGAAATTATTCTTACACCTGCAACTAGGGTTTACTCACTAATTTCTCAACCATTTTAGCTAATTCTTTTTGCAATATTTTTCATTTTTCATGCTCTTTAAAACCCTACACTTAAAATCAAATGAAAGCTCTTAAATCTTAAAAACAGAATGAGACCCACTTACCTTAAATTCCTGATTTTTCTTGGTTGCAGGTCTCCTCTTTTCTCTTCCGTTCCACTTCTGCTTCTCCCTTTTTCAGAACTCTCTCTCTCTCCCTTGCTCTCAGTTTTTCTTTCCTTTCTTTCCTCCCCAACCGAGACCAACACCCATATACAATTTCACCAACTCTCACCCGTCTCTCTCTCACATCAGCCCCTTTTCTTGACTTATTTCCCCCTCTGTTCAGCCACTTTGTTTCTCCCCAAATGCAGCTTTGCATTCAATGCAAAGCTTCCCTACACAAGTCTATACATGTATACACCACTCATTACACACACACACACACTAGACACACACACACAGCCGACACCTCACCAGATCTGTTACACACACACACTGCACTGTTATATATATATATATATATATATATATATACTCATACATACTCAAATACACATGCACATACATTATTCTATACACATATACATGCATATAATTACCTCAAACATATACATACATGCTACACATACATACAGCATGCTTATTAATAATATACATATTACTTTTAGTAATAATAATAAAAATAACAATAATAATAAAAAAAAAAATTTCCATGTCATTACAGTTTTTCTCTCGGTGGGTTGCTTCCTCCCCCCTTCTGTTCCTCTTGGTCACTTCTGCTCCTTCCCACTTCAATCCTCTCTTTTACCTTCCTCTTTAACTCACGGATGCACACAAACATATACAGAGAACACTCACAACCGACTCTTTCTCTCTCCTCTCTTTCTCTCTCTATTCCCCTCCACTTGCAGCCTTCCTTGCCCTTTCTCCCTCTGTTCAGCCCCTTGCTTCTCCCCAAATGCAGCTTTGCATTAAATGCAAAGCTGCCTTATACAAGTCCATATATATATCACTCATCACACATACACACACACTAAACACACACACACACCTAACCGACACCTCACACACACACACTCCCCAGGTCTATTGCACATATGCACACTGCTATATATATATATATATATATATATATATACATATACATATTCACACATACATGAAATCATCTCACACATATTCATACATGCTACACATACATACACCATGCAACAATAATAATATATACATTATATAAATCTCACATTTTTAATACCAACAATAATAAATAAAAATAATAATAATCATAATAATAACCATGAAAATTTTTATAAATAAAAAAAAATTTCAGGTTATTACACATGGCTAGGTTGGAGAGTGTAAAAGTTCTCCTAACCGTGGCATGCCATTTGAAATTCAAGCTCTTTCAAATAGATGTTAAAAGTGCATTCCTTCATGGAATTCTTAAGGAAGAAGTTTATTTTGAGCAACCCAAAGGATTTGAAGATCCACAAAATCTCAATCATGTGTATCGTCTTAAAAAAGCTTTATATGGCTTGAAGTAAGCTCCTAGAGCTTGGTATAAGAGGCTTTTGACTTATCTCTTTTAAAAGGGTTTTTCAAGAAGGGGAGCCGATAAAACGATACTTGTGATAAAATATGGGGAAATTTTGTGACCGCTCAAGTCTATGTGAATGACATTGTGTTTGGATCCACAAGCACCAAACATACTCATAAACATTTTGAGGATATAAAAGTTGGCTTTGAAATGAGTATGGTTGGTGGGCTCACTTACTTCTTAGGTCTTAAAGTAAGGCAATTGGTTGATGAGATCTCCATATCTCAAACCAAATATGCCAAGGAGTTGGTTAAAAATTTTGGGCTTGAATTGGCTAAGCATGCTAGGACTCATATGAGTACTAGTACTAAGCTTCGAAAAAACACTATTAGAAAATACGTGGAATCAACACTTTATAGAAGTATGATAGATAGTCTCATCTACCTTATATCTAGTCGGCCCGACATTGCCTTTAGTGTTGGAGTTTGTGCCCATTTTCAATCGTGTCCTAAGGAGTCACATTTAATAGCTGTCAAAAGGGTTATTAGATATGTAAGTGGGACTCTAGGATATGGCTTTTGGTATCCCTTTGATACAAATGCATCCTTAGCGGCATACTCCAATGCCGATTGGGCCGGGAATGTGGATGACCGAAAGAGCACTTCTGGGGGCTGTTTCTACTTAGGGAAATCCTTGGCATAGCAAGAAGCAAAATTCCACTTCCCTATCCATCGCCGAGGCCGAGTATATAATGACAGGTAGTTGTTGTGCCCAATTAGTTTGGATGAAGCAAATGTTGAAGGATTTCGGAGTGAATGTTGGCATGATGATGGTACATTGTGACAACTTGAGTGCCATTAATATCTCCAAAAACCCGATTCAACATTCTAGGACAAAGCGTATTAACATCCGGCACCATTTCATTAGAGAGTTAAATAGAGAAGGCTGTCATTTCTATGCTTTATGTTCCTACCAAACATCAATTCGCTGATATCTTCACAAAACCTTTAGAATTCCTTAGATTTAAGCATCTTAGGAAGTCTATCGGTGTATGCTCCATTGAGCGAGTGTTCGTTATCCCATAGTCTAAGTCATTTTACACGAGTCTATTATTTCCTAGGTTTATGATTTTCCTTTCTTTGGAATTCTTGTATTTTATGCTTAGTTTGGACTTTTCTGTGCTTTGTTATAATCAAAAATTCCAAAAGATTTTTCTTTATTTGGCATGACTAATATTGATCCCTTATTTTGAAAGGAAAATGAATTTTGATGCATTATAAGTACTTAAGACTATGAAAGGTATTCTCCATTTGATCAGTATCTCACACTTAGTCGTGGTTACTTAATTGCATGCAATATCTCTAGCTACTCATGATCTCATAGGGATTTTTCATTGCATGAATTCATTTATGAGATTGACTTATTGATTGGTTGGATCAAACGGTTTTATATTTTTCTTCTAATAAGTCCATGGATAGAAAGATTGACTTAGGATGAAATCAAAGATATCCTAAAAGAAAAATAAAGAAAAAGGGAAAAAGAAAAATCCTCAAAAGAAAATGTGAAAAATTAAAAGGAGATGAAGGAAAGGGCTACCTTTGAACTAGTGTCTATGCTAGCAAAGGATGTCCTTTGAAAAGAGCTGCCTACTCAACAATGGGAAAGCTTCCTTGCAAAAGAAAATTGTAGCGAAATTCAAAATTTGTTTGCTTGTTGATGTGGAGTTCTTGGGTGGAATTGGTTTATAATACCTTGAGTTAATCACTAATTTTTTTGCAGTTATTTAGGATGTTGTTCCATGGATGAATTTAATGTATATGTTTAACTCCCATGTAAATGTGTTTAAAGGGTCAGCCTGTATGTTTTAAAGTGTTGTAGGATTAATTGTGTGATTTTTGTTGAATCTAGGGAAATTTTCATCCTTTTAATGCTCTTTAATTGTCCTCACAAATTAATGTTCAATCAAAAAATTGGGATGTTGCTAAGCCATTTCAATTTTAGACATTTCTTTGTCTAATTTTTGTTTATAATTCCCCTGTTTTTTTACTTAAGTGAAAAAGAGCGAGTGAAAACAGAGGAGGGCACTCTGTTCTGTCGAAACAAAACCCACCTACTGGTGGTCGTTCAAAGGAAGGGGTTTTCATTTGAACGAATGAGCCATTTAAATCAAGTGAGAAGTGTGCCTCGTTCCAATAAATCACCCCTTATTCAAATGAAGGCCATTTTGTTGGAACGAACTTCAGAACCATTGAAATTCACAAACTTCAGATTAGTTTTCACCATTCCCTTCGCGCTTTCATTGGTTTTCTCTTAATTCCCCACATTTTCTTGCTTAGATATTATATCCGATACTCATCATTTCCTATTTGTGTTCCCATTATTTTTATCTACGTATCAAAGGCTATGTTTTAACAGTTCAATTTCATATTTCATCAGATCGTTATCACGGTAAGTCCTCATGCCCATTTCTACTACTTTTCTTGTTTTTGTCATCATTCTAGATCATAGGAGTATACATGGACTTTTAGATTAGTACACATAATGCCATCTTTAGGTTTTCACTGTCGTTATTCTATTCCTGTACTCTATATTGTCCAACAGTGTACCCATGGCTAGGGAACACTTTCCCTATGCTATCCATCAAGGTCTTCCGCCTAGGGACATAAACTGTTATTCATCCCAAGTTGCCAGGACCCGGTCCATAGTGATTCGCTCACATCCCCTATTGGTTGAGCAGGCCTATACACCAGATCACATCCGTGAGATCCTCACACATTGCTTATTCAAGTTAAGAGGGTGACTACCTCTCCTATCTGTCACTAGTGTGGCCAATGAGGCCACGGTTCGAAAGTTCTACTCGAACCTCGGGGCTTGTATTGTTCAGGGCTTTTGCCATATCTATGTTCATGGTGTTCAATTTAATCTTACACCCGATCTCATCGATGAGACCCTCAGCATTCATCAGGAGAAAGAGCTTTCATATCCTTATCGTGATGATGTTATTCCTCCCATGTTTGAGCTGGTAGCTACCACTCTCCATGCTGATAGTTCCTCGATCTTTTATGCAAAGAAGGCCACATTAGAGTGGGAATATCTTCATAAGGGTTACCAGATCCTTAATCTCATAGTCTGTAATATCTTTGAGCTAGTCAGCCATACCAATGCACTGACTCTCCCTCATGCTACCCTTTCATACGCTATATGTTATCAATGTTGTTGTCCCCATCGATGCTCCTTACCTTATTCTAAGAGCCATCGATAACTACGCAGTCAGTACTCGTAGGATAACTATTCTCCTATTCGGTATCTGTATCAACCACATTTGTGCCGCTAAGAAGGTCTCGATCTTTACTTTTGATCTAGTGAGACTCCATCTTGACTCATTTACACGTCAGACTTTATCTCAGTCACGGGCCTATGTCGCTGGCCTTCCCGAGGACATCGGTGATGACGATGATGACAAGGAGCAGCCAGCTCCTTATCAGGCACCGCAGCAGCCACGGCCTCCACAACACCCCGAGAAGAAGATCCAAGTTGAGGACTACCTTGTGGACCAGACCCTACCTCAACACAGATTTCATGAGTGTTTTAGAACTTCCTCACCGACTGCCAGATCTTGAGGCTCACTATTCCAATATCCGAGCTGACTTCTTGCTTGCCGATGATGGAAGAAATGGCACGTCAGTGATCTAATTTCTTTCAGCCGATGATGGAGGAGATGGTGCGTCAACGAACAGAGATTTAGCACCTATCTGACACTGTTGCTCGCTACTTTCCACCTCCACCACCTCCTAGAGTCGATCAATGATCTCATTTACTATACATAAGTGATGAGCGATATCTATAGTGAGGTTTACCTGTATTTTTGCTCATTAGATACATGTTTCCTTTGATAGCTACTTCCTTTTACTATACTTTGTTTATATTTTTGGTTTATGGTTGATTGACATAGTTGTATGAAATGTTTTTTATATATACTATAGTGTGTTTATCCATTTAGCTATCATCTTATTGTTATCTCGATATGCATGTCTACTTTTATTGCTTCTTCTCTCTCATTCATATGTTGTTGTACATTGTTGATTCCTTCCTTTCTCATCGTGACAAAAAAGGGGGAGTAGTATTTTGAGCACTTAGTGAGGGAAATGCACATATTGAGGGGGAATTATTCTATGATTTCATATGTTGAGATAGATAGTTCACACTTATCTGGCTCACATGATTAGATTGATTAGTTTATCTTTTTTACTGCACATGATCTTATTGTTATATGTTTACATTCTTGTGATTCATTGGATTTACATCTTCACATTCCTTTATATGTTTTTACGTGGTATAGTTCAGTGTTGTTATGCAGGAAACATGTGTAACTATTTTTTAGCAAAACTAAGTGTTAACATAATCTAGAATACTAAGTCAAAATTATAATCTCCTTCTCTTAGGCACTTGGGGTTATGGATTTTGATTTGATTGTATTATTGTACTATTGGTGTAGTTTTGTCACGGATTGCTAAAGGAGTAGTTTGTTAGGACCAAGGGTCCGTTGTTGTAATTGGCTAATTCAGTTTGACAAAAACTACTTTGTTTTGATTGTAACTTAGTCCTACGCTTAGGTTCTCTCAAGCCCTATTCCTTTCAAGCCCCATTCCTGTCCAAGAAGGTTTAAACTTCATTGTCGTACACATCATTCGGTCTTCTTAAGACATGAAGGGTATATTGGACTTTGTTATGATTCAGATCTCACACACTCACACATGGCATGCATAGCATATTATATATATTTATTCTCATGTGTGTGTTGTTACTTGAATTGTGAAACATTTTCCTAGGATTTATTTTGAAAAACTACTACTTTTACACTTAGGGAAATTGTCAACACCATTCAAGGAATACAAGGTTTCTGGTGGTCATTCAAACGACCAAAGGTCTTGTTCGAATGAGCAACTGAAACTACTCGTTCAAGGCTTATTTGATTTGGTTTTAAGGCATTCAAAACCAACAAGCTCTAGAATGTGTTCGTTCAACACTCGAACGAAGGCTAGTTCATTCTAATGAACATAGTCTTGTTTGAACAAGCCTTACGTAAAACATAATATTATTTTGTATTGAACTTAGTTTTGAGATCCGAGAACTTGTTATAAAAGAGCAAAAATTTGATTTTTTAGATCTAATTGAAATAAGAGAGTGTTCTTGAGAACTTTGATCAAGGTCTCTTCATTTCATTCCATGATTTTCATTTCATCACATCATCCAAATCATGTTTAGAGCCTAAATCACTCTACTATGATCTTCAAAGTGCAACCTTATGGAGTTCAAGCTTGAGCAATCGGAGAAGTCCGAGATCGTGTAGATTTCACAATTATGTTAAAGTCTTTAACGGAGGAGATTGATTGTGGAATCAAGATCGATTAGAATTGGGAGATAGGAATAGAGTTAGAGGGAATTAGGTCTGAATCTTGCCATGGTGTAACCGATTGGATCTTTATAGTGAATTATTCCATGGGTACGAGCATTTCAGAGTTTTCCACCACAAATTGTTATTTATGGTGGTTTCTTAGTCATTAATCTCAGTTTGCAAATCTCAATTTTCCTACTTGCTTTAAATTTCCTTAATTGATCAATTCATTCATGCTTCCACACAATTGGATTAGTTTATCTTGTGAATTGATAAATTGAATTGGAAATTTGAGAAATTAAATTTTCAAATTAGTTAATTTGTGATTTGAGCAATTGAATTGACAAATTGGTTAATTGGTCAATTAATTGAGAAAATTGAATAATTAGAATTGATTAGTTTATTAATTTGATTGGACAAATTGATGAATAGAACTGATTGTTTGACCAATTAAATTAATGAATTGAATGTTATGGAATGATTTACATGTTACATAGTTAATTGCCTTATTCAATTTTAATTCGATGTTGAACATTCATTGTTTGGTAGAATAGCGTTGTGGAAGAGAGCTGAAATAATTGAAATACCTATTCAACCCCCCCCCCCCCAGGTAGATTTCTTACTTAGATTCACACTAGGGACCATATCAAACTTTAATAAATTATTTTGGTCTTCAACAAAACTCACTGATGTCACTTTGAAATCTTGGCCTACCCCAAGAAGCTCACTGTAGTGATGGTGTGTATATAAACATAAACCTTCTAATAGATCAAAAACACTATGAGGAGAAGATCAAATATTTTTTTCTTACATCATGCTCCCAAAACATGTTCGAAGAAAATCTTCATACAGCTGAGAAGATCTGCCTCTTACAGAAAATCTTCACACGGATGAGGAAATCTGCTACTGTAAGTGGTAGGGTGGACAAGGGGGTGTATGGTGAGCATTGTGGCGGTGGTGCTGATGGCGAGGGAAAAGAAAGAAGGGAGAGTTGTAAGGGGAAGAGAGAAATCAAGAGAGGTAGATGAGAGGTGGAAAAAATAAATTAGTTTTAGAAAAAATTTAGGATGAAAGTTGTGTGTGTGGTTAAGGTGTTATTATCATATATAAAAATTATTTCATGAAAACTCATTAAAAATGAATCTCTTCTTAAAAAAACAAAAACAAAATTCAATTGTCGTTCACCTCAAAAATGAAAAGTATCACGACTCTATAATAATTAAGTATTATTTTGAAGGAATAAAATCCCAATTAACTCTTTTAATATTCTTATTTCTGCATCTAATATGATTTTAGTACAACCATTGAAATCTCTGACCTGATAGTCTCGTTGGTCATGAATTTTTCTTATTTGTACATGTGTTTCGTATTCTAGATCTTTTATTTTATATATATAAAAAAAAAAAAAAACAAATCATTGAAGTTCTACTCTAAAATAGTTGTTTAATGATTCAATTTTTTAAAATAATTTTTTAATCTATGTTACATTTATTGTTATTTTAAACAAAGTTTAGGCCATTTAATTATGGTGACACCACTATCTTTTTTGGTGACCCTCAAAACTCATTAGAGGGCTACCCATGGTTTTTCCAATTATATTGAGTTGGTTTAGTTATTGGGTTTTGTCAAAAGACAACTATTGGACAACATTGGTACAATTCTCGGTGCGGGAAAATGTTGCATTTGAGAGAGTTAAGGACAAGCAAGATGTTTGAAGTCCTCCAAATTTTTTCCTGTTTACATATGTAGTTTTGCTTCTAGATGTTCTGTAATTATTTCCAATTCTATTTTTGACTCCAATTACTAATATGGAGTGGGGCGCGTAGTTGAAAAATGATGCCAACCTCTGTGGTAAACTGTTGTGCCCACCCACCAATGACCTTCAGCAAGCCCGGAGGTATCTCAATCCGAAGTTGGGCGCCCCCTGCTGCATCCATCTGAACCTGAAAACTGCGATTCTTTGACTTAGTGCGCCCTCGTCTAGAGGTGGTGGCTGAAGCTTTAGAAGAAATAAAATATAAACAATTAGTACCATATTTATATAATCATTAATAAAAGGGGAATTATACATACCATCGATGGCAAGATCGATCGACCCTGCAGATGAAGGGGAAAGGGTCGATGGGTCCGACCGAGTTGTGTATCTACGTGAACCTGGTCCAACCATATCTAAAAGAAAGTTTAAAAATAAAATTTCATTACATCATAAAAATGAAAATCCATTACATTATAAAAAAATGAAAATCCATTACATCATAAAAATGAATATCCATTACATCATAAAATTGAAAATCCATTACATCATAAAATTGACATCTGAGTCTGTATCATCATTTATTCTTAAAATTTCTTCATTCTCGATACAATACTCTAACAATGTATCATCATCAAAATCACTTTCCTCGTCATTATCATCATTAATGAAAGTTGCATCCCTCGGATCTAACTATCTGGTAATGGTGACGTTGGGAACTACGACATGATCTGGTTCTACATTAGTTCTATTCAAGTAATATGAAGTAACATCTTCTTGATCATGGCAGGACAACACCATCGTAGGCAAATTAAGACTCTTCTTGTAGTGCCTCCTCAATCTTCTCCAAATCTTCCTATCCCTCTTCAACTTCTAGTACATCATAAAAAATTTTAGACTTAATTTTTTGGACAACATAACAATCACCTCTGATTTTTGTGTCCTTCAAATAGAAAATTTGTTTTGCTTGAGATGCCAATCTATAAGGATCATCTTTAAATGTCATACGTGACGTATTAACACTTATGAAGTGGTTATCGATCTGCTATTCCAGTCTTTTTATTACTTATATCTCACCAATCACATTTAAACAAATACACAGAATGACCGAAGCAATAATGTGACTGTATGATATCTTATAAAACACCATAATACTCTACGCTTTGTCCTACTTCATAACCTCCTTGAACAAGGACATCGCTATTCTGTGTGCACCGGCTCACCTCACGTTCCTTCGTGTGAAATCTAACACCATCAAGAATTAAATCGATGTAGCAGGATATCCTTTGATCAGGCCACATGCCAAGGAATATAATTGATTGTACACCTCAAGAGATTTTTGATGGCGTAATAGCTTTATCTATTAATTCAATACAAGTACAAAATTAATTGAATACAAATGCATTAACTAATTCAATTACAATTATTGAAACCTATACTTACACGTTCTCTGAACCACTTTGGAAACAAAGTTTGTTGTCTTTGCTCTAAATCAGTATCAATAACATGTTCTCTCTAAAGCTCAGTCGTATGCTTACTGTATAAGATGAGATATGTTTTATTTAACTTACATTTATGTACTAATGTAGCATTATAATGATTTCGATAAACTTACTTAAAATATGGTAATGTCTCATCACAGTTGTTGAGCACGGTATAATGGGCTTTTTTCAAGTCTTCAAGATGATACCATTCATATATACGGGCACCTATTGGCCCCACATTCTGATTAAACACCGCAAGGCCAGTTCATTGCTGCCCTTGACCATTATCAAAATTTTGTTCTTCATGATTAAACCTTGTCTCAATATCTTCAAGATGCATATAGCATAACGTGAGACATTCAACATTAATGTATGCCTCAATAATTGACCCTTCTGATTGTACTTTGTTACGCGCATATTGCTTCAATGTGTGCAAATATCTGTTTTAATAATTAATCAATTATAAATTAAAATAGTTAGGATAGATAGATAAGACAAAAATTAAAATTTAATGTACCTTTCTATTGGATACATCGAACGACATTGGACTAGGTCCGCCAATTTTTGCCTCATGCAGCAAATGCACAGCTAAGTGGACCATTACATCAAAGAAAGCTGGAGGGAAAATCTTTTCCAACTTGCAAAGGATCACGGCAACGTCCCTTTCGAGCTTTTCCAATACTTCCAACTTCAACGTTTAGGCACTTAATTCTCTAAAGAAGCAGCCCAACTCAATCAATGTCATTGATATGTCATCGGTGAGATATCCACGTATTACAATCGGAAGAAGTCGTTGTAAAAGGACATGGTAGTCATGGCTCTTCGATCTGGATATTTTTTCATCTTTAACATTTACACACCGAGATATATTCGATGCTGTATCCATCTAGAAACTTCACCGATTTAAACCACTCACAAATCCTCATTCGCTCGTCGGATGATAATGTATAGCATGCAGGAGACACGATATATTTATCACCGCTACGTATAAAGTGCAACTCTTTCTGTATTCCTAGCTCCTACAAGTCTAACCAGGCTTTAACAGTATCCTTCATCTTTCCTTCAATGTTCATTAAAGTATCCAGTACATTATCAGTAGATGTTCTTCTCGATGTGCATAACATCCAAATTGTGCTTAAACTTAAGATCTCCCGGTACGGCAACTAAAAAAATATGTTCTTCTTTGTCCAATTTAACTCCACATTAGTACGCTTACTCTTCTTAGTACCCGGTATCTTCCCAAACCTCATTGGTTGGATGAGTGCCAATTGCGCCAACACGTTTTTCCTAAACAACAATAGAGGTGACAATCTGCACTCAATATTTTCATCAAACAAATGATTTTGCCAATTTCGTCAGCCATGTGATAGTAGTAGAAAATGACGATGGTACATGTAACATATCTTCTTTCCATTGGACAAATGTAGGGAACATGCATCCTTATTGTAAACCGGATATACCAAATACCCCTTATATGCTCCACCCAGACAAGTTCCCATATGCAGGAAAGTCATTTATGATCTACAAGTACCGCTGCATGAAATTAAAATGTCTCATTCTTAGAGACGTCGTATACCTCCACTCCAACCTCCCACAATTCCTTCAACTCGTCCACTAAAGGATGCAAGTACACATCAATTTCATTACCAAGAGACTTCGGCCTTGGAATAAGCAACGACATGAAGATAAATGGTTCTTTCATACATTTCCACGATGACAAGTTATATGGCACAAGCAAGACTGGCCACCTGCTGTAGGCATTATTAATGTCACCGAATGGATTGAAATCATCCCTAGCCAGCCTAAGTCGTACATTACGCGGCTCATTTACAAACCATTCGTGATTTTTACCAACTCAGCCCAAGTTTCAGAATCTGTCGGATGCCTACATACATTTTCCTCAACAACACGTTTCTCTTTATGCGACCGCATCTCTTCTGTCGTCTTCTAAGACATGTATAACCTTTGTAGCCTCGATTTTAATGGAAAATATCTCAGCACCTTGTGCGGAATTATCTTGCTCTTTCCTTCATTCACCTTGTACTTGGGTTCGTGGCACACTGTACACTCCATACATTGTTCAGTTGCATTTCAAAATAACATGCAATCGTTTTTGCAAGCATGTATGGGAATATACTCGAGGCCCAAATCTCTTAACATTCCTTTCGCCTTGTAATATGATTTTGAAAGGGTCTCCCCAGTAAGAAGTGCTGCTTTAATAATGACCATATTAAATGATTTGTTACTCCATCGATTGATGGTCTTAATATGAAAGAGTTTCATGAGAAAATCCAATTTCTAAAACTTCTCACAACCGATATAACAACTGCCTTGCTTCCCTCAACAAGGAATCAAATGCTTCTGATTGTCCTGTGTCACTCCTGTGACTACGAACCCCAGTTGTAGCCCTTTGCAAGTTTGCCAGCATTTGTGGCAAGCCTTCGTAACCAACCCCAACATCATCACCTACTAAGTCATCATCATCATTTTCTTCTTCATCCTCACTTACCACTTGTACGTCACGGTGTTCCCCTTGAAATTCTCAATACGTATACCTCTTGTCCATCCCGTGTAGGGGTAGGTGTTCTTTGGCCTCATCTATGTGCATATAATCCCTATTATTGCACCTCCTTACATGGACATCTTATCCTATTTCTCCCATTTGCAGATGCACGAGCAAACTCAATAAAATCTTTGATCCCCTTCACATACCCTCGCAAATGTCTGCCTCCAACTCTTATCCATTTTCGTCTACCTAATACAAGTCAAAAATGTTGCTCATTATAAATATGAAACACAAATCCCAACACCTTTAACTTCTCTCTAAAAGGTAAGGTGGTTCTATCTCATTCGTGAATGCACAATCTACATTGCAATTAACAGTAAATCAAATGCTTGATTCCACTCGGAGAATATTTTGGCAACATCTCCCCACGGTTCTCCAAGTATATGAGATAAACGTTACCACGCCTAAATTTATACCCAGAGAATAGTAGGAGACTAGTGCTGAGATTCTCTCATGGTGAAATATTCAAGCATGTGTTATTGATTGCAATGCAGATTTATGTATTCCCAAACTGTCCTACTCTGGACAATTCAATAATCAATTTTCATACACATGGGCCCAATCCCGAATAAATTTCACGACAAGATTCACATGTGATGAAAATTACTCTCAGACGGGGCTAGGCTTACATGAATGCAATCATAGAATATATCATGATAGAAATGATGTATGTGATAGCCTGGCTTGCTTGCCCCCTCCCCCCTCCCCCCTCCCCCCTCCGCTTCTCCTTTTTCTGCTCCAGCATCACCATGTTACAGGTTTTCCTAAAAAAGATTTGAAAGGGGAAATAACAATGGAAAAAACTGTTACACTACAAAATCATAACAAACAACAAAAGGACTTCTTTAAGTAATTCCTCCCATAATTATTTTTATATTTTCATAATTAACATATTTTAAGAAATATTTTAAGCCTCGAGTCAAAACTAAAAAGTGACTAACCTATGTAACATTAAAACATAAGTCCCATAAGAACCAAATAGAGAAAGACTAACACGCAGATATTTTACAAATGCCCCTAATATTGAATCCATGACGTGCATATATGTTTATACTTTTCATGTAGCAATTCTACAGCTTCGAGTTGATATCAATATTCTTCATCTCTAGAAGTTTGCAACTATAATTAAGTCTGGCTCAATCAAGTCTTAATAGAAGTGATTGACTAACATTGTACTGACAGTGAAATTTAACCTAACCTAACAATTACATACTTGATAAAGACTTTTTGAATGAATTCCCAACACAAAAACTGAAGTGGGAAATTTCACAATAGTTCTAATAAAATTTTCCTCAAAGATGGAAAGAAGAAAAATCAGGTGGACATTGCCTACAAGAGAAGCCTAGTATCACAACAGTTGTAATTCTTCTATAAGTTATTTTGTTCTAATTTTTCAAAATATTTATTTGGTACATGTGTGTGTATTAAAAATATTAATGATTTGTATTGAAACATCAAAACCTCACCTCATGTGAGCAACAAGATTCAAAACCTCTTACTTTTCATAAATCATTATCCAACTACAAAGTACACAAGTAAGCAATAATTATAATACTTATCAAAAAAAAAGTTGGTTTTATAATTAAGGTAAAAAGAAATTTTTCATAAAGAAGTATGAACAATCTATAAAACCGCGTGAAAAAACTCATATGCTAAAATGCAATAACAATCTAGTCAATAATATACTTTACCACTCAATATCTTAGGGGAACATTACTAAGTTCTTAGGCCGCCAACAAATTCAAGTTTGAGGGCAGCCACTATATGTTAATATGCGTGTGTGTGTGTATATATATATGTATATAATTGAGAATAGGGCTTATGAAGAGGGAGAGAAAGGGAGAGGAGAGAGAGGGAGAGAGAGAGAGAGAGAGAGTTACCATGGTGCTAGAAAAGTCGTCATCGCCGAATGGGCCGTCCGCCGCCGTCAAAACCGTGCTTGCAATTGGGGAGTGAGAGTGACAGAGAGTGAGAAAATTAGGGAAATAGAGAGAAGAAGAAGAAACGGGGTCACGACTATGGTATAAAAATGGGGGACTTTTTAGTGACGCCCTAAAATCTAAAATCTAAGACTCAAGAGGACTGTCAACGCTCAATATCAAGGTGTTTTGATTCTTATCATCGTGTTTCTTCTTTGGTGTTAAACAATCTGCCTTCAAGTGCCCTTTCTGCCCACAGTTCCAACAACTTCGTCCCTTTCCTGATCCCTTTCTAGATCTTGACTTGCTTCTCTGTTACAACTAATCTTCCTTTAAATTTTATATTTAGAGCAGACCTTGATGTTTCTCCTAATTCCTTTTTGTGAATCTCTTTACTCAAAATTAGGTCACGAACATCATTATAATTCAATTTCGATTTACCTAAAGAGTTTCTCATTGTAGTTATAGTACCATTCCAGCTTTTTGGCAAACTAGATAGAAGAATCAAAGCCCTAACCTCGTCATCAAACTCAATCTCAACAGAACTCAACTTAATTATGACTGTGTTGAACTCGTTGAGATGATCCATTACAGACCGACCTTCTGCCATCTTAAGATTAAATAGCCTACGCATAAGATATACCTTATTCGAAGCAAAGGGTTTTTCATACATGTTCACAAGGGTTTTTATAAGACTTGTTGTTTTCATCTCTTTCACGATGTTGAACATAATGTTACGAGCCAACATTAAACGAACAACTCCCAACGCTTGTTTGTCAAGAAGTTCCACTCTGCGTCTTTCATCTCTTCTGATTTTTATTTTGCAATAGGTTGATACAACTTCTTCTAATACAAATAATCTTTAATCTGCATCTTCTAGAATCCAAAATATGTGCCATTAAATTCTTTGATTCTTACTTTTCCTTCGTCCACGACCATCACTCTCACTCAAACCTAATGTTCTGATATCAATTGTTAGGAATATAATCACCTAACTAGGATCAATGAAACATAAAAGAAAACAAGAAAACGAATCTAAAATAACATGCACACATAAAAACACAAAGATTTACATGGTTTACCCCAGACTAGGGTTACATCCACGACTGATGCAGTTTCACTATGATCTAAAAGCATTACAAGTTACAACAAGACGCGGCTCCTCAACTATAAATACATAGAATCAGAGCAATAGGAAAAAAATATGAAATATCAAAAATACCCTTACAAAAATTCTCGATAAAAGGGGCTAATGTCCAGTACTTATGAGGATCCACACTACCCAACAAGAACCTCATCTTATGTCATTTTGTCCATATTTGATTTCTAATCATTCGTTAATTGTTCATATCATCATTTTAATCAAAACCCGAACTTGAAGGTCATGTTTCTTGGTTTGACTCTTTGATGTTGCACATATATAGATTCATATACATAAACCTATATATATATAGGCATACACACACGCATAAGGGTATATACACACATAGAATCACACGTATATGTATCGTGGTGCATTTAGAACTGAATGGTATGTTCTGAAACCTTCTACCTTAAGCAATCGTGATCTATAAAGAAAGAGCTTGCAGATCTTCAATGGCAACCATGTCTATAGTTCACAGTTACACACATATGCACACACTTCGTGTATCTATGATACACAATCACGACTCACATACCAGCATATAGACACATACACGCACCTCCCGTCTTTCTCACAGAGTTTACTGTCTCACATACACATGCAAACATACATATTACACACACCATTCATCTATTTTAGTTGTAGATAGGGGGGAGAGATGAAGATAGAAAATTTTGAAATTATTGAAGGGTTAACCCAAGGGAAAAAATAGGAGGGAGTTTTTTTCTATTTTTCGTATCTTGTCACCATCAAGTGAGTCCATCTCTCTCTCTCTCTCTCTCTCTCTCTCTCTCTCTCTCATACACATAAAAACTTCTTTTAGAAGTGTGGGTGCCAGGATCGAAAAAAAGAGGAAAGTATGTCATTATTTTTTTTATGGATTTAGAGTGATCCCAGACGTCTCCTTCCCTAAAGGTAGGTAGGAACTCCTCTTATGAAAAATAGAGAGATTGAGGAGTCGCTAGCTTATTTTTAGGAAAGAAACAAGCACACCCTTTACAACAAAATATAATTAAAAGGGAACTAAAAAGGAATGAAATAATCAAGATTACATCGCCTTGTCTCTTAATTACATTTTAAAGATCCCTTAACATGGATCAATAAAATAAAGTACTGAAATAAAACAAAAATCAAAGAAAGCATGGATCCAAGGGCTAAGGTACAAAGTGGGAAGGTATTAGGCACCCACCCCACCTGATCCGAATGGATCGGCCTTAAATATTCACTTGCAAGGCTATCTTTTCATAAGAAAGCTGAAAAGAGAGATGTGAGTTTGGAAGAGATAAATAACAAAGAATCTGACATGAATAAATAAAATAAAACAGAAAAGACAAGAAGAATACCTGACTCGGGCCTGAAGGCTTCTTACATATCTGTTCACAAAATGGAATCAAAGTCACGTAATTCTCTAATTTACCCTATTTTATCAAGAATGATAAAAGAGATGAGATTAACAGGATCTAAAGAAAAAGAAACTATTAAGGGTTTGAGAGCAGTACCTTATTCAGTCGTGGTAGTCGGGTGGCACCTCGGCTAGGAAAGTCTAGATTGGAGGCTTCTATCAAGCAGATCTCTGATTGGTTCTTCGGTTTGGAAAAGCATCACTTCGATTGGCTTCGCGGAGAGAAGTTGTCACTTCAACGGGGCTTTGGCCTCAAGAGAGGGAAGGTTCTTGTAGAGAGAATCCTAGAATTAACCTAACAACATAAAGCTACGAAAACAGTCTTCCCTTCGTATATTTTCATGTCCATAAAATTGATGGCATGGGGGCTTTATTTATAGGGAAATATAGAGATTTGATCCAATAGTCTAAGATGATACCCTAAAACAGAGGATTAGGATCATGTCTTGAGTGATAATTAATTAATTAAATAAGAATGATTATCCTAACTAACTGAATTAATAAATAATTATGACAATGCATAAACCAATAGAATTGATGTCTACATTCAAGAGCCAATGAGATAAAAGAGAAATAGAATTTAAAAGGAAAATAAAGTTTAGAATGAAAACGTCCAGGTTCAATGTATCTCCATTTAAGAAAATATCAAGCAACCAGATTTATGCAAAACACTAGAAATGAAAAGTCCTAATTAAGCCTAAATAGAGTACTATCATTCAAGATTACCAAATCGCCTCCAATTCGGTGGAGAATCTCTAGATTGCCATAAGACATGTGAAAAGACCAAATTATCTCTAATTCATCACCAAATGGCTAAAATTACCAAATTAACCCCATGTGGGATAACATGATATAAAATTATGAAAATGCCCTTCAAGTAACTAGGAAATCCTACTGAGGGTAGGATGGTGCCAAAATTACCAAATTTTTCTTAGTGGGAAAAAAGGTACTAAAGCTACTAAAACACCCTTCGATAGACAGAAAATTCCTAATAGGAGTATGACTCAATCAAAAAAAGTCTTACTTGGACTAGGACTATAGCAAAAGAGTCCTAACGGGAGTGGGACTCTATCGGGAAGAGTTCTACTTGGACTGGGACTTTGGCAAGAGAGTCCTAACAGGAGTGGGACTCCATCAAGAAGAGTCCTACTTGGACTAGGACTCTGACATGAGAGTCCTAACGGGAGTGGGACTTTGTCGGGAAGAGTCTTACTTGGACTAAGGACCTTGGTAAGAGAGTCTTAACGGAACTAGGACTCTAGTAGGAAGAGTCCTAGCGGGAATAGGACTCTGTCAGGAAGAGTTCTAATGGAACTGGGACTGTGGCAAGAGAGTCCTAGTGAGAATAGGACTCTGCTAGGAGGAGTCCTAATGAGAATAGGACTCAACCGGGAAGAGTTTTACCTAAAGAAGGTTTTTTAGCATAATCATCGATTTTTTTACTACTTAATCAAGGGTCACAAAATGAGGTGTTTACAAAAATTTTTGCACAAGAATCAAGGTGTCATGTGGCCAATCTGCCATGCAAGCGCATGCGCACACTTGTTGAAAAAATAAACGATATCAAAATTGCACCAAAATTGACACCCTAGCTAATTTTGACCTATAGCTTTCGAATATGCCTTCCATTTCAACAAATTCCATCGTTAGAGTTTTAGGATTTATTTAATCTCAAAATTGACTATGTGGCCCCATGGCCCATGTCAGTACCGAATAAATTTCTAAAATTATATCTTAGGCTCACAATAATATATTAATCACTAATACTTCATTTTCATAATTTCTTTAACTTATTTTCATTTAATCATCTACCATTGATTCAGACTAGAAGATTATCAAAATTTCCTTTGTCAATTTTCTGAGTTGTTACAAACGGCTTCCAAAAATTTATTAAAAGAATTAGAAACCCTTACAGTGACTTGAGACGGTCATACAAGTTTACCTCCAAATTGAAATTCATTTCTTGTTTTTCATATAAACAAAAAAATGAACAACTGATGAACCCAAAATATTCCTACTCATAATGTCAGTTGTTCTATGAAAATAGCACAAAATATATTTAACACCATTTCAATTCCTTCGAGTTAGAGTAAAACTATGTCTTGCTAACAAACTAACAACAAACGCAATATACGATCGTGTACAATTTGCAAGATACATGAGAGAGCCAATTGCACTAAGATATGGTACTCCAGGACCAAGGATTTCCTCATCATCTTTTCAAGGGTGAAAAGGATCTTTATCTACATCAAGTGATTGAACAACCATCGGAGATGTTAATAGGACAAGTTGTATCCATATAAATTGCTTTAGAACTTTCTCTATATATGCAGATTGATGTAAGATGATTTCTTCTGAGAAGTGCTCGATATGTAGGCCGAGATAAAATTTTGTTCTCCCCTAATCTTTCATTTCAAACTCTGGTTTTAAATAAGCAGCAGTTTTTGTAAGCTCTTCAAGTGTCCCTACAAGTTTCAAATCGTCAACATATACTGTTATTATGGCAAATCCAGTGTCCAACTTCTTCATGAAAATACATTGACAAATTGGATTATTCATATATCCTTCTTTCAATAAATATTCACTGAGACGATTATACCATATGCGCCCTGATTGTTTCAATCCATACAAAGATTGTTGTAGCTTAATTGAATACATGCTTCGAGATTGTGCATTATCTGGTTCAGGCGTTTTAAATCCTTCAGAGATTTATATATATATATATATATATCATTATCAAGTGATTTATATAAATATGTTGTGACTACGTCCATTAGATGCATATCGAGCCCTTCTAAGACTTCCAAGTTGATAAAAAATTGAAATGTAATTGCATCTGTTACTGGAGAGTATGTCTCCTCATAATCAACACTAGATATCTGCAAGAAACCTTGTGCTACAAGTATGGCTTTGTATTTGCTGATTTTATTCTGCTCATTACATTTTCGTACAAATACCATTTGTATCCTATAGGCTTTACGTCTTCAAGCGTTTGGACTATAGGTCTAAATACTTCTCATTTTGCTAAAGAGTCTAACTCAACTTGTATTGCATCCTTCCACTTTGGCCAATCATTTCTACATCGACATTCTTTGAAGTTTTGTGGTTCAGGATCTTCATCACTTCTGGTGATTTCAAGTGATATTGTGAAAGAAAATATATGACTAACAATAATATTACTTTGATCCCATATGTCTTTGCTAGATATATAATTTATTTAGATTTCTTTATTTTTAAGTACTTGTGCCTCTTCAGGGGCTACTTGTTCCACTTTAGGGGATACTTCCTTTACGGGAGGTATTTGTTTACCAACGTTGGATTGATCAATCATCATTTAATGTGTGGTCTTTTATGAGTTGCCACTTTTTTACTATGCGTGGCCTTTCCAGGAGTTGCCACTTTATTATTTTATTGTGTTTTCTACTTCTGAGGAATCTTATCTTTCGCACCAGTAGCTCTACCACGCTTCAGGCGTGCCATAGATTCATTTGCTGTTGTACTAACAAATTGTTCTACAGGGACATTAATTTGTGTAGGGGTATTTACAATTGGTATGTGCAATTTTATTTTTTTCTTTTTATTAGTGAATGCATTTGGTAATTGATTTGCAATACTTTGCAAATGAATGATCCTTTGAACTTCCAGTTCACATTGATTAGTACGAGGATCAAGATGAGACAATGTTAATGCATTCCAAAAATGTTCACGCTGAGCTTCTGGCTTAACCTTTTCTCCCCCTAATAGTGGGAAGACTGTCTCATCAAAATGACAATCGATAAACCATGTCGTAAATAGATCACATGTCAGGAGTTCAAGATATCCTATAATAGATGAAGAATCAAAAGCAACATAAATTTTAAGTCTTCATTAGGGACCCATTTTAGTACATTGTATGGGTGCAATAGGAACTTGTACAGCACAACCAAAGATTTGTTGGTAAGAAACATTTGGTGGATGACCAAGTACGAGTTGTAAAGGAGAATATTTGTGGTAAGATGTTGGTTGGATTTGGATTAATGTTACACCATGTAATATAGCATGCCCCTAAGTAGAAATAGTTAGTTTTGTTCTCATAAGTAAAGGTCTAGAAATTAATTGAAGACGTTTGATAAGAGACTGTAGAGGTCTGAATTTTTATTTTTATTTTTATTTTATTATTATTTTTTTTTTTACTTTTTTATTTATTTAATTTTTTTTTGGAATAAATTTTCATTTAAATATGAATATATGTGTGTACGAAATGTGTGTTGTATATATGTAGAAGTATATATATATATATATATATACACACACACACACACACAACATGCAAAACATGCTTGTGAAGTGTGTGATTGGGAGTGTCGGCTTGAAGTGGGGTGTGTGTGAACAAGTGGGTGTGTGTGTGTACTGTAGGTGTATGTATGTGAGTGTAATATAATAACCAAGGAAGCAAGCAAACATTTAATGCAAAGAAAAAGGGGAAAAAAGAAGTCAGAAAGAGCAGAAGGGAAGTCAGGAAAGGGAGAGAAAAGAGAGAGAAAAACCATAGGTTGTATAGGTGGTTTTATATATATAAATATATATATGTGTATAGGTACGGTTGGTTTGTGAGAAAAAATAAAGGAGATAAGAAAGAGAGATAGAGGAACTGAGAGCATCCTAAGGAGTGCAGAAGGCCTAAGAGTCGAGAACAGAGGTGGAAGTTCAAGGGAGAAGTGAGAAAAAAATTCAGAAAAAGAAAGGTAAGATTGATTTCTGTTTTTAAATTTTTAATGCATGATACTTGTTTTAAAAAGTAGGTTCTTATTAAGCATGAAATGAGAGTTTTATTGCAATTTGAATCAAGTCAAAAGATCAAGAAATGGGGAAGAAATCAAAGGTTGCAGGTTTTAAAAATAAGTTGGATTTCTGATATTTTATGTATCAAACTCAAAACAAATGATGGGAAATTGTTGAGATGGGTTGCAGCGAGAGGTCTGAACAAGTTTAGAGTGGAAACAGTAGGGGAAGAAGCTAAAAACTTCAAAACGCAGTTGGCCGGAACCACTGATTTTTCCATTTTCGTGAAGATCTAATAAGCCAAATTAAAAACTAACTTTAGAAATGGAATCCGCTTAAAGAACTGAAAAAAACTGCATTTTCAAAATTTGGTCAAAAAATTCTTACCGGCATCGGAGAAGGCACCAAAACCCCGCCGGAACCTTTCCAGAAAGTCGGGGAAGAAGAATGACTATTTGGGCCTTAGGTCTGGGCCACGGGTCGGGTCGGGTCGGGTTAGATCCGACCCACCCGCACTTGTTGGATGTCCTGAGGCAGCGTCGTTTTAGGTTATAAATTAAAAGAGGATGAGGGGTGTTTGGTTACAGGGTTAAGAAATTAAAATTGGAATTGAATTAAGAGTAGGGATATCTTATCCCTGTTTTGGGAATTAGCCACTATTTGGCTATTCGGATTTACAATAGGAAAATTAGAAATTCTGATTTAACCCCTCAACTTTTAGAAATCCTAATTTGAACCCCAGAACTTTTAAATAATTATAGTTTGGCCCCCTGAATAAAATATTAATTAATTATTAATTTAATTAATTAATTAAAAATAACAAAAGATTACAAAAAATGCCACTAAGTCAAAAAGCAGTCAAACGAACTCCGATTAAAGAAAACGAATAGTGAATTTTTATTATTTCGAGAATTTTGGACTCAACCGTAGAGTCCAATTTGCAAAAAAAAGGTCTCGAGATGCAAGAACCCGTAAAAGTGCAAAATGACCGTTTTGCCCTTTTTGGTACAGATGTCCAAATTGAATTCTAAGAAAGCCTAAACTGACTTTCTTTAATGTCCCAGACTCAATGGTAGAGTCTATTTTATCAAAATAAAAACTCATGAAATAAAGACATAAAATTTGATGAATAGCATAATTCAAGTAACAATAGACTGAGTTATATTTCATGATTTTAGGGACACTGAAAGGCAAGGAGAAGGCGGTCTGACCTTCTACATTCTCACTGTTAGTTCAGTTACCTAGCGAGCACGACTTCCTAGGGTTGAGACAAACCCATCAGGTATGATATTTTGCTAAGTAAGGAATAGGATTAAGCTTAGGAATAATTTGCATATTGATTGATTGAATCATATGTTTATTTGACGTTAGATGATCACATAGGGAATGGTTGCTTTGAGACAAAACCTAAAGTTGATTGTTTATGTGCTTGGGTGCTCTGTGTTGTTCTTTGGAGTTATGATTTGTTCTAGGTGTTAGTGTTGTACATGATTTATGTTCTTGAAAAGTTGTTAGGATTGTGAATGTGTGATTTGAGTACGTGTTTAAATTGATTATATATAGCATGCATACATGTGGAAGAGGTTTGATGATTCAGATGTTATTGTTGCTTTAAGTGGAATGCATTATTTAAAGCATGCTCCATGTGTTGGTAAATGCTTCATTGAGACTGTATGATTCCATGGTGGAATCGAGGCATATTGGCATGGTGTGATTCTTGAAAGCATAGTGTGGGTTGAGCATGTGGTGCTATGCATTATGAGGGTGTAGATCCTGTGGTAAAAAACCCAAAATTGGCCATTGCATTGGTGCCCAGAATCCAATAGATGTGTTCCGTGAACGGGTATTGGTACTCAGGGTCCATCGGATGTGTTCCAAAAATGAGACATGGGTGTGGCATAGAGTTGCATGCGTGTGTCATGCATATTTTCATAACATTATACCAATGAATTCATGAAGGTGGCATAGAGTTTATGTGAATGCGTTCTGAATCTTGTCAATGCATTGTATGATGATATTGAATGACATGTAAATATAAATGTATACTTGCACATGCCACGCCTTAATTTTTTTCCTTGCATTAACATTGTATTATACCAGTAATTGAGCTGACCCATTCGTGGGATATCATATTACAGATGATGCCCCTGCTACATGAGAATCGATGAGATCTTGACAAAAGAAGAGAAAATGATTTAGAAATGTAATTGGCCCTTGGGGCACGTTTTGATATGTAAAGGCTTAAGCCCAACTGATGTGAGCAATATGTTTGTCAAGTGTACTTTATGTGTTTATGTATTGAAGGAAAGGGATGCATGTTTAACTGAATCCGTTAAATTGTCTTTTATTTTCTTTTCTTATTTTGTTTCTCACTCACTCCCCGGGTTCGCGAAAATTCGGGGCATGACAGAGACTCAGCTAAACCATTTTGCGTGTATACGTAAGCAACAGGATGTTCGATAGTAATCCAAATTGACATACAATATTCATCAACAATAATCCCAATTGACACACAATATTCATCAAATGATCGGGATGTAAACTCACCAACATTATCAAGACATATTGTGTTGATGGGATGATTAGGAAATTGTGCTCTCAACCAAATAATTTGAGCAAGAAGTCTTGCAAATGCAACATTGTGAGATGAAAGTAGACAATCATATGACCATATAGTATATGCATCTATTAAAACCATAAAATAACAAAATGGTCCACCTAGTGGATGAATAGGACCTCATATATCTCTTTGAATGCACTCTAAAAAGGATAGAGATTCAACACTAACCTTTATAAAAGATGGTCTAATAATTAGTTTTTCTTGAGAACAAGTAGTACATGGATATTTATCCAGTAAAAGAATCTTCTGGTTCTTTTGTGGATGTTCATGCGAGTTTTCAATGATTCTATGCATCATTATTGCTTTTGGGTGACCAAATCGATCATGTCAAAGAACAAAAGTCTTTGGGTCGGTGAACTTCGGGTTCAACACAAAATTTGATTGAATTGTTCTTATAGTTGTTTGGTACAAGATAGATGAGAGAGCAGAAAGTTTTTCCAAAGTATGTTTTCTATTTGAAATAACATAAGTAATGCAAAGATATTGTACATTAACTTCAGTAATAGTCTTAATATGATACCCATTTCGGTGGGTATATTTAAAACTTAGAAATTTTCTTTTGAACTTGCTAGAGTATAAAATATCATTTATATGAAATGTTGTGCCATTTGGAAACACGAGGTTGGCTCTTCTAGAGCCTTTAATTAAATTTGCAAGTACATATATTGTACTAACATTAGCTTTAGCTAATTTTAAGTTCAAGAAATATCTTTTATCTCGAAGAATTATGTGTGTAGTTGCACTGTTTGCCAAACATATATTTTCACCATTCATCTTGAATTCTATCAATTTATTAAATGCATTTATCATGAGAAATAAGAATAAATGTATTAAAAATAAATAAAAGAGATAAAATTATTAAAGTAAAACATTATAAGGGATATAACAAAAATATTAGTTGGTGTGGACATTTTCATCACCTATTAAATGTTCAATTTTTTTCATCATGAACTGCAAAGAAATCTACAACATCTAAATGTGTGATGTCTACATGCCCATTAGTACAATTTGTTTCTATTTCCTTTTCTTTTACTGAAGCTTGGTAAAGATCCACTAAGTATTTGGACCTACGACAGGTTCCCAACCAATGCCTTTTCCTCCATACTGATAACAAGATATTTCAAGATCTTGAGGTAATTTTCATTTCTCCTTTTCTTGATTTGCCTCCACATTAATATTGCACTTCAAATGTTGTGGTGTGTCTCTTTTAGGATAATTAGAAGAACTATTCTTATAACCACCTCGGTATGGGTAATGACCACATCCACGTCTATGACTCTATCTATATGACAAAGTTGTATTTACTTCAGAAAATGCAATTCCATTCACTTTAGGGAATGGTGTAAAGCTAGTGGGATGCAAGTGATGATTTTTCATCACAAGGTCATTATGTTGTTCAGCTAAGAGAAGACATGATATCAAGTTAGAGTATTTAGTAAATTTACACTCTCAATATTGTTGCTATAGGACAATATTTGAGGGGTGAAATGTAAAAAATGTCTTCTCTAACATATCTGAATCTGTAATATTTTTTTCACATAATTTCAATTGCAAAGTAACTCTAAACAATGTAAAATTATATTCACTAATTGATTTAAAATCCTACAACCTCAGGTGTAGTCAACCATATTGAGCTTTTGGGAGAATAATAGTTCTTTGGTAGTCATATCTTTCTTTCAAAAAATTTCAAAGGGTTAATGGATTTTTTATCGTAAGATATTATGATTTTAAGCCTTCATGAATATGACGGCTAAGGAATATCGATACACTAGCCTGATCTTGTAGGGATGTTGTATTTCCTTCTTTAATAGTATTTCTAAGATTCTCAATTTCAAGGTGAATTTCAACATCAAGAATCCTAGATAAATAATTTTTTTTTCAGAAATGTCCAAGACAATAAACTCAAGTTTGGTGAGATTTGAGTTTTTTTTTTAATAAAACTATGATATAATCAAATAAAATTATTAGAAAATAAGAGTGAATAATAATTGTAGTATTAATGCTACAATTGAAAATTTAAATCAATCTATAATTAATAATAATAGAGAATTTATTTAGCTTTATTTTACCTTTCTTAGGTGATCAGGGTTTCGTGCTAATAATGTGTTGTAAAATAAAGGAACATGTGAGCACAAAGAAATCAATCACACAAGTACATACAAAGATTTACGTGATTCGACTTCAAGCCTACATCTACGGACAAAGAGGAGAAGAACTTTACTGTTGAAAAAGAATACAAAGAGATTGAGTACAAGAAACTCCCAATGGATCTTTATTCTATAAATTGAAGAATCTTCCTCTTCCTCTCTTATGGTTGATAGAAGCCTTTCACCTATTTGTTTGTTTTCCTCTTTAAGGGGTACTCTTCACGATTGAATAAATTGAAATTACTTACCAAAGAGCCCCTACACTTTAGAAGGTGCTCAAATATATATATATATATATATATATATATATATACCATAAGATAAACCATAATTTAGGATTAGGAGTGTACGAACAAGAAGGCATGTTATTGACTTCTTTGAAGGGAAGGTAGAGAAAGATTAACATGACTTCTTTGAAGGGAAGGTAGAGAAAGATAATTGATATGCATAATTGACAGGAAAAAAAAAAATGAAAGCAAAAAAAAAAAAAAAAGAAATCCTTAGTTAAGTGCCAAACCAATTTATCAAATCCCCCCAATTCTCTAGTAGAAAATTTTCTTATCACTTCCCTATCTTTTCCTGAAAACTACTGCAATTTAGTTTCATCCAAACAAAGAAGATTGATTAGATCATTTACCCATGATTTTTCTTTTCTTATTAGAGAATGATATGTATAAAAACTTTTCTCAACCTATTTTTCAGTTCTTAGACAAAGGGGAGTGGAATTCACTATAATAAAAGTTAGGGGGGTCTTATAGTGTTGTGACAAACAGTAAGAAAATATGGAGAAGAATTCATTATGTATAACATCTCTCATTATTATTTTATTTGAGAAAGAGAAGAATCGATTTCCTCTTTCCTTTTTCTTTTTCCCTCACCAAGTCATTGAACCATATGGAGTCCTAATGAACTTTTTCCTTGAAGCTGTCATTGCCCCCACCAAAACTTCACAAACTGCATTAATTTCTTTACATAAGGAGATTGGGAGATGAAATAAGAGACCATCAATCATATACTATGTCAAGATAGTTGTTGCTACAGCCTTGATAGGGACATCTCTTCTTGCATCACGTAGCGACTACCTCTTCCACCTTCGAGGCCTACTAAAACCTGTTAGTCTTTAAACAATACAAATTTTTCAACCAATTGCAATTGTCAAATCAATAAATACTTTCAACATTGGATCCCTTTTCAGGGATTTGGAATAGGGAATTTAATGGATTCATTGAATTTCAATCAACAAAAAATATAAAGGCATAAATTATGTTTTAGAATGCAGTTACTATAACTTGTGAAGTCATCTAAAAAAAATTAGTGTAAATTGAAAAATACATTATTTCATCAAATCAAAGAATTATCTTGTAGAAGCTATGAAAAGTTCAATTTAATTTATATTAAATGTATGAACTCCTAATTTTCTATGTAAAACGTAGTGGAATGAGGTTCTCATTACTTCCTGTAGAGTTTAGATAATATAAAAAGAATATATTACTAGGTTTACTGAGAACTAAAGGTAAAAACATCCACAACCACAACAAAAAATGCAAGCAAGGCAACCAAGTCATTGAAATGTTATTCAAAATAAGGTTTGCATAAAAATGGAGGACAAGCATAAGACAACAATATTTTCTCAACTACTCAAAATTAGAATATTCAGCACTCGCAATTGTAGAAACACACGAGATGTTAATATGAGGAATTGTGTATGGTCCTTCCAACAATCCTTCGGTAATCAATCTATATGCTGCCTCTGTTAAGTGCCATCCGTCCCAGTTAACATACTTAAAAGGGTGATCAAAAGCAAATGATGGAAAATAGCCACATGCCACAGATGCATTGAAATGGTATGGGGGTGCACCAGCTCCGCAACATGCTGTAATAGCTCCTTTTGTAAATCCTGCAATAACATGTTAGGAATGAATTTTTGATAATTGATGGAGGTAAAAATTTATGACGTTAAATGCCCAGGCATGACTAATCTTAGTGTAAAACACTGATACTGACAATCTATATTTTAACTATAAGCCCTAGTTGAGGCTGAATGGTATTTTAGGCCAAGCCAAAAAGGCAAGTATTTCAACATATTGAGTTTGTGAATCAAGCTCTAGCTCAGCTTGTTTAGGCCAGAAAGATATCCAGAAACTGTCAAACAATCCAAGCTTGAGTTATTCACAAGTAGCTTTCTATGCTACAATATGTTGTGGCATCCACAAGACTACCTTATTGATCATAAGATTACCAATGCAAGTCTCAGTAAATAGTGTGTATAAAATTTAAAGTGATGGAAGTACCGAATTTGAACGGGGAAAGATAAATAGGCATTGCCGCATTGAAAATATCTGCATAGATAATGGCTGCATGAGGATGAAGTTCTCGAATCTGTTTTAATTTTTTTTGAAGTAGTGCATTGTGGTGCTTAGCAATGTTGTTCAACCAGATAAGGCAGCCAATTGGGTCATATTCTTCCTTATCTGAACTTTCAAAATAAGTTAGATAGGCAGCTGCGCAGCCAAATGGTAGGTTCCCTGGGACCATTACTGTCATTGCTCCAAGCTCAATTAACTCCTGCATGATAAAAAATATAATTTTCTGAAAACATATCTTAATTTAAAAGGAACATTAACAACTCATCCTGAATTTGAAATATTCACTCATAAGTTAATTTATGGTATTATAGCCCGTAATGGAGTTGGGTTTGGCAAATAAGAGTGAAAGTCGCAAAAATTAATGACCTACACCTTTGACTGCCAAACACTACCAAACAATCAAGCCATTGGGTCAGTGGCCGATCTAGTCAATGAACTTTGGTCAGTACCCCTGTGCAAATCCACCAATGCATTTGGGAATTTTTTACCAACATTTTAATTAGGTTCTTACACTGGTGGCTGAAGCAATGGCATCAACAATTATAGGTACATATGAATGAATCTCTTCTGCACTTCTTCCGGCAAGGAGTGCACGGTTATAGTCATTCCCTCCAAACTCCCCCAAAATAAATAAAGATCTCTGAAGAAGTTTATTACAATCTGCACAATATTAGCACATTATACAATTTTTTTTATACAACGACGTGGAGGAGAGAATCGAACTCACACCATTTATATAAAAAAAATAGTCACACATCATTCGAATATGACCTCGGCGCTAATATTAGCACATTATAAAAAAACAAAGATAGGAAGAATTAATTATTCATTCAAGATAAACACTAACTATAGAACAATGATACACATGGCAGATATTGTCCACCTAAAATCTAACTCTAAAAAGTCTTTATTAATCTATCTGTATCATAGTTGTCAGAACCGAACCGGACAATGAACTTGATGAAAGCGTCAGTTCACGGTTTACTGGTTCAACCAGTGGTTCAACTTTAAAATATCAATAAATATATTAAAAACTAAGAAAACAACAAGAAAAATATATAGTTTTTATTATTTAGTGATAAATAACAAAATATAAATATAATCATTGAAATTATTTTATGTATAAGTTTAATATATTTGTATATATAATAAAAGTATATGCAATAATATCTTATTTTATACTAAATTTTATCATTTAATCATCAAATATAAGAAATTTTGTAAGAAAAAAAAATTGTAAGAAATAAAAAGACAAAAGGTGATTCAATCAATTTTTTTTTAAAATCGATTGATCCACTCAATTTTTAAAAAAATCAACCGGTTTAATCGATTTTTTCAAATTATTAGTAAAACCAATATTTAATCTAATCGAACCGGTTTAATATATAAATTCTGATTCAATGGATTGAATCGACTAATCCGATCCGATTATGATAACTATTATTTGAACAATTAAAAAAAAACAAAAATCCTTCTGTTTTAATTTATATATTTATACTTGTGTGTCGTGGTTCCCCTTTTACTTTAAAGGTAGAATAGTCTTTTTTATATATTGTCTCACATCATGTATGTGGATTGCGTGACGTGTTACAACAATGTCTTTGAATAGACAGGCTTGACGTTAAGGAAAAAGAAAGGGCGGCTCATTTTCAATTACATTATGTTTGAATACTTAGAATATTGAGATTTATTTAGAATTGGAAACTTCAACTAACTTGCCTCTATTTCCTCAACTCGATTTGAATTTTGAGTCCAATTCAGTACCTAATGGCAAACACAATGACTTTCCATGGTAGATGGGCTTCCTGACAAAAATAAGAAAATGGTTATCCACGTTCTATTTTATAGTTTTGGACTCTAAAATATTAATTTTTAATAATAAAAAATTATATATTTTAAAGTACAATTGACCATATGAAGAGTGTCAATAGCCTGGTCCTATAATAATTGATAATTATTCAGGGCCCATTTCCGAACGGAGTGGCCACGGCAGGACAAATGCGCTCCCCTAAACCGAGAAAGTTTTGTACAACTCCGGAGTATGTACTCTCAAAAAAGTGAGATAATGTACCACGTGTATGTTGTGTCCACGTGACACATCAACTTATTTTTAAAATTATATATTTTTGGAATACAAAATATTTGCTCATCCTAGCATTTTCTAAAATAAGAGAAATACTATGATTCTTAAATTTATAACACAAATAATATGCTATAGATATAAAAGAATCATATTAATTACATCGTGGCTAAAAAGATGTCAAAGGACCGTGAAATATTGGTACAATTTAACTTATTGAGAACATGTCTTTTTCACATGTTGTAGGATTTGGAATGCAAATTTAATCGTTGGCTTCTCAGCTTTATTTTTTCTTTTCTCTTATAAGTTAATTTTACAAGTACCCAACCAAAAAAACCAAAAAAAAAAGGTGGGGAAAGAACAAGAGGAAACAGTTCAAAAAAATAAAATTAATTGAAACGAGTATTTATAATTTGTTAGTTATACTAAATATTGATATAATTTCAAAAATTTTAAAAAAAAAATTTGTATAATTTATTTTATATATATATATATATATATATTTAAAATTTTCAAAAAATATTAATATAATCTGTTTATATATATATATGTGTGTGTGTGTATGTGTGTGTGTGTGTGTGTGTGTGTGTATGGATGTATGTAAATTTTAGTTTAGTACCCGAAGATGAGAGGCAAAGTGATGGCAGCAAGTCTTTGAACCAGCTCAATTGGCATCGCATTGAAGAGTTTGTGTAAGAATTAGAAATTCCTCTTTCTTCAAAAAACGAATCATCTAGTGTATTAGCACCCACCAATGCAAAATTCACGCCCTTTTCAAAATTGTACGCCCCACTTGCATTCCTGCCACCAAAATATGGCGGTACGAATGGAAGTCCAAGATTCTGAGCTGCAAAACCAATGAATTACACAGAAACTACGAGTAAGATAAGTGCCCATATGTATGTGTTTTGTGTGTATATTTCATATAATATATAATTTTGCTGAGGTGAGTTTTGGAGATTAAATTTCTGATATCTTATTAATTCGTGTAACATATACGTTTGTACATATATTATAGTACGTATATTATACATATCAATAAAGTCAATAAAATTCGACCACTTACCAAAGCAGTCGTCTATAATATGTCTGTGTGTGTGTTTGTGTGTGTGTCTATATATATATATATATATATATATATATATATGTGGTGTACCGATGAAGTCTAGGATGAGACGGCCATCGCAGCAACGACCGGTGGGATAATTGAAGTAGGTCTCCCCATAGGGTGGTAAAGCAAAATGGAGAGGCTCAGAGGACTTTGAGCGGTGAACAGAATTTCCGGTGTCGGTGATTGAATCGCCGAAGCTGAAAATGGCCGAGTAGCAGCCGCTGGCATATGGAGTCAAAATTGTTAAGATGATGAGGAGAATATGAAGTAACGTGTGTTTTAGTAATAATTTAGAAGAGGAGGAAGCCATGGAAAAGGCTACTGAAGAAATGTAAAAACTTGGTAGATGGCCATTTCTTTGGCGGATACACTCTAAATAGAGGTAGTTTCACCATCTCAAAAGTCTAAACTAGCATTGCTTTCAATCAATGGCTTGTTATTCTTTGACTGGTAGATCCGGTAATGTCTGTGACTAGAGGCTGGATAGGTTTTGGACGGTTGAAATAGGTTGGTCAAAAGGGATTTATTGTTATAATTTCAAATAAACCTGCTCAATTTTTTATTTTTTATTTTTTATTTTTATCTTTTCCTAGTCATGTTTTGTTCACGCGATGCCATTTTTTGTCTTTTCCCAAGACTACCAGTTTTCAGTTTTCAGTTTCCAGCATCTATTTTAAGTTATCTTTACCCCATGCAACTTCTTACACCATTTTCACATTGGTGACTTAAAATTAAATTCATATTTTATTTAAAATTTGAGTATAGATGAATCTGAGTTTAATGTTTTTTAATGGTCATTTAAATTTTTACTCAAGTTTTTTTAAAAATTCTCATCCTTATTCCAAAAGCTACTTTGTGTCATTTCCCTTCAAAAATCATTTTTCCTCTTCTTTTTCCTTCCAAACCTCTTTCACTCTTAATTTTCATTCCCTCCCAAATTTTTCCACCAATTTTTTTTCTATTATTTTAATTTCCCACCAATGTTATTTTAAATAATATTGCATTACATCTTAAAATAATATAGAAAATAAAATAGCATTGCATTGAAAAAAAAATATTATATTAATTAAAAGACACATTGAAAATAAAATAACATCGAGCTTCTAAACTCGGAGAACACAGTATAATCATCCATTGAAATGAAAATATTACTACTATGAAATAAAAATACAAGTTATGTGATTTTACAAAATACAAAAAAAAAAAATTGATACCACACAATGATAAAACTTCATGAGAATTTATAGAGGAAAAAATTAAAATTTATTTTACTCTTCTGTCAAATCTATTTTACCGTTTTTTTCTTGTCATATTTTTTACTGTTCTGTATACTATTTATCTATGCCTACTCTTTTTTATCGTTCTGCCAAACCTATTCCATCTATTAGCCGCACCTTTCACCATTCCATTCCATCACACCACAGCCCTCCCTCTGTCACTTAAAAACCCTCTCCAGTTCTCCATCAATCCATCCCTCATCTCTGCTTCTCTACTTCTCTGCTTCTCAAAACCATAAAAAAAAAAAAAAAAAAAAAAAACATAAACCACCGTCTGCAGCACCCCATTATTATTTCTAGCTCTCTTCTGTTTCCTCATCTTCATCTCTAGGTATTTCTTTCACCTTTAGATAATCCATCTTAAACTAACTTGCTTTCAAGAGATGCGGCCAGCAATAGCAAATCACTGTATAAAGCTCGGAACGTCAAGGCTACAACGGAACCAAACTCCAAACCCTTTGTAAAAACCACTCCCAACAGAGATTCTCTCTCACATTAATCTACTTCATTCTATTTCTGTGTAATATAATCACACTTCCACCTTCAGATAATCCCTCTTTAGGGAAAACCATTACCGCTTTTACACTCCACCCCAACAAACCCACCAAACCCAACAACAACAACGACTGCAACTTCCAATCGTCTACAACGGAACGATCGACACAACAAGAGTTTTTCTCTCTCCGTCACCACCGTTCTTCACCGACCGTCTCTACGCCGATCGTTCCCGTCGTCATCGATTCCTGCCAAGTCTGTTTTCCTTTTCCTTATTTTCTTTCCATTTCTTTTCTTTACCTTTTCTTTCATTTTCCATCTGAAGTGAGACTAGGATAGGGAAAAAAAAAATAGCCTGTTAGAAATTTGATGCTGTGAACAGTATTGCACTGATTTGGGTTTGGATTTGAGTAAAAACTGATTTGGTATGGGTTTGAGTCTAGGCTTGGAAGGTGATTATTCTGGATTTTTAACTCAAATTTAAATTTGATATGAGTTTGGGTCACCATGGAGATGCCCTTATGTATGCCATCATATATGGGCCAAGCTATTGGCACAATGGCACTCCTAGATGATCAATTCTGGTTCAAAAAGTACATTTTTTATTATTAAAATATTAATTTTTTTTTTGGAGTTTAAATGTATAAAATAGAGTGTGAATAATATTCTCTGTAAATTTAGTGTGTATATATATATAAATTATCTTTTATTTATATTATATCACACACATATATAGCATATACATGATACATACATACAAATATGTGTGTATATACACAAAGTTAGTGGCAAAAAATCAGAGATCCCAAATGGGTCTCAGATTCTCTCTCAACTACCCATTTCTCTCTCTCCTTATTTATACATATATATTTATGAACATTTAAACATATCCTTTTAGATATGGTTTTTGCAAAACAAAGAAGAAGAAAAAGTGGCGACGGGTCTGACCCCATGTGCGTAAGAGAGATGGAAGGGAGGGGAGAGAGAAAAGACGAGAGAGAGAGAGAGAGAGAGAGAGGGGCTGCCACGCTGGGGAGAAGAAAGGAGAAAAAAGAAAAGTAGTTTTATATTTATTTAATTTTTTAAAATAATAAACAACAATTTTTTATACTTGAAATTTATTTATTTTGTGTTTTTAGAAAAAAATAATAATTTATTTGAAAAAGTAATTAAATGGCAGTTTAGAATAATTTTAAAATTATTTATAAAAATAAAATAATATTTACTATAAATTTAATTTTAAAAATAAAAATTCCAAATAAATTCTTACTTGGTTGCATGCAAAAATAAAATAAAATAAAATATTTAAGATAAATTTATTTTAAAATAGGAATTCAAACCTATATGAGCACTATATATGTTTGAAATTCATTTCATTGAATTAGATTCAATATTATGCTATTTTTAATTAAATAATTTAAGTAAAATATTATAAAATTTAAGTAAAATATATAGTAATTATGATTAATGTCATTTTTGTTTAAATTAATTGAATTAGTAGATTCAACCCAGAGGGTGTGGGAGAGAGGTTGTTTTATAAAGTAAGAAAAGAAAACTTTATCTAATTATAATATATTCATTTGGGCGTAAATGTCATTTAATATAATCATAAAGGGGTATGATAGTCATCCTAATTGAATAAAGGTAGTTTCAATACTCTAAATATGAGGAGAACAAAATAGGTCATTGAGTACCATTTGGGGACTCCGAAAAAATCGTCAGATTTTTGGACATCCATGTGTCCAAATTGTCATATCTGCTAGAAAGAAGCATGCTTGGCATAGGAAGAACACTCCAAATTTGGGTTACCTCATGGAAATCTCTGAGGCAATGAAGAATGGATTCCTCTTCCATACTACATAGGGGGCATAGAGGATCCATAATCACGTGTCTTTGAAATCTCAGGCCATTAGTGAGGATGAAATCTTGTGTGAAGAGCCACATAAAGGTTTTGATTATTTTCGTACAGTGGACTTTTCATAGCCAGTCCTAATTACCTGAGCTAGGGAAGGCTTGCATAGAAGATTCAATGATGGTTTCATAGGCCACTTTGGTAGAGAAATTTCCATTTGAGTTATTCCAAATTTTGCAATCCACTGCCTCAGTGTTTTAGATGTGCCTGGGAAGATCAATAGGGAGGGTTGAGAGATTCCATTCATTATTGTCATTTATCATCTTAACAACTATTACATTGAGTTCCTCTTCCGTGATGTTGGGTTGGAGTTGATTCTTTAAGGAATCCTCCCCAACCCACCAGTCATTCCAAAAAAGCAATGCTCTTACCATTACCCACTCTCCATTTCGAGCCTTTGTTTACTATGGTTTGAATTTAAGTATGCTTCTCCAAATGTAGCAGTAACTACTACTGGGCTTAGTGGCTTTGTTTCTCTGGTTTTACAAGAAGAAAGACAAAGGGAGATAGGATCTATGGTAGTCACTGATGTTGAATATGTTGCCTTGATAACAAAGGTAGAAAACTATGTTCGCTCTTATGCCAGAAACAAAAATTCTAACAAAAAAGAAAGACTTGTGTGCTCTTATTGTGGATTAGTAGGACATATTTTTCATAAATGCTATAAATTTCATGGCTATCCACCTGGTTACAAAGCTAAAGTGCAAGGAAATTGGCCTTCTGCAAACCAAGTCTCAAGGCAAAGTGCTTCTGCAAAATCTATTCCCTCTTTATTTCCCTTCTCACAAGAACAATGTCAACAACTTTTAGCACTGATCAACACTCATTATGTTCTTGATGCAACCACTTCTAGTTCGACTCATCAAGCAGCTATAATCACGACAAATCCACAGCAACTGTCAGGCAAATTGGTAGAATATTCAATTTTTTCATCCATCAAAGTAGGCCATCATAAAGTTGATTCAGATGAATGGATTATAGATACTGAAGCCACATATCATTTGATGTGTTCCCTTTCACTTTTAACCTCTATCACTTCTATTGTCCAAGACTCTGTTAAGTTACAAAATGGAGAATCAACCATGGTCACTCATGTAGTGACAGTAAAAATTTTTGAATCTTTTATATTGACTGATGTCCTTTATGTACCTTCATTCCACTTTAACCTAATTTATGTCACCAAACTTACACATTCATTAAAGTGTTGCATAATGTTTTTTGCTCACTATTGTGTCATTCAAGACCCTACCAAATGGAGGATGATTGGAAAAGGTAAAGAGCACGAAAGACTTTACAAATTGAAAATATTAGGCTTGCATTCTTCATGTTTTCAACCTAGTACTTCATCTGTCATCTCCGATATCTTCATAAATTCTTCTCAACTTTAGCATTTCTGCTTAGGACATCCTTCAAATTCTAGGCTACATGTTTTACAAAGTCATTTACTTAGTCTAAATAAGTCTAATAATGGTCATCAGTTTTGCACTATTTATCCTCTTGCAAAGCAAAAACACTTACCTTTTCCTTCTAGTTCTCATGTATCACAATCTCATTTTGCTTTGATTCATTGTGACATATGGAGACCTTTTTGTCCTGTAAGTAATAAAGGATTTCAATATTTTCTTATCATTGTAGATGATATCTCACATTGCACTTGGGTGTATTGGATGAAAAATAAATCTAATGGCCGAAATTTATTACAATCCTTTTATTTTCTGATTGAGACTCAATTTGATAGCAAAATTAAGACCATTTGAATTGACAATGGATCTGAGTTTTCTATGAATGATCTTTATGCATCAAAAGGCATCATTCATCAACTTATTTGTGTTGAAACACCGCAACAAAATTCCACTAGTGAGAGGAAACATCAACACCTCTTAAATGTTGCTAGAGCTCTTCGGTTCCAAGCAAATCTTCCACTTTCTTTTTGGAATGATTGTGTTTTGGCAGCAGCTTATCTTATAAATGGGATTCCTTCTCCTGTTTTATCTCATAAATCTCCATATAAAATGTTGTTCAAAGTTCCTCCTTCATATAGTCATTTAAGAGTTTTTGGTTGTTTGTCTTATGCATCAACATTATCTCACAATAGATCCAAATTTTCACCTTGAGCTAGAAGATGCATTTTTTTAGGATATCCTTTTGGAATCAAAGGATATACCTTGTTTGATCTTGATTCACACACTTACCTCATTTCTCGAGATGTTTAATTTCATGAGAATGTCTTTCTACATCAATCTTCAACGTCTACACATTTTTCTTCTCTTATTGATGGCGTTAGCACTATCCTTCCATAACCTATTAGAGATGTTGAATTTCCTACTTCTTCATCACTTCAATCCAATACTTCAACGTCTCCTTCCCATTCTCCTTCTCCTTTCTCTATACAAAATTCTGATGTTCCTATCAGAAAATCAACTCGAGTTCACAAGCAACCTAGATATTTGCAAGACTATCATTGTCAAATTGCTACTTCAACTTTTCCTGTCATCCCATTTTCCTCCAAGAGTGTTCCAACATCAGGTAAACCCTATGAAATTTCTCATTTTCTATCGTATTCTAAACTGTTTGCTAAACATCGTGCATTTGCTTTATCCATTTCCTCTCATTTTGAACCCCAATTTTTTTCATCAAGCCATTAAGCATTCTCATTGGACAGATGTTATAGCTATTGAAATAGCAACCCTTCAAGAAAATAATACCTAGACTCTTATTGATTTACCTCATGAGAAGCACCTTTTTGGTTGTAAATGGGTATACAAAATCAAATACAAATCTGATGACTCCATAGAAAAATACAAGGCTCATTTAGTAGCCAAAGGATACACTTAACAAGAAGGTCTTGATTACTATAAGACCTTCTCACCCATAGCTAAACTTGTTATTGTTCGATGCCTACTTGTTAGAGTTGTGGTTAGAAATTGGTGTTTGGTGCAATTGGATGTGAATAATGCATTTTTGGATAGAGATATTGATGAAGACATATATATGTCTTTGACTATGGGTTTTGGTGGACAAGAGGAGACTAGGGTATGCAAATTAAACATTTCATTCTATGGTTTAAAGTAAGCATCCCAATAGTGGTTTTCAAAATTTTCTACTACTTTTATCAGCCATGGCATCATTCAGTCCAAGACTGATTATTCCCTTTTTACCAAAAGAAATGGTTCTACTTTTATAGCTCTTCTAGTTTATGTGGATGATATTATCATAGCTAGCAATGACATGACATCCATTGACATTCTCAAGGAGTTTCTTCATAGTAAATTCAAGCTTAAAGATCTAGGTCTTTTGAAGTATTTCTTGGGACTTGAAATGGCAAGATCTGCATCTGGCATTTCCATTTCACTTTCACAGCACAAGTATGCCTTGGAAATCTTATCGGATACCAGTCTTCTTGGTGCAAAACCAGCTAAATCCCCTATGGAACAACACCTCAAACTCACTAAATCATATGGTGAGCTTCTTTTTTATCCCACCTCATATTGTAGAATTGTTGGAAGACTACTTTACCTTATAATTACTAGGCCAAACATCGCCTTTTCAGTCAATACAATCAACCAATTCATGGATCAACCACGATAACCTCATCTTCATGTTATTGATCGAGTGCAATAATATATCAAGGGTACTCCATGTAACACCCCGACCCTGATTAAGAAATGATTAGTTACTAATCATTAATCTGAACCAAACATAAAGAATAATTTAGAAGTTAATCGAGAACCTCGTGATAGACCGATAAAATAATATCTAAACCTCATTACGAATTAATTAGGTGAAATGATGTTATTCTAACACTAAGAAAACTCAAGTTAGCGAACTACAAAAATCCCAAGGGATTAATAACCGACACTAGCCTTGGAGATTGAAGCTAACCTAAATAGGAAATGACCAGAAGAAACCGTGTCGAGAAAGAAGCAACCGAAAAGAAGATATTTAGAAAATAGCCGAAACAATTAAGTGCGCCAACCAAACAGGGCCTAAGCGCAAAATATGAAAAATTCCCAAAAGTGTGGCCAAGGGGACTTGAACCATTGACCAAGTGGGCATGATTCTTGTTGTCCAAAAAGTTACCAAGTGGGCTGTTAACATCTTTGTACTTATATATGCAACCAATTTTTATTTAAAACCAAATTAGCCAAGGCCACCTCCCAAATTGGCCAATGGCCTTACATGCAAATCCCACATCATTGGCTTACCTCATCTCCTCTCTCTTCAGTCTATCAATCAGTCGAACCTCCACTATTATATGTATACATGGAGATATAAATGGGGAGACAACGTGATTTCATTACACCCCCATCCACCAACCAGCTTTCATGCATCCAAATTCTAGTTTTAGAAAACAAGCAACATGAGCAAACTGTGTACTGCCATACACATATATAAATCAGACTGGTGAACCTTGGGAGAAATTTTAGAGAGAGGGAGGTAGTGAAAAAAACTTGATATTTAAAGGGAAAAGTGTGTATATCTGTGAGTGTGTGCACTGTGTGCACATGAAGGAGGCATTGGGCATACCTGAAGCAACCGAGGGAACTCTGAATCGGCTTATAGCAGAGAGAGGGTCACTGTTAGGAGGTAAATTTCAGATTTTCTTCATTTCTTGTTTTTGAATTTTGAGGTTGTTTTGATGGATTGCTAAGGGTATAGACTGTATGCATGCATTGACATCGATTTTAGGAACTGTATTATGTATACTGTGAGGGTTAGAAGTATCGAAATGGCCCAAAACCATTAGAACCGAGACTGACCTTCATTGATGGACCTTAGAAGCACAGGTCTGAATTGACCCTAACAGAATGAAACTCTGCATGTAGGAACTTACAATAAACCCCAAGGGGATCTCAAAAACCATAGGCCGCGATCCCAGAACCCAGTTTAAGACCACCAAACCGTGAGTTGCAGGTTCGGGTTTAAAACCCAAACTCACCAAAACCTTGATCAAATTGAAATATTAGGACAAGGACTTGAACCCCACGATTCAAGGATCACAACAAAACAAATTTCACGAAGATTCGACCAAAAACGGCCGTTTTAGAATCAGTTGCAGGTCACGGTTATCGTTTTTTAAACAGAGCCATAGAGCTCGATTCGATGCCTAAAATGGATGCTAGGATGTTGGTATGGTTCCTAGAAATATATTAGGATCGATAACAGTAAGAAACGAGGCATGAAATCCCACGAATTTGAAGATTTAAAATCCTAAAATTTTAGGCTATAGTAACCCTAGAGTTGGGGACGATGAACAGTGCCGGGTATCGGGTCGGGCCCCGACCCGACTGAAAAACGGGTGAACCGTTTAAACAGAACTGCGTCATTTTGAACCTAAACTGATTTAATTTAAAATCTTAAGGCTAACGTCATCATGACGTCAACATTGTAACTAAACCGGTTAAAGCCAGACTGGACCGGTCCGGTTCCCTTACATATGAACTGAACCCTTTGGTTCAGTTTGAAACTTTCAAAAAAATTACAAACTGACCCCAACGACTTCACAAAAATTTTACTATGGCCCAGATTTCTGAAATTTCGTGTAATTATACCCTTGGAAAATTAATAAAAATAATAAAATAATTACTATTTTGCCCTTGAGCATTATTTGGCTCAAACGGAGTCCAAATTTAATGAATCAATAGTGTATTCTTATTATCTTGGGCCTTCTAAAATCAACAGTGGGGTCCGATTCATGAGACGGGACTCCAAAAAATATGACACGTGAAATGACCAAAATACCCCTAAGGTACCCGAAGCCAAATAAAAAGTCAAGAGGGTCTAAATTGACTTTCTTCAACGTTCTGAATCCAACGGTGAGGTCCATAACACCGAAATAAGTACTAAAAAAATAAGTCATGTGAAAAATAAAACTCATTAAGTCACCACGAGTTGACAGGTAAGACCAATCCTAGGAAGTTAGGATATGTCAGGCCTAAAATTAAATGAAAGAGCATGAATAAGTAATAATTTAAGGTAAATGTGAAGTTGACGAGTTCCTTATGATTTTCTTAGGAGCTACAAAGGGAGGGGAAAGGCCCACCAGTAGTACAAACCCAGGGAATCAAGGTGAGTAATCTTGCATTTGAAGTGGAGATTTAATTCCATGGATTTGAAGATGTTTTAAACTTCAAAATGTCTGAAGCATTGAATGTTAAATTCCCTATTTCATGATTCCTGTTTTAAATATTCCGTTCATATAAATCGTATTGCGACATGCTCAATGAATGATTTCTATTACTGTCTTCTTTAAAACTATTTAGCATGTCTACATATTCTGGAGTTTCTTGTTCTAAATATTTGAAGATTTTATTATGAAGTCATGAACATCATATTTTAAATACTCTTGAAAAGTATTTATTTAAAGAAGTCATATGAAAAATGTTTTGCAAGCTAATAATCACATAGTCAGGATTTTGGATTTCTTCGAAACTCAATTGACCTGTCATGTGAAATGCCACATAGTCAGGATTTTGGGTTTCTTCGGAACTCACTTGACCTGTCATGTGGAATGCTTGGTAGCAGGATCTAATCCCACAGGCAATGAGATATCTCCACGTATACGCAAAATAGGAGTCTGGTTCGAAACAGATTCCACTAATGAAAGTGAAAAGATGACAAATGACTTTGAAAGTGGAAGCAGGTTTTACCCCCCATTTTTCACTGTGCATGTTTATATGTTTTGAAGTGCATATGCTCTATTTAAAGAAATGTATGTTTAGCTTGAATACTTTAAATGTTTCAAAGCTATCTTTATGAAAAGTGCATGTACTCTATGTTCAAAATGTACGCGCAATTGGCAGTGAGTATTTTATGAACCTCTCATGTACGAAACCTCTGTCAATTGAAAACCCATGACAAATGCTAGAATTACTCATTGGGCTTCTCGAAGCTCACCCCATTCCCTAACATTTTCAGGTACTAATGATGATGAATGGGAGCCTTGCTCCATTTGGGGATGACGACTAGTGGGTTTAATATGATCAAGGACTTTTTGGAAGTACTAAGGACTCGTAGATGGTCGAATTTTGAAGTGTAATAGATTTTGAACAACATGTACTTAAGCCCTCGAGGCATTCAAATATGTACTATGTATAACACTTTAAGTTTTTAGTATGCTCTGATTTTATAATCATGTGTACCGCTATGAAGAGCGGTAGTACCGGATGGATGTGCGAAAGTATTTAAAAAAAAATTCATGCTTCCGCAAACCAAGGTCGCACCGCCATCCGATATTGTCGCTTATGTGAGCCTTGCCCTAAGGCCTTCAGGCCGAAGGGCAGCGGTCGCGATTCCCTTAATCCTCACAGGGTGGGTTTCGGGTCGTGACACTCCAAGTCAAGGTTCCTTCTTATACATCCTTACATCTCAAGGCCTTTACAGATTCAGAATGGGTAGGTTGTTGTGATACCCGTAGGTACATCATAGGTTATTCCATCTTCGTTAGAGATTCTTTAGTATCTTGGAAATAAAAAAAACAACACACTGTTTCTTGTTCTTCTACAGAGGTAGAGTACCGATCAATGGCATCTACTGTTGCTGAGATCACTTGGCTTTTATCTTAACTTCATGATTTCCAAGTTCTACATACATAGCATGCTCTTTTCTTTTGTGATAATCAAGCAGTTCTACACATAACTGCAGAACCTGTTTTTCATGAAAGAACTAAACACATTGAAATAGATTGTCATCTCATTCACAAAAAGTAGCAAGAGGGTATCATTTGCACTTTCCATGTCTTCAACTCATCAACTAGCAAATATTTTTGCAAAACCTCTTGGTATTCAATTCTTTTCCAACTTGTTATCCAAGATGGGTATTCATAATCTTCATACCCCGTCTTAAGGGGGAATATTAAAGAAGTAGCAATTGTTATGAGGTGGCAATTTTTGATTGGTTTACATTTTTTCTGTTTTTGTATATAGAAGACAAATGTAATAAGAAAATGTATATACAATATAGTTACTTTTTCTCTTCTCTCTCTCTCTCTCTCTCTCTCTCTCTCTCTCTCTTTATAGACCTTTCTCTTTATAATTCTTGCTCTAGATATGGTCGGGAGAAGAAGAAACAACTTCTTAATAATGTCAAATAAATATGATAGATAAATAAAATAGGAGAAAAATAAGCACATGACATTATTATTTAATTAAGAATATTATAGTATTATATAGAATATAGATGGGTACTTTTGAAAATATTGTTTATAATTTATAGGTCCCGTGTGTCATTAAACGATCGTACATTTTTTTTACTTATAATATGTGATTTCAGAATTATTTAAAAATTATATTTATCTGCTTAACTTGATATGTGAATATTTGAAAATAGAAACTTTTTATAACTTTTTATTATATTATTACATTCAATGACAACATATCGATGTAATTATATACTTAGTCCTGTAAAATTAAATTTTGTGACCAATAGCAATTGCATTCTACTTTTTTCGAGACATAAATTATATAATAGAATCCATAAATATATGCATTTCACAGTGAAAAGTCTCATTACAAAGAAAGATTATGAATATAGGATGAACAATTTTAAATTTTAAAATGTTATTATACCCACAAAAAAATATTAGATTTTTTGAACTATTTTCTACTTACACTATTAGTTTGCTTAATCATAAATAAACAAAAACAAAAGGCTTTCTAAAATGGAAAAAGAAAATAAGATTTTCATTATTAAATTCAAATCTATTTAATTAATTTACATATTTTAGATTTAGAATGTGACTATTGAAAATTATATTTGAAACACGAAAGTTAATGTTATAAAAATTGAATTAAACTATTGATGTAATTGCAGTTTAGTTTGAATTGTCACAACCTCAATTCAATTTATTTAAAATTTAATTTTTTTAATAAAAAATAAATTATAAAAATGTATTTATAAAAAAAATGAACTAGCCACCTTTTTTTTGTAGTTTAAGTTAAAAATAAATTTAAAAAAAAAAAGAAAAGAAAGAAAAAACAGGTTTGCTTTGCAGCCTTCGTAGGATCCCACTTGTAGGGCCACTCTGGCAGAAAAAACAAACGGCTGGCTTGGAATAAAAGTGATGGTACGGGCGACCTTTAACAAAAAGGATAGGGCCCGAACTTTCGAAACCGGCCAACTTTGAAAACCGGCCAAGTCATAAATGAATAGATGGAAAAAAAGGAAAAAACATTAAAAAAAAAAAAAAAAAAAAAACGGTGTAAAATTGTCATTTTGCCGGTCACGACGAAGCCTCGTTTATTATGCTTTGTTTAGATGGACATATTTTCCGAGACATTTGGATGTTTTAGAATCCAGCCCATATATATATATATATATATATATATATATATATATTTTAAAGGACTGTCTGGTTGTCTGTTTGAACTGTGTGACTGGCCGCACATGGACGCAATTTATTATGGTTTTGTTTGGTCGGACGTTTTTCCCGAGACATTTGCACGTTTTGGAACTCAGCCCATAGTATTTAAAAACTGTTTAGTTGCCTGTTTGAACTGTGTGACTGGCTGCACATGAATCCAAAATGGAACGCTTCCCATCAACAGCCAAGGGCTGCTTTTATCGAACTGCAACCCTTTTAATAACAATGATACTAAAATTATTTAAAAATTTTACTAAAAATATTTATTTTTATAAATTATCAATATTATATTAAGTTAAATATCACATTATATCATATAATGATATAATATTCAATTAATACAATACTATTAATTCATGAAGATAAAGATTTTTGTTAAAATATAAAGATAAGAGTAGCATTACTCACTTCAATAATGTTAGACTTACTTAAAATCTTTAACAAAAGTGTTTACTTTCATAAGTTGACAATTTTGTATTAGCTGAATATCACATTATGATATGATATCATGTGATATTCAATCAATAGAATACTGCCAACTCATAAAAGTAAATAATTTTGATAAAATATAAAGCTAAGACTAGTATTACTCTTAAACTTCCACTTGAGTCCTGATCACAAAGACCTCAACAAACTCCCATGCACTGATCAGCGAAGCAAGTGAGAACTTGTGCCTATTTTGATGAAATTATTAATTTTTTTATATATATTTGTGAAGTACTTTTAAGTAAATAATACTCTTTCTGTCGCAAAATAAGAGATTTATTTAAAAATTTTAATTTTTTAAAAGTATTATTTTATTATTTTAAAACTATTTAAATTTTTTATATTATCCTCATTTAATTGTTAATCATATTCACATTAGGTGTAATAAAAGGTAATTTTAGAAATTCATAAGTTAAAAGTACGTTGACTTTTTAAATAAAACTCTTAAAATAAAAAATTTTAAAATAAAATAAGGAATTCTTAAAATAAGATGGGGGATTATAATATTATACAAAGTCATCAACAAACTCCCATACACTTGATCAGTGAAGCAAGTAAGAACTTGTGCCTATTTTGATGAAATTATTAGTTTTTTTATATATTTATGAAGTACTTTTAAGTAAATAATATAATATTATACAAAGACTTCAACAAACTCCCATGCAATTAATCAGTGAAGCAAGTGAGAACTTGTGCCTATTTTGATTAAATTATTAGTTTTTTTATATATTTATGAAATACTTTTAAGTAAATAATATAATACTATACAAAGAACTTAACAAACTCCCATGCACTTAACCAGTGAAGCGAGAACTTGTATTAAATTATTAGTTTTTTTATATATTTGTGAAGTACTTTTAAGTAAATAATAGAATATTATACAAAGACCTCAACAAACTCCCATGCACTTATTCAATGAAGCAAGTGAGAACTTGTGCGTATTTTGATGCAAATTATTAGTTTTTTTTAATATATTTGCGAAGTACTTTTAAGTATATAATATAATATTATATTAATATATAATTATTTATTTATTATTAATAAAGATAAAATAATTTTAAAAATAGAATATGTTACTAAACATATAATTTAATACTGAAGGACAAAAAAATTAATTACTACTCATGTAACACTTATTAATCGCTCATTCAAATACTACAATATCATTAAACAATTATCAAATATATTTATTCAAAAACTCAATAACTTAATTTAATTGCACTTTTTCACAATTGCTTAATTCAAACTGTATTTTTTTGCCGCTCATCCAAACCAACACTATATACTAGTTGGATACCTATTTCATATGCGGATTTAATCTATTCTCTATGTCATGATAAACATTTGTAAACAAGTAATAAAAGATAAATAAAATGATCCAATAAAAAAATCAATAACAAGTCCATGAATAAGTAATAAAAAATAGATAAAATAATACGGCAAAATAAATAACAAATCCACAAAAGAGACAACCAATAATTTCGTAAAGCTTAAGTTCCATATCTTTTCTGATCTCAACTGTCTCCATTGTGATGTATGAAATTTTAAAATTACCCCTATCAAATGCCTGGGTTTTTTTAAACACAAGAACAATTTTGTAATTTCAATAAAATAATGGAGTGCAACTGAACATGGGAGGAGTGCGGGTTCAATTCCTCTCGCTAGTAATTCTTAGGATCACTTCAGCTCAATGCACAAGCTTGTGAAATGGCTGTAGGAGGGACTGTAAAAATTTATGATGAACGTAAGCTGGCTCAAGATACCAAATATTATCACAAAAAAAAAAACATGACAAAAGTGTGAATAACGCCTCGGAACAAAAATCACTTTCATAGTTTCATGTTGGGTTGTTTTGCGCCATATTCTATTATTATGTATATACGATTATATGTGAAGAATGAAGATTATATACAAAGAAACAATGTCCGACATATACTTAAGTAAGTTTGGGGCAGTAATTAGATATTCATAGCATGAGATTATGGAAAAGAACCCTTGTGTTCAACCTGAGACTAACAACTTTGGTACAGAGGAAACTCATCCTAGCCTTATCCAACTCAACCATCAGTAATCTTGCACTTCATATAAAAATAATTGAGGATTGGAAAGCACCATTTGATAGGTCATACCCATACATCATGAACATTGATTCAATTTTTTTGGGGCAAGAACTTAAGTTTTTTTTTTTGTTTTTGTTTTTGCAAGCACCATTTGGTGGATCATACCCATACATCACTACTAGCAGTTTTTTTTCCATATATTTTCTTAATTTAATTTAATATTAATATTTATTAATAAACATATATATATATATATATAATATAATTATAATATCACAGTTCACAGTTTGATTCCGTTGAATTAGTGACAGTCGTGACTCGATCATTTTTTTAATTTGATGAACATTTAATTCGATTTTTAAAACATTGCTTATAAAACCCGCCAAGTCATAAAAAATTTTACAAATTTCATCACCTCACGTTTTAACCCCAACATCGTGGGACCCATTTCTAATTCTCTGAATAAGCCAACATAAATGAATGGCATATAGGGTCGGTGGCAAAACTGTAAAATACGTGATAAAAGAGGACGAAATGGTTCAACTGAAAAAAACGACGAACCGTCGATTTTACATTAAGTATAAAAGTATAGATATAGATACAGATTTGGACGTACCGAAAGAAAGAGAAAATAATTTAACTGCCAACTTTTGTCACTGTTTTCCATTTCAGATTCTCCTCACACTATCATCCTATAAAAATAAAATTCATTCATTTATTAATTTCACCAACTCAAAATAATGATGGTTAAAATATGAAAATTTTACAAAGGTCTTCTCCATATCAATACTGTTATTTACTGATGCTGTACTTTTCGGCTCGCAATAAATCTGGGTTCCGCGACCTGTAGAACACTCAAAAAGAGGATCAGAGGACTACCGGATTGACTCTGGCGGTAGCCGCTCCGATGCTTAAGTAAGTAAACTGAATTGAAAAGACTGTATTGAAGGTCAAAGAATGAGCATGAAAATAAAGCGTACCTCTAGGGTTTAATTTATAGGCCGTGGCTTTCCTAAGTTAATTAAGATTTGGAGCCATGAAAGTAGGGATTTAATCATCCAGAGATAGTAGTTTTCTTGTTGGATATTGCACCATAGATAGAGATGAACATATATAGCAGTTTCCTTGTCGAAGACTGTTTCCTTATTCCCTGTTCGGCATCTGCTAAGGCAGTGATGAGCTCTGGAGTGTTGGTCTGGAATCTTGTAATTAACTCTATGATCCTTATCTGGATATGTATGTGCTCTGGAGGCATATGCTCGGCCAGTTCTGATCTTTCAGCCTGTCCTGAATGTCCGAACGCTTAGCCACTGGCTGAGCGCGAGCTTAGTTAGCCAAGCGTGAGCTGGATTTATAGACATACGTGTCAAGTGCTGATTGGTCTACTCTTTTGTGGTATATCAGTTACTCCCCCCCCCCCCCCAAGTCCTAGTTTGATGTTAACAAGCAACTAGGACTAGCCCTTTTTCGGAGAGTCATGTATCCTATATGTTCGCCTTTCAAGGCAACTGTTGGTGCGTCATTTATTGCGCAGCCAGAGATTGAGTTTTTTCAAGGCCATCATTGTACTGAACCGATGGTTGGGTTTCTCGAAGTCATCATTGTTCCGAACCGTCATGGCGTTTAGGGCTTGGTGGGTCCCTTCTGATACTACATTTATAAATACAGGGAGAGATTTGAAATGACCTTTTCTCTGTCATTTTCACTTTGCCAGAAGATCTTGTCCGCCATTGTTGGTTTGTGCGACTTCGAAGAATACTGGCTGTCTGAGGCTCTGGTCTAGAACAGGTTCGACCAATCTTCCTCTTCTTTTGCTTCTTCCTCTTTAAGTCTGAGAGTAATGTCTACTCCTCTTGAGTCTCCAAATGCTAGTGAGGGGGTAGGAAATCCCTCTGAGATGGCTTGTGCCGCCTCATTTAGAGAATGTAAGTGGTCTTGCCGCCGAAGATGTTCGGGAGAGGTTTGTTGAGCCTTCCCACAGTCCCGAGACTAGGATAGTCGATGCCTTCATAGAGCCCAGAGACAGGGCTGGGGAGACCTCTAGGCAAGTCTTCCCGTAGAGAAGAGAGCGAAAGTGCTGTTACCCAAAGCTTGGTGAACGAGTGGAGAGCGAAGTACAATTTTCTCTCAAATGTTACCTGCAGAGTACCAGGCCCAATGGATCATCCCCATGATGTTGAAGCCGGGGAGATATGTGTTTATCTTGCCTAGTTTGAAATGGGTTTGAGACTTCCTGTTGCCTGCTTTGGTTAGGCAGTTCTTCTGTTGGTACAAGCTCTGTCCTGCCGACCTTAATCTCAATAGTTGGCGGCAATTTTTAGGGTTTGTAGTGTTAGCGCACAAAAATGATGTAGATGTATCCATAGATCTGATCCGTAGTAATATGGATCTGAAGTATAAGAAGGCAGAAGGATTTTTTTACATGTCTTTTGAGAAGGGGTTCCGACCCCTGTCCTTGTTCCCATTTCTAATCAAATGTGGAAGAAGTGGTACTTCTTTGTTGGAAGAGGATGGGAGCGTGAAGACTTCTAGGATGATGTCTCGATATTCCCTCGTACCACGGGTCATAAGGGTGAGGCTTATTTCCTTAGGTTTGTTTTAGCTTTGTTATGCCTTCCGAACTGATAATCTGATCTGTCATTTCTTGCTTATGTGCAGTCAGGAGTGCTTGGAGGAGGTCTGAGTTTACTGATGAGCTCCAAGATCAGTACAGCGTGCTTCTTTCGACTTTCAACCGGGTTCACACCGTTATTATCACCCCGGAGAACTTGATGGCCACTCATACCGATGAGCTTAAGAAAAGGCTGAAATCGAGATGGGCAGAGGCGGAGACCCAAGTGACGGGGGAGGCTTTCTCCCAAGTTGAGCCTGAGCCTCCTCTTCAAGTGAAAATGAGGAGGTTGATTTCTAGCTCTCTCGAGCCACCTCCTGCCGAAGCCGAGAAGGAGGCCGAACCTGCTGTTCCGGTCTCAGCCGTTCCTCCTGCCCCTTCCGTTCCGAGCAAACGGACTAGGAAGGGGAAGGCGCCTGCTGTGCCGTCTGAGCCGTCTGATGAGCCGGACTACCAGATTGCCAAGAAGGCCTTTGACCAAATATGGTCCCAGGGCCCTCATCGATATAGGGGGGATAACCCTGCGAAGCTGATGAATGAGATAATGAATCTCCAAATGAAGGTAACCTTTGAAGCTTTTTCTTGTCTTTTCTTGTTTTCTTACTTGTTTGGTCTGATTTGTCTGCCATGTGTTGTGCAGAGCATGCATAGTTTAGCTGCTCTGATGGTGACTCCTATGAGCCTTGAGGAGGTTGATAAGCTGAAGGCCGAGCTGGATGAAGTGAGGCTGGAGCTTGGAACGGCTCAATCCAAGGTTCATGCTGCCGAGGAGAACTTGAAGGAAGCTAGCACTAACCTTGCCGTGGCGGAGTCTGAAAGGGACATCTATGTTCGGCAGGTTGCAGGACTTCAAAGGGAGTTGGTCGACCTCCAGAGCACCTTCGATCGGAAGGTTCACGAGGCAGTTGATCATGCCAGGACTGAGACTGAGACGGAATTGAGAGAGGAAGTTGACCAGATGGAGGACGAACTGATCCGGTTTGGTTTCGAGAGCTTCCGATCTAGATTTCTGGCTAAGTTTCCAAATTTTGGCGTGTCATCAATTGTTGCTCCTAGAGCTGCTTCATCTGGTGCTGGTCCGAGCAAAGAGGCTGCGACTACCGACCTTTCTTTGGCAGTGGATCCTGGCCCTTCCGACAAGGCTTGAGGCTTTATCAGTTTTACTTTTTTGTTTTGCCAGCCTTTTGTAATAAATATCTTTTGATCAATAAAATTGGATTTTCTTCAGATTCTTCTTGTGTTCTTGTTTTTTGCCAAATTTTTTGTGAGTATGCTTTGAGCCCATTGCACGTCAGATCAACTTTCCACTAGTTAATAGTTGCCTTCTGAGCTTCAACACTTGTAATAGAACAGTGAATGCAGATTAACTTCGACTGTTTCATCATAATGAGATAAGAAAGAAATCATAATCAGATAAATAGGAACCCGATATTGATCTTGTATCACATAGAGTGGAAGTAAACTCTACATAGTTCTGAGGCAGATTGTTCTGAACCAAAGACTTATGAAAATAACTAGGCAGCTTGTGCCCATCATTTTGATGATCGAAACTCCTGTTTCTGAGCCCTTAAGGATTAGGATATATCAGAACTGTTGGCCTTTGTCATATGTGTGGCCTGTCACAGAATAGATAAGACTAGAAGATCTGTATACTGAATGGGAGGCTTGTATATTTAGACTTTGCCCCCCTTTTTTATGATTTCAGAAGCTTCAGTGCCGGGCTATGGTTGTTTGTTCAAAAAAAACCCTGTACCCTGTCTTTTAGTATTCCAAAGAGGCAAGTTTAATGCATTGTTTATTTATACGATTGTCGTTTGGGTTTTCGAGGCCAACTTTTCTTTTAACCATTGCGACGGTCCAATTGGGTGGTTTTGGACTTCAAGGGTCTATATATATGATAAAGGGGGCATACGGTTGCGCCTAATCCTTTTGTTCCCAAATTGTTCTCCTGTTGGAGAGAATTTAGATGTTGCCTGGAAACTTGCCGTTCGCCCGGAGATGATTGACGATTCTCCGTCCGAGTTAGGAATGATTAAACTGTGGTCGAGAGTTAACCTTCCCTCTGATTCAGTCTCCAAGGAAGGATTAGAGGAGGCACAAGTCCTTTTGTCCATCTTGGCATCCGGTCGAGATTTATCCGATTGGAGGTGGACCCTCCTTGATTCAACCGAGGCTTGGAGCATTGGTGATGAAGACGAAGGTGGGATGCCTCCTTCCCTTTGTGTCTTGGCAGAGACCCTTGCTCAAACCGGCTGGGGTGTCATGCCGAATTTGAGGGAAACGAAGGTGGAGAATGGAGGTCCCCTGAGACCCAAAGCCCTCATCATCCGTTGGTATTGAGATCAGTGATAGTGATGATGAAATGACCTGGGTGCTTCTTGATGCAGATTGGGGTTCAGGGTTCCTTCCTTTCAAATGGAAGCCGGCGGCGGCGGTAATGGAGGTTGGAACTTGGGCCCTTTTCCCATCCGAGAAAGAAAGCCATGATGTTGCAGATCGTAGTGATGTCTTTATTGTAGCTTCTGTAATGACGTCTTTGTTGTAGCTTTTCTGTACTTGTTTTATTTCCAGTCGTCTTGTACTGATGTAAACTTTTTATGAATCATCAATAAAATTGAGTTCTTTCTTCTCAAATCTGATGTTCTTTTTGTTCGAATGTGCTCTTCTGGAGTTAAAACACCTTCTCGTGCACTTCTGATGAGTAACTCTTCTGTATGATCTAAGAGTAGATCAAAGAAACCTGTATAAAACTTGAAGTCTTGAACCAATGTACTTTAAGCCTGCTCGGTACTGTAGTATTCGTTGCTTGTTGGTACACAAGCCAAATAATCTGAGTATCAGCTTTAAGGTATTCTGACCTAGGAAACTTGTGTAGATAGTAGTTGGACTTTGGTTGAAGATGCTTGGAACTTCCGCCTTTAGACGGACTGTATCATACAGCCTGCATATTGAAGATGGACTAGGCTCGGAAGGCCTGTGCATTAAAAGATGGACCAAGTACTAAGACTTGTGCATTATAGATGGACCAGGCTCTAGAAGTCCGTGCATTAAAAGATGGACCAAGTACTAAGACTTGTGCATTATAGATGGACCAAGCTCTGGAGACCTGTGCATTAAAAGATGAACATTCTATGGAGGTATTAAAAAGAAACATCTCTATTGATAATACTTTCGTAAATGTTTCACATTCTACGGCCTAGGAATAGGCTTCCCAGTCATGTCTTTTAGCCAGTAGGTGGTAGGCCTAACAACCTTCGTCACTCTGTAGGGACCTTCCCAGTTCGGTGACAACTTTCCTATAGTGGGATCCTTGGTGTTTGGGAAGACTCTTCTTAAGACAAAGTCTCTAACTTGAAAGCTAACTGTCTTGAGCCCCACCTTGGATTTGTTGACCGTTCTCTACTGATAGGCTTCCATCCTGATGCTGGCTTGATCCCTTTTTTCTTCAAGTAAATCCAAATTTTCCATCAGCTGTTGATCATTGGATTTTTGCTCGAAGGCTTCAGTCCTCAGAGTTGGCATACCAATCTCAACCGGGATTACTGCTTCTGTACCGTAGGCCAGTGAGAAGGGAGTTTCAGAGGTGGGAGTTCTTCTGGTTGTTCTGTAGGCCCAAAGAACTCCAGGGAGTTCCTCTGCCCACTTTCGTTTGGCCTGCTCCAACCTTTTCTTTAATCCATCAAAGATCGTTCGGTTGGTGACCTTGGCTTGCCCATTTGCTTGTGGATGGCCTGGAGAGGCAAAGTGTTGCCTAATGTTGAGATTTTCACAGAATTTCTTGAAGCCTTTACCAGTGAACTGTGTCCCATTGTCAGAGATAATCACACGTGGTATACCAAACCTGCAAATAATGTTCTTCCAGGTAAAGTTCTCAACTTCCTTCTCTATATTGTGTTAGAGGTTCAGCTTCGGCCCATTTAAAGAAGTAGTCAATGGCTACCAAGAGATACTTCCTATTTGGTGGGGCCTTTGGTAATGGACGTCAGGGATGAAGGCTGATGTCCCCCAGCCTGGGGCTACTGATGGTTGTGAATCTCTGCCAACACGAGCAACACCCTGGGGATGTCCAGGCTGGTTATTTGGAGCCTGCTCATGGGGCTCTTCATTCTTAGTGGTAATAGGGGGTTGTGTTCTCGTAACAATGTTGACCAGCGGGTTAGGAGGTCTCGTCCTTTGATTTTGTGTGAGCGTTGCCAGTGTTCTAGTTATGGCAAGTAACTGTTCCTGCACCAGTTCGTTGTGTTGTTTGATTGATTCGATCTCTTGTCGCATGGGATCAACCGTTGGCCTCCTTGCTCGTGGAGCAGGTGGCCGACGTTGAGAGCTTTGCGGATTCTGAGTATTCTGTCAGCGGTCGGAAATTTGGGGCCATGGTTCTCTGGTGAGGAAAAAGATAGGTTTGTGAATAGAGCACTTGGAGATTAGTCGTTCCCACAGACGGCGCCAAACTGATGCTACACTTTTCGGCTCGCAATAAATCTAGGCTCCGCGGCCTGTAGAACACTCAAAAAGGGGATCAGAGGACCACCGGATTGGCTTCGGTGGTAGCCGCTCCGATGCTTAAGTAAGTAAATTGAATTGAAAAGACTGTATTGAAGGCCAAAGAATGAGCATGAAAATAAAGCGTACCTCTAGGGTTTAATTTATAGGCCGTGGCTTTCCTAAGTTTATTAGGATTTGGAGCCATGAAAGTAGGGATTTGATCACCGGAGATAGTAGTTTCCTTGTTGGATATTGCACCATAATAGAGATGAACATGTATAGCAGTTTCCTTATCGAAGACTATTTCGTTATTCCCTGCTTGGTAGTCGCTAAGGCGATGACGAGCTCTGGAGTGTTGGTCTGGAATCCTGTAATTAACTCTGTGATCCTTATCCGGATATGTATGTGATCTAGAAGCATATGCTTGGTCACTTCCGATCTTTCAGCCTGTCCTGAATGTCCGAACGCTTAGCCACTGGCTGAGCGCGAGCTGAGTTAGCCGAGCGTGAGCTGGATTTATAGGCATACGTGTCAAGTGCTGATTGGTCTGCTCTTTTGTGGTATATCATTTACAAAATTTTATCTTCCTGAAGGACTCCTAATGTGAAATGTTTTTTTTGGCTGTGTGCAAGAGAAAAGATCAACTGGTTTTTGATAGTTGGAAAGAGACTTTGATGTATAACATATTTCTCTACTTTTCTTATTTTATTAGGATTAATATAGAAATTAATAGCTTCCTATTCAAATTACTAGTCTTTATTGTACTAGGTTTAGTATAAAAATATGAGTTTTTATTTTCTAATTAAAATAAGAGTATTCTAGTACTATAAATATGATGTAATTCGTCATTATCATTAATGCATTCACACAGAATCTTTACTAAGGATTTAGTAATGTTGACGATCGATACAAATAGTTGGCAATAAATATTAATGCCAATGCATATTTAGTATACCACTCAAATTGCAATAGAAGGAGATGTCGTTCGTATTTGAACATATTTGATGATACCAACTGTTGAAGAAGGTAATATATGGTGACAAAAAGTTTTGATCAGTATTTAGGTACTTGGCTAACAACTTAATTGGTCGAAATAATCTATGTTTAGTGACGGTTTATGCAATTAGAATTACAATATTTATTACCAATGCATTATGTATTTATGTCGGTATTCTTACTTCGACTATGTTATAGACGACTGTTTCGACAACATATCCTAAGTGTTGGAATTATTTTTTATGATGGTATGTTTGTTTTTACTAATGGGTTTTTTTTTTTTTTATGTTCTCTATAAACGCTCTCTCCAGTAGTGATTATTGAAACTTTAGTAGTATTCTTAGCATCCACATTAAAGCAATGGGGCAAGAGAAAAAAAAAATTCAAAATTGCAATTCAAAGAAATCATCACAAACAAGAATGACCATTTTCCAAGGAATTATGGGGCTTCACAAAAAGAAGGCATTGAAGAAGCAAGAGGACAACCATATCTATATGCATGTATATTCCTAAACAATAGTTAATTAGTAAAGTGTCTAGAGTAATCTATATGCACGTATATAAGAAAATTTGGTTAGTTTGTTCCTGAGCCTCATAGTGGGCAAGTGTGAAAGCCCCAGCAGAGGCCATAGTCCCATTAAAAATAGTGCAACAAGAGATGAAATGAAATCTTCCTTTGATGAAATTAAATATGTTTGGTAGAGTGTTCAAAAATCCGACATTCAAGGGATTTGGAAAAGGACTCTGATGCGGGGATTCATTGAATTTAATTCAAGAAATTAAAACATAAAAGACATAGAGAATGTTATAGGATGAAGTCATTCTAAGATGTGGAGTCATCCAAAAAATGATAGCGTAAATTTGAAAATACATTAATTCATCAAACTAAAGAGTTAAAGTTCAATTCAATTGCTATGAAATATATTAATTCCTAAACTATAAAATGTAATGGAATGAGCTTCTCATTGTGCCCGGTCTTAGATACTATAAAAGGATATATATTACTAAGCTTACTGAGAACTAAAGGTAAAAACATCCACAACCAAGGCAAAACAATGTAAGCAAGGGCAATGCCAAGCAAGTCGTTGAAATGTTATTCAAGCATAAGACTAAATTATTTTCTTAGCTACTTAAAATTAGAATATTCAGTACTCACAACTGTGGAAACACATGAGGTGTTAAAATGAGGAATAGTAAATGATCCTTCCAATAATCCTTTAGTAATCAATCTATATGCTGCCTCTGTTAAGTGCCAACCATCCCAGTTAACATATAAAAACGGGTGATCAAAAGCAAAGGATGGAAAATGGCCACATGCCACAGATGTGTTGAAATGGTATGCGGGTTCACCAGCTCCACAACATGCTGTATGAGTTCCTTTAGTAAATCCTGTGATAACATGTTATGAATGAATATTTGATAACTAGCTTGATTAAAAATTTATGACGTTAAATGACCAAGCATGCTGTAAAACACTGTATTGACAGTCTACTATCTTAAATATTGGCCCTAATTGAGGTTGAATGGTAATTCAAGCCATGCCAAAAGGCAAGCATTTCAAGATATTAAGTTTGGAAACCGAGCTCTAGCTCAAATTGTTTAAGCTAATGAGAGATCTCCACAAACTGTCAAACAATCTGAGCATGAGCTATTCACAAGTAGCTTTTTATGTAATAGTTGGGATCCACATAACTATCTTACCTATCATAACATTAAAAATGTAATTACCAATAAATTTTGTGTATAATATTTGAAGTCGTAGAAGTACCAAATCTGCTCGGCGAAAGATATAGAGGCATTGCAGCATTATAAATATCTGCATAGATAATGGCAGCATGCGGATGAAGTTCTCGAATCTGATTTAGTTCTGTCTGAAGGTGTTCATTATGATACTTAACAATGTTGGTCAACCAAATAAGGCAGCCAACTGGGTCATATTCTTCCTTTTCTGAACTTTCAAAATATGTTAGGTAGGCGGCTAAGCAACCAATTGGTAGATTCCCTGGGACTATTATTGTCATTGCCCCAAGCTCGATTAACTCCTGCATAGTAAAAAATATAATTTGCTAAAAATATGTACCTTTAATGGGAACATGAACAATGCACCCTAAATATGAACTATTTACTCATAAACTGAGTAGGGTTTGGCAAATAAGAGTCCAAATTTCAGAAACTAGAAACTACTGACCAACACCTTGGTTGCCAAACACTAAAGAAAAATCAAGTCATTTGGTCAATTTTTGTGAACATTTTAATTAGGACGTTCTTACACTGATGACTGAAACAATGGCATCAATAATTAGAGGTATATATGATTGAATCTCTTCCACACTCCTTCCTGCGGAGAGTGCATGGTGGTAGTCATTCCCTCCAAACTCTCCTAGAATAAATAGGGAACTCTGGAAGAGTTTATTGCAATCTGTACAATATTAGAACATTAGCAAGAATAAAGATTGAATAATTATTTATTTATTTAAGAAAAAGTCAAACTCGCCAACAATGATTACACTAACAAAGACTAGTTTTGAATTTAACAAAAAATAATTTTAAATTCAAACTAATATTGAATTCAAATTTAAGTTCAAACTAATCTTTGTTACAAATAAAGATTAGTTGAATTCAAATTTAAATTTAAACAAATCTTTATTACAAACAAAGATTAGTTTGAAGACAAATTTAAATTCAAGTTTTATATAGTTTAAATTCAAACTCTAGTTTTTTCTATTCATCTTTTATTCAAATTTAAATTTTCTTATATCTCTCTATGTACAACTATAAAAGCTCAAGGTTGTATTGCATTTAAAATGAATAAAAAATATAGATCATTTTTAAGATCTTTTATGGTATCAAAGCTATAATACCAAACGGTAATGGCGTCTTCATCTCCCAACTCCTCTTCCTCTACCGCAACCACCAATTCACCTACCATACCCGTCTCAATCAACATCAATAATTTTGTTTCCCTAAACTTGATTACAAAAACTTTTTGTTATGGCGTGCTCAATTCCTTCCTCTTCTCAAAGGTTATGAGTTGAAAGGGTACATTGATGGTTCATTTTCTTGCCCACCTAAATTCTTTTCCCAATCCGAGAATACCATCAATCCTGAATATGTTGCATGGCATAAACAAGACAACATTCTTATAGGATGGATTCTCTCTTCTCTTATCGAACATGTTTTTGCCCATGTTATAGGCATCTCTACCTTTGCCTCGATTTGGCAAGCTCTTGATCATAACGAGCTCGAGGAATGCAACTCAAGCTTGAATTACAAATTGTGAAGAAAAAGAATCTATCCATCTCAGATTACCTACAAAAGATCAAAACCATTACTAATAGTCTAGCTGTTGCTGCTTAACCCATTCCTGAACCTGATCTTATTTTTTGTATCCTTGGTGGATTACCTCATGAATATGATTCATTCGTCACTTTTATCACGACTATAACCGATGACATCTCCATAGAAGACCTTCATGCAATGCTTCTCAAATCAAAATATCTGGTTCACCCAATACACCCATACTTCCTTCACTACTGAACCTCAAGCCAATGTAGCCAATACAACTCCCCACTTTAATGGTTACGAAAGGGGACGTGGCCATGGACGTGGATGTGGACGAGGTCGTAGAGGACCTAGACTCTCTAGGGGCTCATAACAATCTGGTGCACCTTTTTTTGTTACCTATCAACTTTTCAATCATCCAAATCATCATAATGGTATCAATTTGATCTTTTTTACAACAATAGCAACTCCACAACACCATCCATTTTTACTACCTCTATAGAACATTTCTCTAATCCAAATTGGTATCCCGATTCGGGTGCTACTAATCACTTGACTATCGATCTCAAGAACATGCACATTCATTTTGAGTATCATGGGCCTAATATAGTTAAAGTTGGTAATGGGACAGGTTTGCACATTCTTCATACTAGTTTTTCTTCATTCCAAACCCCACATAAATCTCTCTCCCTTCATAAAATCCTTCATGTCCCATCTATCACTCATAACTTGCTTTCAGTTTCTCAATTCACACGTGATAATAATGTTTTTTTTTTGAATTTCACCCCAATTTTTTTATTGTTAAGGATTTACAGACGGGGTAGGAAATCCTACGGGGACCGAATAAAGGAGACCTGTATTGCTTGGCGCACACTAGTAGCCATCTGTATTCCTCCTCATATCATTCTACCTTTATTGGTACAAGATCTTTTTTAGACACCTGGCATCAACGCCTTGACCATCCTATGATGTGCATTGTTCATTAAGTTGTCTCCAATAACTCTTTACCTCTTATTAATAAGAATCAATCTTTTTGTTCTTTTTGTCTTTTAGGAAAAGTCACAAGTTATCTTTTTCTTCTAGTACAATTGTTTACAAAGCCTCATTGGAACTTGTTGTTAGTGACATTTGGGGATCATCTCCTGTTATTTTTAATACTTAGTTTCAGTATTATATTCATTTTATTAATGTTTTTAGTCATTATATTTGGACTTTTCCACTTAAGTTAAAATCTGATGCTTTACAAGTTTTTTTTATTTTTAAATCAAAGGTTGAAAATGTTCTTGGTCACAAAATTAAGAGATTTCAAAGTGATGGTAGTGGTGAATTTCAAAATTTGAAATCGGTATTACAATCTTGTGGCATTAAACACCGTATATCTTGTCTATACACACAAGAACAAAATGGACTTGCTGAAATGCGTCATCGTCAAATTGTAGAAACCAGTCTCACACTCATGGCCACTGCCTTCATCCCATTGGGATGATGCCTTTTCCACTGTTGTCTATCTTTTCAATAGACTTCACATTCAGGTTCTCAAACATAAGAGTCCATATGAAGTCATTTTTCACACAAAACCTGACTACACATTTCTCAAAAATTTTGGTTGTGAATGTTTTCCTCATTTTTGTGCTTATAATGCTAACAAACTTGTATATCGTTCACTACCATGTGTGTTTCTTGGCTACAGCGCTGCTCACAAAGGATATAAATGTCTTCATCTCCCTACAGGTCATATTTGCATTTCTCGTCGTGTAATATTTAACGAAGAAAAATTTTCCTTTCAACACCCTTCAAAACTGTCACCATCATCTCAACCTGTACTGCCAAACTCATCCATTTTAACTAGTCATCTTCTCTCCCAATCAAAACTTCCTGGCCTTTTACCCACTCCACCTTAACCCCCAGATTCACCCATTTTTCTAGTTTTTCCCATTACATCTCATTCACCCTCACCTCATTCTCCTCGACAACCTCTTTCACCCAACCCAACCCATCACTTCTCTTTTCTCCTCAATTACCTATACCACCACCCAATCCTTCTACTCACTTACCCCAAATCACCTCCACTCATCCTATGATAACTCGTTCCAAATTTGGTATTTTCAAACCCAAAGCCTTCACCACCACTAAACATCCTCTTCCAACCACTCTTTTTGAACCTACATGTTTTACCACTGCTAACAAAGATCCAAATTGGAGAAATGCAATGGTTGAGGAAATAAATGCATTACAGAAAAATAACACTTGGTCCTTGGTTCCTCCTCACCCTGATTAAAATCTCGTGGGTTATAAATGGATCTTCCATTTTAAAAATAAAGTTGATGGCTCGATTGAGAGATACAAAGCTCACTTCGTAGCCAAAGGCTTCTATCAAAAGGAATGTGTTGATTATGATGAAACATTTAGTCCTGTTATTAAACCATGTACTATTCGTATTATTCTTTCTCTTGTAGTATCACGGGGATTGGCATCTTCATCAACTAGATGTTCAAAATGCGTTCCTCCATGGAACACTTAATGAAGAATTTTACATGCAACAACCTTCCAGTTTCACTAATCTAAATGCTCATCATTATGCGTGTCACTTGCACAAGTCATTTTATGGACTTAAACAAGCCTCGCGTAGCTGCTACACCAAGCTTCGTACCTTCCTCAATCAACATGGTTTTATTGGAGCCAAATCCAATGCCTCTCTCTTTATCAAGAAAACATCTACTACCATTCTCTACATACTCGTTTATGTAGATGACATTATCATAACTGGTACATCTTCTAGTCTTATTCAAGACCTGATTAATTACCTTCACATAACTTTTTTCATCAAAGATCTTGGGTCCCTACATTATTTCTTGGGAATTGAGACCATTAGGAGTCCTCGTGGCTTATTCTTATCTCAACACAAATACATTCTTGATTTGCTTCAAAAGACCAAAATAGATCAAGCCAAACCATGTTGAACTCCAATGGCAAGCAATCTTAAATTGTTGAAACAAATTAGTGATCCAATCTCAGATGTCACTTTATATCGAAGTACAATGGGTGCCCTTCAGTATCTCATACTTACAAGGCCTGACATCAGCTTCTCTATCAACAAGGTGTGTCAATTCATGCAACAACCAACCGATGATCATTGGACAGTCGTTAAAAGGAGCTTGCCTACTTGAAATTCACCATTGACTATGGTCTACTACTACAGCCCTCCACCAACCTTACACTTCAAGTCTTTACTGATGCCGACTGGGCTGGCTGTATTGATTATCATCATTCTCAAAGTGGTCACTGTATTTTCATGGGTCCAAATCTTATTTCTTAGAGTTCCAAAAAGCAATCCACTATCTCTAAGTCGAGCACCAAATCTGAATACCGTGGACTTGCCTAGACAACCACTAAAATATTATGGATCCAATCTCTTCTCAAAGAATTACATGATCCTCTTCATCGACCTCCCACTTTATGGTGTGATAATCTTGGTGCTACATATCTCTCTATTAATCCCGTCTTTCATGCAAGAACAAAGTACATTGAGATTGATTTCCATTTTGTTCGTGAGAAAGTTGCCAATAAAGCCATTGACATTCGATTCATCTCTTCCCAAGAACAAACTGCAAATATCATGACTACACTTGGCAATAATCGCTTCAATCTTCTTCGGAACAAGCTTACCTTCATAGAAAAGCAGTTGAGCTTGAGGGTGCCTAACAAAGACTAGTTTTGATTTCAAATTTAAAATCAAACTAATTTTGAATTCAAATTTAAATTCAAACTAATCTTTGTTACAAATAAAGATTAGTTGAATTCAAATTTAAATTTAAACAAATCTTTGTTACAAACAAAGATTAGTTTGAAGACAAATTTAAATTCAAGTTTTATATAGTTTAAATTCCTACTCTAATTTTTCTATTCATCTTTTATTCAAATTTAAATTTTCCTTGTATCTCTCTATGTACAATTATAAAAGCTCAATGTTGTATTACATTTAAAATGAATAAAAAATATAGATCATTTTTAAGATCTTTTATACACAAGGCAATCATTGCCCCACCTAACATATGTCCTTTCCTAAAGTCTCTTTTCTAAGAATTGATTCTCTCCATTTCTCATGAAATAGAGGGCCTTCATTTGTGACTAAAGAAGATAAAAAAAAAAAATTGAAAACTGTTTTTCTTTTACTTGTGAGACAAATGGAGGAATAATTGTTGGAGACTCAAATGATGGATATGCGAGCATGATAACTTATATGTTGTTCTATATCTTTATGAATCTAGGAACTTTTGCTTGCATTGTGTGTGTGTATATATATATATATATATATATATATATAATTCTCTCTTTATATGTTTAGAAGCTCTAGTCGGATGGTTATGCACTTGTATTGACGCTTTAGCATTATTTTTATTACCTTTGTGTTGGTTTCAAATCCACCCAACTATCGAGCCGCTTCGACGGCACTAGCCTATAGGTTCTTCCCACTAGCCATGGCTTGGCCTAACTTTTGGCTCTGATACCACTTGTCACAGTGCTAAGTCCTTCAAGCCCATAAACTGTGGCACCCTGCTAACGGTCCGTTGTAGCAGAGTAAACACTAAAAAACTCTTGTATGTACGGTAACCCTCTCTTTCACTACTAGTGGACTATTGCACAGAAAGGTCGCATCCTTTAATCCACGGAGAGTAGGTTTCAAGATGTGACACTAAAAATACTTGAGGCTCTTTTTCTTGAGTTTCCTTGAATTTTAGAATTTGGTTTTTTATTCTTCCAAAATATGTTAAATTGTTTGACAAACAATACGAGTTCATCTTCATTGAGAGGTGCTAACTCGGGGTTAGAACTCTCTTTATCTTCCTCTTGTACTGACTTAAGAGAAAGATTCTTTTGCTTCCTAAATGGTCTACAAGTTAACTCAAAAGTTTGAAGAGACCCTACTAATTCATCAACTTTGAGAGAGTCAACATCCTTACTCTCTTCAAGGGATTGAAACTTCTTAGGTAAAGATCTCAAAATCTTTCTAACAATTTTAGGTTCCTCTATTTTCTCTCTTAGGTTGAATGATGAAATTACTACATCACTTAGCTTGGCATAAAATTTATAGAAAGTTACAAACTCATCCATTCTAAGTGTCTCAAACCTAGAAGTTATGATTTCAAGCTTGTATCTCTTGACTATAGTAGCACCCTCATGAGTAGTTTACAAAATGTTCCAAACTTTCTTCGAAGTTTCATAGTCACGATACATCCAAGCACCTCAATTGTGACAGCACTGAAAATGGCGTTCAAACCCTTATAATTGTACCCATTACTCTTAAGATCATTCTCATACCAACTAGTAGCAGGTTTTTATGTGGAACCACCATCGAAGGTAGTGGTGACAGGATGTTTCCAACCACTCTCTATTATTAACTAGATGTGTTCATCTATTGACCTAAGAAACACCTTCATCCTAGTTTTCCATCAAGCATAATTAGAACTGTCAAACAGTAGAGGCCAGGTAACAAAATCGCCTTCACATAATCTACCCATATAGACCAAAAATGTGATCAATCTAATACCTAAGATAACCGTTCTAATACTGATTTGAGGTGGCCCTAGTATCTAGATGTATATGAATAGACCTAGAGGGGGGAATAGGTCTATATTGAAAATTCAAAATTATCTTGACTATTTTTAATTTGTTTTAGTGTTATTGAGATTTTTACTTTGATTATGTGCAAGTTAACAATTATCATGTGTGCAATCACAATTAGTGATAAAGTAGTAAAGAAATTGACACATCGATATTCATAAGCAAACTTTGTAGACAAAACCTACTCTATGGAGAAAACCTTGAGGTGCTCACCCAGATGTGCACACAATCCACTATGAAGAACTTAGATGAATACAGACTCTATCTAACATAATTACTCCATATCTTAAGCCTTATTCAATGGGCTAATTCTCCTTGAACTGGAATCCTCAAGCGTTCATAGTCTCCACCACTTCAAATCCTCAAACAGTTTACTCAATCACAACTGTGAATCCCACGTAACCTCAAACTCTTTCGATTTCACAATCTTGACTCCTCAACGATCTATAGTCCTTCAAGATGATGTTATTGATGAAGTTGTTAAGTTCTTGATCATTGAATTTGATTTATGGATGCCATATGATCATGAAGAAAAATCTTTGGAAAAGTATTTTGATATTTTTTTGCAATAGCCAAAAAGTCTAATTCATTTTGGAAATCAAGTCCTTATATAGGTAGGGTTTTAATGCAGAAAAAATTATTTTTAGATCAAATTTGAAAACTGATCCTACGCACGCTCATTCGAATAAATCATCAAATGTGATTGGAAAAAAACCCCATTGTCCAATCTTTCATTCAAACGAACATGAGAGTTGTTCGGATGAGACATCGAACAAGATCCCATGAGAGCTCACTATATTTCTAAAAGGAATTTGGTTTGAACGAACCTTCAAATGAAATTGGATGTGTTCTTTGGAATTGCCTTTGTTCGAACGAACCAAGCATTGTGGGATAATTTAGCTTAATTGAATTATAATGACTCCAAAAATGATACGACCTTTTATTTTTAAAACCTTGAGTCAAATATTATTGAATTGACACCACTTACACATTTTCAAATATAAATCCTTAAAAACTCTTTTAATGCATGATGCGTGTGTGTATGTAAACCAAACCTAACAGCCTGCAATGTATCATGGCCTTTAGCTATTACTTACCATTGTGCATCCCACACTATAGAATCCAAAATTGAAGCATTGATGATCTAATAACACAAGGCTTGAAAACTTGACTTACAAGGACTTGGACACATTACAACACATAGTTTTGTCAACACGGATTAGTCAACACAACTTAGACTCAAAGTCCTAATAAGTTGAGTCATTTGGATTATACTCGTTACAACTAAAGTCTCAAGTTAAGCATCGCAAGTACAAGTTTGAAGAAGTGTGTAATTTAAGGTAATATTGTCATTCATATCATGTATTACACTTTAGGCATGACCTTAGGTTGTAGAAGTTTAGAATTAGTTTTAAAAGTTTATAGTTGAGCTTATGGGAAGTTTAGTTTTGACTATAAGCTAAATTTGACCTTTAAGAATTATTAAATAAAATCTAAACTATTTTTTTATGACACAAAAAGGAAAAATAGTGCTTTAGTCATTTGGAGGTGTAGGTAGTTTCGTCCAAACAAGCATGTTAAATTTTGTGTTACAAAAGTCCAGTAAGTTGGTTGTCCGAACGCATCACATGTGTCTTCAAAACAATAGTGTTCATCCAAATGCATACCTGATCATCCAAACGCGTGTCCTCGTCGATGTACAATTTTGATTGATTATGAGACTACTTTTTCTTATATGATTAGGTCTTATAAGTTTTTATTATAAATGGGATGTTAATGTATATTACGTAAGAAACCCTAACCTCTTTAAGATTAAAAAAAAAGATTGTTAACATCTTATTTTCAATATAGTCAAGTTTCTGAAGTGCAAAGTCGGCCAGTACTTTATGTGAGAAAGTCTATATGCCTATACTACAAGGAATCAAGTTTTTTGCAACACTTTTCCATCATTGCAAATAAACACGTTGCAAAAAAGTCATTATTTGCAACAAAATAATGGCAACGTCACAAACAATGAGTTTTTGCAACGATCTTATTTGTGACGCAAAAAAGCATTGCAAATAATAAAAATATTTGCAATGCACATATGAAAGCGTCAAAAATTATTCATTATCAACGACTCTTCTATTATCCATTGCTAATAATTGATTACTTGTGACTTAGACATCCGTCGTTAATAGTTTGAAAAAAACTAAAAAAAAAATAAAGGTTGGCTTATGAGAATAATAAAATGATGTCGTGTTGGCCTACAATTATTAGCTACGCGTGGAAATGCATCGCAAATTATTCATTATTGGCAATGCCTACTATACTTGTTGCTAACAATTGATTGAATGTGTTCCTAATAGTTTGAAAGAAAATTGAGCCTACAATTATGAGCAACACTTGGAAAAGCATCACAAAATGCTCATTATCAACAACGCTTCTTATACCCATTGCTAAAAATTGATTATTTGCGACGATGGAATGCACCACTCATAGTTTAAAAAAAATCTAAAGATAAAAATAAAGGTTAGCCTATGAGGATTATAAAACGACATTGTTTCAACCTATAATTATTAGCTACAAGTCCAAAAGCATCGCAAATGATTAATTATCAACGACAATTATTATATTCGTTGCTAATAATTGATTAGTTGCGACTCAGAAATGAGTTACGAATAGTTTGGGAAAAAATTAACCTATAATTATTATTGACACTTGGTAAAATAGAGGCAGGTAGGGTACTATATACAGAAAGAGAGGTGCCTCGAGCTGCTCTCGCCGAGGAGCTATAGGAAAAATTGGACAAGTACCAAAAATGAAGAAATAGAAAAGTATTGTGAATCCTAAGATGGCTCTACGGTCAAATAAATCGTGTTGTCGATCTATATCTACTCACCTAAATCTAAAATAGAAAGATATTTAACAACTAGAAAGAGTAGAATATAAAAGACTAACCCAATACTCAAATGATGACAAAACTAGAAATTGATTAGTGAAAGTGTAGTATTGGCATGGACTCGTACTTGTGAATAACCCGAGTGGAATCGAAAAATATGGAGATATGGGAAAAATACGAGCACAAGAAGGTAGAAAAAAAAACATATAGAAAACAAGAAGTCATGTACAAAACACTACAGTGAAACTAGTCGTGAGACTTAAAAACTCACACGATGCCATGTTTGCCCTGAAGGTCATTCGAACGACCATGACAATCATTCGAACAAGTTCCACTAAAGATGTGGCTCACACATGGTAGCTGATGTGGCTGACATTGCCAATGAAGTGGCAGTTGGTTGTGGGTCTTGCTGATATGGAAATGATGTGATTGATGACATGGCAGATAATGCACTAGGAACTAGGATTGACATGGCGTGACCTTATAGTGACATGTAGCACAGGAGTGTGTAAGGGCTTGTGTTGTCTCCTTTTAGGGCAATTCTGGAAACATTGCATAGATTTGGTTTTGTACTTATCATATATGTGTTCAAACACAAAAAATGATGTCTAGAAGTTAGAGTTTTGAAAGCGACAGTAGCTTTGATATTGCGTAGTACAGTCAACATTCTTATAATTAATAGTCATGAAAGACTGAAAATTTATTAACTACTAAAATAATTAATTATTAAGTTTTCTCATATTTTCATCAATCAATAAATATTTCTTACATTTAATGATTTTTGATAGAAAATAAAGGCCTTGTATTCATTTTTTCAATGAAATTTTAGTTTTTTATTAAAAACAAATACATATAATACTTAACTTATGGTATAAAAAAACTCATAATACCCATTTCACGTAAAAAAGTTGTGTTTCTTAATATAATAATTTTTCTCATTTATAATACTTTTGACTTCAATTATATAGAATTAATATATATAATTACCAAGACATGTCATAAATAGGATATATATATAAGTATATTTATAACTATTTTATCTCTCTAATAATTAATATTATAAAGAGTTTTTTTTATAAAAAATATTAATTATCAGGTAATCCAATTATGGGAAAAAAAAAAAAAAAACAAGTCCCTACAATAAATTTTTTAATCCAAGAAATCAATGATACATTTTTTTCTATCTAAAAGATCCAAAAACGAAACTTTTAATGCGAAAAAATCTTATTATTAACTTCGATTTTAATACCGTTAAAAAAATCACTACTTAGACTAAAATAGCCTTTAAAATACATTTTAGAAAAAAAAATACTAAAAAATGTATAAAATAAAATTTTCAATCCAAAAAAATCATAACATTTTATGAAGTGAAATTTTATTTTTTATGCCTTCTAATTAAATACAAAATGTTTTGCATTTTTTTTTGAATTGAATAATTTATTTTATCAAATATTTTGTATTTTTTCAAAATATATATTGAAGGTTATTTTAATTTATTTATTAATATTTTTTAACTGTGTTAAGATGAAAGTTTATAGTTTAATTTTTTTTTTGTAATAAAAATTTATTCTTGAGATCTTTTAAATTCAAAAATAGATTAAAAAATTTATTTTAAAAACTTTTTAGTATTTTTTTAGAATTATTAATTATTTAGTATAGAATCAAGTTAGTTTATTAAAATTTATTAATTATTAAAAATTATTAACTTATTAAATATTAATTATAAGATAATAACTCTAAGTTGTTTTCAGAAACCATAGACGGATAAAAGTCCAAGGAGTTAATATTAAGAGATGATCAGAAACCATAGACGGATAAAAGTCCAAGGAGTTAATATTAAGAGATGATTACACCTGTAGCCTGGAATACAACCGGAAGAGGATCGAAGCGACTATACGGAAAGAGGAGAGTTCAAAACCGTGACTCAGATACCATAATAGAAGACAAGAAAATATTGTATTGAATAGATTAAAGATGTGTAGAGAAAGGCTCCCTATATAGGGGAGCAATAAGATATTCATGGAAACAAGTATAAAGGAATATTACAAACTTATTACCGGAATATTATACAAGATATATATTCTACATTCCATATTTGTATTTTGACAAGAATTAAAGCAGATAAAGAAATCACAAAGTAGCAGAATGCACAAAAACTTGCATCTTATTACAAATTCATCAACAGTTCCTCATATTGCACAAATGCTTATTGAAGAAAGAAAAATGGGTGAACTCCCCTACAAGCTATAGCTGGTGGAGCTTATTGAAAAGTGAACTCTTCCATTGTCTCCTTTTATTTTGTACTTGTTCACTTTCCTGTCAATATGTAATGGAAATTGCTTACCAGTAACAACATTACAATAACATAGGCTAAAACTGAAACCTACATTGACATACATATGCCCCAACTTAACAAGCTTCACCACTAAACTCCAATTTGCAGCAACAAAAAAATAAAATAAAATGGAGCCATCATCATTTTCAGAATTTGTAGACAACAAACAACTTTCAGTGAAAAACACACAGTGTCATCACACATTGAGAACTCCATTAAACATTTGTAATATGCAATTACAGCTACATCAACCTCAGAAAACTCAAAAAAGATTCCATAAAGTACAAGAGATCAGACTCTTAAAATTTTCTTACTACAAATGTAACGAAGTACTGGAACGTCCAGTTTCGAACCTTGGAAGCTCTCAAGTGCTACTGAGGATTTGGTGGGCGGCTGTTAGCGGCAGAGACTCGGGATCCCCACTCCAGCAGCTCTTTGCTCGTGTCATCCTTGTGCACCAGAACTTCAATAAAACATAATGAATCCTTGTGTGCTCCGGTTGCCATTGCAATCGCTTCCATCAGCTGATCCTCTGTACATACCTGTTTCCATCAATGTTTAAAGAGAAACGTTTACAATGCATCCTTTAAATAGTTTAAGAAGCCACTGGCTTCTAGTTTTCATATAACTAACTCAATGAGCATCATCATCCCGTAAACTTTATAACAATGAATTCAATCACCAAACCAAGCCTTCATTTTTTCTTTGCCCTTGAGATACTTGATTCTTGATTGTATTGTCCAATTGGGTTCGATCAATCTAGTATTCTAGTAGGGTTTTCTTTTTGAAATATATAATCTAGGAGCCTTGTTTAAGGATCTGGGCCTCTGCCATTAAAGGATGCCATAATATTAAACAGTTCAAATGATTTTAGAATTTGGGATCAATAAGCATCGGGAAAATGTCCGTCAGCTAGGTTTGAAAGTTGAAACCCCCAATAATTCTGAAAACAAGTTGGAATTAAAAAATAGGAATAGGCAAAATTAATACATATTTATGGAGAAAAACTGTGATCATTTTGAAATTACTTGTTATATTCATGACATTTAAAAATTACTCGTGAATTAAAAATTAAGATTATCTGACTTGTCCAAAGAAAAATATACATCCGTGAATTAAAAATATTGGGTAAATTTTTCAAGACAATTTAGATTAATTCTGTAATGATTGATCATCCAAATAACTGCCAGTAAGGATCAAAATAAGTGCGTGCACAAAGCATAGAATACAAAGGATATCAATCAGCTTGCTGCTTTCATAAAATTTTTTAGCTAACCTTGGCAGTCCAGCATTTGCCTTCACCATTGTGGATGGCATCAACCAGCCCAGTGTAGTTCCAATTCTTAATCACATTGTATGGGCCATCATGAATCTCCACTTCAATTGTATACCCCCCATTGTTGATGAGGAATATAATGCTCCTTTGCCTACATCGAATCATTGTCGAAACATCCTGAGCTGTTACCTGGGTAGAAAGGGAAAATTATTCTCACCATGCTATGTTTTCGTGGTTCTTACAGTCCTTGTGACATAAAATAATCATGTAAGAATCATAATAGTGACCACAGCATAAAATAATACAACTTCAGGTCCCAAAGTAGTCGTGCATGCCTCAGAAATTATTTACAGTTATTACATCTATAACAGTTTTTTTTGGGTAATGTACATCTATTATAATGGTCATCATGACCTTAATCACATTCATTTTTCCTTCTGTTTTGTAACTAAAATGCATGGTAATTTTTTTGACATGCTTCCTTTTTATGTAACAGAAGCGAGGGGTGTTTTGGATGAAGTACAAATTCAAAAACTATTACTATAACCACCATTATTACTGACCTGGAAACTTCCATCGCCAATGCAGGCAATCACACGCTTGTCTTTGGCAGCCTGAGCATAACCAAGAGTGGCGCCTACAGACCACCCAATGGATCCATACTGCATCTGAAACTCATATCTGAATGAAAATGATACAAGTTAATGGGAGAAAGTGGGTTACAAGGGTTTAAATTGTTAGATGTTTCAATCAAAATAGCCGGAAGGTTTCTATCCATTTGGAAACTAAAACAAGACATCAATCTAATACAAACATTCACAAAATCCATCTCATTATCTTCACAATCCCACTGCAAACCAAAATAATTTTGGCCAGTTACAACAAAAAATAGAAAAAATATTAATGATACATGATAGATTCTTTTTAATACAATAAATTATTCTATCATATAATTATGTGACATTTGGTTTAACCTAAACCAAATCTTGGCCATTGGATAAATCTACATAGGCAGTATGACTTTTTTTACTTTTTTTTTTTTTTTCGGAAAGTATACAGTATAACTAACTAAATGAAATGTAATGTTCTTAGAAGAGAGTCCTGGCTTACCCGCAATTTTCAGGGAGATGGAGTTTCTGACAATTGAACCACGAGTCCCCTGTCTCTGCAATTACAGCATTGTCTCCACCCAGCATCTCCTGTTAATTAGCTAGATTTAATTAAATGAAGATGGAATTATTGATACTATACACAGGTACACAAAATAAAGAAGTTTGGCGGGACAGATCCACTGCAATGTTTTGGGTTGCACTTGGACATGCATTCCATTTCTTGAATATCATGACTAGCACTAGTCTGGGAAGAACCTCTGAAAGGCTTTCAAATTCTCTTAATCCAAAGCTTTGGAGGCCTTCAACTTCAAATATTGACCCATGATATGATTGTGGCTGATGACATCCTTTACAAGGATAGGTCCACAAAACATATGCAAAGGTCAATATTTCAAATTTAGGGCTCAAGTTAATAATAATAATATCAACAACAACAACAACAACAAAAAGAGAGCTAGAGGGGTAACGGAGTGGGTGGGACCAAGTCAGTCAAACGTATTGAGTCGCATCTCAAGCCATTTGTCTCTAAACCAATGAAAAGAGTTTGTGGCATACTTGGCCATTCCCACCAAATTATTTTTGACAAGAAGACCTCCCAAGGAACTCAGGGAATGTCATTAAGAATGTCAAGTGTATGATTATGCCCTTTATAGATCCCAGTTTTACAATCTGAAATACTAAAGCAATCATTCTTTTCTTTTCCTTTTTCCCCCTTACAAGGGACATGATGCATCTGCATAGTCTATTAATTATAGAAGGCAATAAAAGAAAAAAAGAAACCCATAATGTTTCTTTTAGCTGACCTGGATGTGCTTGAAGAGGATGTTGACTCTTAGAGGTTCATTATTTTCACGCTTCAGAACAATGCCTGGAGGGACATATATCCGGCGGTAGTTCTCCACAGCTGTGCTGTTTTTCTTTAGCTTCTTGGCCAATGCAGTCAAGAAGTCTGTCATGAAAACCCAACCAAAGGAAGGACCATTGCCAATAGTCACACGATTGGGCTGTACTACCACTGATTTTTCTTTCTTGATCAGCAAAGAGTATCCAACTGAGCTGTAATCATTGAAGATGGGGCCAACAAAAACATAGGCATCAGCAGATTCCACAATCTCCCCACAGAAGCTGGTGCTGACAGCTCCCCAATAAGTCCCAATGAAGTGTGGATGATGCTCTGGCACCAATCCTTTCGCTGATGGCATTACTGCAATTGGATACCCACATGCATCTGCAAGCTCCACGAAAGCTTGTTGTGCCTTTGCAACCCTTAGCTTGGGGCCTCCCACAATGATAGGTTTCACAGCCTTGTTCAGAAACTCAGCTGTCGCTTCCACTGCTGCTTCAAGTCCTAATTGATTGCTGATCCTGGATTAAAAGGAAGATCATCCTTTTAAGTATAGAGAGAAGATATACATGATAATGATTTTTTTTTTTTGGATAACTTGGTATTCGACCCTTGACCGACTAATTGGGAGAATCAATCTTACCGTCCACATGTGGTGGACTTGATTAAGACCGGCACACCACCCTGTATGGACTAGCTCCAAGAAAAAGTAGCATCTATTGAGTTTTGACCTGGTGAGGTTAGGAGACAAATCCCTTACTTACTATCTACCACCCACTCGGCCAACCCTTGAGATTCATGATAATGCTTTCATGCTCAAGAAAAGTACAAAAACTGGGGAATTATATTTGTAAATGCGAATGCAACTGAATGAAAATAGGTACCATATCTTACGAATTAACCCACTAGAATACACATTAAAGCATGCAAACACAAGGCCCTACTTCAGCTCCATTTTCAGTTTAGCTTATCAACATGATCTACAGATTCATGAAAGTATTCTATGCTTTCTAGATCGTATCAAGAGAATGAAAAAACTTACTTTGGTGCAAGAAAGAAGGGGACAGGCTCTCTAGCAAAGGTTGGATAATGAATTCCAGGCAAATTACAACTTATGCTGATATAAGCTGGCTTGCTTTCCTTCAAAGCAGTTGAAATCGCAGTGTCAATCAGCTCGTGCGCATCTTCCAAATTATTTACCACTGCCTGTCAAATCATCATCACTGCCGCATCAAATAAACGACACTCTACAACTTGCAAATAAATACAATATTCAAACAATATGTGTATGTATGGGTAATGTCAAATGGCTACTCTTACAAGCTAAACCTCAGTTACCACAATTCGCTCCCCTAACGAATTGCAAATTAGGATCACACGATCCAAAATATAGATCATTAGCAATTTGTAATACAAAATTTAGCGTATCAATCTAAAATATCCCAAGTTCCAAAAAAATCATACAACATACAAGAAAATTAATTCACTTTCATTAGAATTTTATTTTATAACGACTTGGATTCGTTGAAGTTTTTTTAATTTATGTATATACATACAGATATTATTACAAATACAATTAAAAAACATATCACGTTCCAACGTATTTCGTTCTAACAAAACGATCCAAAAAAATCTCCCCCTACAATCTCATGTTTTATAACAAGTGATGATCTACATTCCATTCCGATTCCACATAGCATAACAATTTACATTCCAGATAACATTGAGCCAAACTAACTTTTTGTAGACCCACATTTATTAGGTTTATCTTCCCATTAAAGGTCATGCTCACCAAATATGACATTGTTCAATACTGGGTACTGCCACAGTGGTCTCATCCCCAAAGTCAAATTTATTACACAACACCCAACCTAAGGTCAAGTTTCAAATCCCATTATGTATATTGAACCAAAAAAAAAAAAGGTGCCTGTGTGTGTAAACTCAATTAAGCCTAGTCCCCACTGTTTAGTATCTGAGTTACCGAGTGGTACGAATCATGTTTGGGTAATAAACAAAATTGTAGTCAAACTACATGCTACAATGCTTACTCAAATTTTTATTCAAATCTAGATAAAGTAAAAGTTTCATTTGATATGAAACTCTCCTATAGTCACACGAAGTCTATTCAAATCTATTGAAAAGATTTTCATAACATTCTAAGAATATTCCCATCTTGTCCCAAAAATTTTAAATTTAGCTTTCAACCACGATTTGAGTAGATAACTATTGTTTACGAATAAAGTCATCTTCAATGGTTGCTCAACTTTTTACTCAATTTGCAAAAGCTTCATTTGAGTTTGAAACTTTCTAATGATCATTTAGTTTTTACGCAAATCTTTTAAAAAAATTCCCACATTATCTTAAAAAGAATTCGTATCATGTCCCAAAAGGTTTTAAGTTTTCCATTCAAAGTGAATTGAGTCTGTGAATAGTGTCGTACTGATTTAGGGTTTAAGTTTGAATAAAAATAAATTTGGCATGAATTTGAATCAATTGTTAAAAGAGAATCCGAAACTTAAGTTTGAGTCTCAATTGGAGATGCCCAAAGTAATCTAATATGTTGGAGCCTAACTCAATAGTTTATTAAACTTCAAAATATGTTCAAACTTGTATGATCCCGCACTATATGCACGGGTTGTATAAAAAGAGTGATTATTTAAGATTTTATTTTTTTATTATTATTACAGATTTTAATTATAAAATATCTAGACACCAATTTTTTTCTATTGTTTAAGAGTCTTAATTAATTAGAATTACTTGAAAAAAAAATTTCTATCATAATTTTCTAATTAAAAAAAAATATAATTTTTAATATTAGAACTCAATTTTGTATGAAAAAAAAAAAATACATCAGGTTTTAAAAGTGGATTCATGCGGTCTGTATAAAGAATCTTTTCAAAATTTCTTAATTTAAAAAATAAGGCTCATCCATTAAGGTTTTATTCTTCATTCAAGAGATTACTATTGCTATCACTTGTATATATCCATAGGTTGGTTCTATTAGATGAAGGGTAGTTTAAGTAAATTAATATTTTACATTTTCATTCTTAATTCAAGAGGGGGTCAACAAAAAAATAAAAAAATAAAAATAGAAAAACTGAAAATTGGTTCAGTTAGACTAGGGGTAGTTTAAGTAAATTAATATTTTATATTTTTATCCTTAGTTCAAAAGGGTAGACAAAAAAAAAAAAACTGTAAATAAAGAAATAGATAAATTACACAATCACAAATATTTTTTACATTTTTTTTTTAATTTTGACTAATTTTTTTTATTTTAAATAAATATTAATTAAAATTTGCTTGCCCTAAAACATATGTATAAGATATTTATCTTAAGTTTACAGCGCGGGACCTAAACACTGCGTATTTTTTGAGCTAGTGTGTATATAAATGTATGAACATATATATATATATATATATATATATACCTGAATACAGGTGATTGTCTGAAAGCACCGAAGCTCTTGGCTGAAATCCGGCGATCCAATCGTGTGGTGTAAAATCCGATTAGTCCCGTAATCATTGGAATTGGGCCCACCGACTATACAAATCAGCGGCAAGTTCTCACTGTAGGCCCCAGCGATTGCATTCAGAATACTAAGCCCACCGACGGTGAACGTAACGACACAGGCCCCCACGCCCTTGGCACGTGCGTAGCCGTCAGCGGCATAGCCGGCGTTGAGCTCATTGCAGCACCCAATTACGTTGAGCTCCGGCTCGGCGATCAGGTGATCCAAAAGTGTCAGATTGAAGTCTCCCGGCACAGAGAAGACATCCCTCACGCCGATCTGGACAAGCCGCCGGGCCAAGTGCCCGCCTAGCGTCCCGCTGGAGCCTGCTGGGATCGGCGCTTGGGCAGTGCTCGGGTGCGCCGCCGCGACGATTTGATTACCCGCTTCCATTTTTTTTTTTCACCGGAAGACTGAAATTCTATGAAGTACAAAATTTACACAACCAATTTTTAGTTAAAGAGTTGGGTTTAGTAGTGGTTCTGGGTGACGGTATATATATATAGGTTTTGTTAGTGAAGAAAGAGGGACATCTTTACAGCTGGGGTTTTGAAAACCAGGGGCTGTATCATGTTCGGAGATGAAAGTGAAGTGGTGGGCAACAAATACTGGGTTGGATTTTGCTTGATCGTGATTGTTCTGATGGTGGTTTTGGAGTATGAAAACGGTTTTGTTGTTTGATTTTGAATATTTTAATGGTTTGTTTTTGGTTGTGTGGAAAGTGTGTGAGCATCTAACTTGGACTTTCGGGGAGAACAGTGAGGAGAGAAACAAACCCCCATGAGAACCAGCCATATGTTTCTACTTTCTAGCCATAGAGTATCTCACCCGGTTTTCAAATAGGATTTCTCCTTTTGAGAAATTTCTTGGATGCGCGGAGGGCACAGCCTGGGTAGACCACCATTTGAAAAGCAGCCGTTTGTTTCTACTTTCTAGCTATAATTTCTCACCCGGTTTTCAAGTAGGATTGTTTTTGGTTGCCCGGTATCCAGCGTAGTGCCTCCTAATAATTAAAAATTTCCACTTGTATATTTCAAAATATACATTCAACAAGTAGTAATGAAACGTGCTTGAAAAGATGGAAGGCGACATTTTTTTCGCACCTCCATTGCGGTTTGTTTGGAGGAAGAGTATTAGAGAGAAAAAAGAAAATATTACATTAAAGAGAGAGTTAAATTTTTTATTTAAAAGTTTTTAATAGGAAAAAATAAAAGACATAGTTTGAGAATTGTAACTTACAATCTTTTCAGATATACAAGGATTTAGAAAGAAGAAAAAAAAGTGTTGTAACATTCACTGTCTCGGTTTTGGTACGTTTATATATTCAAATTGAATATCAATGCTCTTTGGCCATTGAACAATGCTATATTTTTTAAATTTTTATCACAATTAATGTGACATTAACATGTCACTAAATTAATTATAATACTTGAAACAATTATAGTTGTATTCATTGGAGGATGTAACTGTTTGAATAGTCACCAAGTCATTTATATAAACTCATTCTGTTCTCATCATTTTGCATTCAATTCACAAGTTTCATTCATCCATACTGTGAGTATGTAAATTAAGAGTTCAACACAAGTTCGGGTTCGCTATACACAAAAGATTTGAGTGTTTCTTCTACTATGTGTGACTATTGTATACTAAGAGACAACCGTCATTTAAAACTCGAAAGTACCGGTGTAATGATGATTTTGTCTTAACGATATAGTATAAGATACTAACATTGGTCAATCACCATTATTATACTTTTGTATTTTCCTACAACTTGTAAGTTTTAATTTCTTTTTGTTTTCTGTTCTTATGAAATTAATTCAGTTTTAGTCTTAATTTCAAAAATAGTTTTACGAAGACAGATTACAATATAATTTCGAAACTGGTTTTACAAATTCAAATTTTAGTACAATATTTTTTGAAGTATAATATTTTATTAAAAAATACTATAAATTTTTACAATGCAATATACTGATTATTATTTTAAACAACAATCTTAAGACAATATTTTTTACATTTTTTTAAATAAACTTGATTAGTTTTACTGTAGAAATTCAGTTTCTGTATATTATTTACTAAAATTCAGTATTACTTCATTACTTGAGTAATTTGTTTCAATATAGATTTGTAATTTATTAATTTGATTTATATGTTCTGTAATAGTAGTCTGAATGACTATTGAATTTATCCATGTGGTGACTTCTACCCCTACTACTTCTATAGCGTCTCCTCCTACACTCGTTATGACACCAATGACTGTGAGCCACGGAAAGAAGCTAGAGAAGTTCAATAGCACAAAATTTAAAAGGTGACAACAAAAAATGTTATTTTATCTGACCACTTTTAATCTAACTCGATTCCTTCGTGAAGATGCTTCCCCATTAAAGGAGAATGAATCTGAACGACAAGTGATTGTTGTGGTAGAGGCTTAGAAACATGCAGAATTCCTATATCGTAACTACATTCTCAATAAGTTGGATAAAACATCATACAATGTGTATTGTTATATAAAAATTGCAAGGGAACTGTGGGAATCTTTGGATAAAAGGTACAAGATCGAAGATTTTGGGATGAAGAAATTCATGGTTGGCAGACTCTTGGACTACAAAATGATTGATTCCAAAACAATAATCAATCAGGTTCAAGACCTTCAAGTTATCCTGCATGAAATACATGCAGAAAGGATGTCTCCTAGTGAATCCTTTCAAATGGCTATAATTATTGAAAAGTTGCCGCCAATATGAAAAATTTTCAAGAACTATCTTAAACATAAACGCAAGGAGATGAAACTTGAAGATCTAATTGTCATACTAAGGATAGAAAAATATAATCGTGCTTCTAAAAATAAATCAAGAAAAGTAGTCATGGAATCCAATGCCAATGTTGAGGAACAAGGACAAAGTTGACATAACAAGAAGAGAAAGCACAATGGAAATAGTCCCAAACAAGGTCCCAATAAGAAGTTCCAAGGCAAGTTCTATGTGTGCAACAAACAACGGCACCATGCTAATTAAGAACTAGTCGTAGTTGCAATGACTAAGGGAATCCAAGCAAGAAACATGCTCAAGCCAATGTAACCAAAGTGGACAGTCTTTCTGATGATGTTTCAAACATAAACCTCTCAGCAATGGTTTCCAGAGTGAATCTTATTGGCACTAATACCAAGAAATAGTGGGTGGACACTAAGGGCTACATTACCATGTTTACTCAGATAAGAAGATGTTCTCATCATATTATAGTATAGATAATAAAGAACAACTCTTCATAGGAAACTCCTCTTCTTCTAAAGTTCAAGGCCAAAGATAGGTTGTACTGAAGATGACTGGAAAAGAAGTTACTCTTAATGATGTGTTTCATACACCAGAAATTCAAAAGAATTTAGTGCCTGAATTGTTACTAAGTAAAAAGGGTTTTAAATTGGTCTTTCTATCTAACAAGTTTGTCCTTACCAAAAATGGGATATATGTGGGCAAGAGGTACGTGACCAATGGGCTCTTTAAAATGAACATAATGACTATTGTACCAACTAGTTCTAATAATAATAAGAACACATATTTTGCTTATATGCTTGAGTATTCTAATGTGTGGCATGGTAGAATAGGACATGTTAATTATGATGCAATACATAGATTACTTAATATGGATTGTTTACCGAAATTTAAAATTGATCCTAATAAAAAATGTGTGACTTGTGTGTGGAAGCAAATCTTACAAAAATTCATTTTCAATCAATTGAAAGAAGTACTAAACGTCTAGAATTGATATATTCAGATATTTGTGATTTGAAATTTATTCAAACTAGAGGTGGTAAGAAATATTTTCTTACTTTTATTGATGATTGCACAAGGTATTGTTATATTTACTTATTGAGAAATAAAGATAAAGCTTTGAAAATATTTATACATTACAAGAATGAGGTTAAGAATCAATTTGATAAAAGATCAAGGTTTTAAGAAGTGATAGAGGTGGTGAATACAAATCACCTTTTCGTGAGTTCTGTTCACAACATGGTATTATACACCAAACTAACTGCACCTTATTCATCTCAGCAAAATGGTGTTGCTGAACAAAAAAAAAACTTTAAAGAAATGATGAATGCATTGTTATTAAGTTCTAGACTACATCAGAATTCGTGGGGGGGAAGAAATTCTTTCCGCAAATTATATTATCAACCAAATATCTCAAAAGAAAACTAATAAATCCCATTATAAGTTAAGGAAAGGTCGAAGACCTTCTTACAAATACTTAAAAATATGAGGGCGCTTGGCTAAAGTGAGGGTTCTTATACCTAAAAAGGATAAAATAGGACTGAAAATAGTTAATTGTGTTTTCATAGGGTATGCTCATAACAATATTGCATATCGATCTCTGATTCATAAATCTGAAATTTCCAATATGCATGTTAACATTATTATTGATTTAAGGAATGCATCATTATTTGAACATGTATTTTTTTACAAATTCACACAAGAGTCGAGTTCAAATAAAAGACCAACAAGATGAAAATGAACCTAAACGTAACAAAAGGGGTAGAATATATCAAAATTTTTTGGTTGAAATTTCCTAACGTATTTGTTAAAAGATGAGCCACAAAGCTTTAAAAAAGCAATGTCAATTCCTAAACCTCCATATTAGAAATTGGCAATAAATACCTAAGTAGTGTAACACCCCAAACTTATTTTCCTACTTAATTAATGTAATGAAGTCCATTTGGGAAATTAATGTGGTAATTTGGCTATTTTAAGCATTGTTTTATCGCAATTAAAACTCGAATTAGCTAATTTCGAAAAACCCAAGAAAGTAAAAACAGACCCTAGACCTTGGACAATAAAGATAATCCGAATAGAAAATGACCGGAAGAAACCGCGTCGAAAAAGGAGCTATGGAACGAAAGTTAGAGCAAAAACAGTGAAATTAAATTATCGTGCCAACCAAACAAGGTCTTAACCTCAAATAAGGAAAAAATAATCAAAGAGTGACCAAGAGGAATTGAAGCCTTGACCTATGGAAGGGAAATAATTTCACTCAAAAAGTTACCAACTAGGCTGCAGAGTACTTTGTGCACATACACACCAAGATATGTATATAACCTCAAATTAGCCCAAGCCACCTCACAAATTGGCCAATGGCCTTGCATGCAAACCCTACATTATTGGCTTACATCAGAACCTCTCACTTCAATCTTTCAACTCCACGACTGCACTGGTATATATATGCATATATATATATATAAGAGGGCAATATAATTACCTTACACCCTTATCCACCAACCAGCTTTCATGCAGCCAAACTCTGGTTTTAGAAAACAAGCAAAACGAGCAAATTGTGTGCTCTATATATATCAGATTGGCGTGAGACCATGAGGGGATTTAGAGAGAGAGAGTGAGAACTTGGAGTGCAAGTTCATGTGTATGTGAGCTTGAGTGTGGCCTTCTAGTGTACCTGAAGAAGTCTGGGAAGATCCTGAGGAGCACTGCGAGGTTCTGAGCCAAGCCATAGGAGAGAGGAGGCCACTGTTAGAAGGTATAATATCAAACTGCTACATTTCCTTGTCTTGAATTTTAGAACTGTTTTGATCATTGTGGAGTTGTTAGAATTACATGCATGCATTAACATCGACTCTAGGAACTATATTACGCATACTGTGAGGGTTAGAAGGGTCTGAATGGCCAAAAACCATGAAAACCAAGGAATGACCTCCATTAATGGACCTTGAAATACCAGGTCTGAATCGACCATAGAAGTTTAGAGTTTTTAATGTTAAAACCTAAAATAGGCCCCAAAAGGACCTCAAACACCATGAGCCAGCGACCTCAGAACCTAGAGTAAGCCCCTCGGATTTCAAATTTTAGCTACGGGTTTAAAACCCAATTCTTTAAAAACCGAGACCAAACTGAAATATGAAAATAGGGACTTGAACCTTATGATCCGTGGGTCACAAAGAAACAAATTTCAAGAGAAATGGTTGAGAAATAGGGACGTATTGATGAGTTGCAGGTCACGGTTATCACTTTGTAACCAACCACTTATAGGTTGATTCAATGCTTGAAATCGATGCCAAAATGTTGGTATCAAGTGCAGAAACCGAATGGAATCAAGACCAGTTAAAAACCTTGTCCCAAAAGTCACAAAACTGAAAGAGAAATTCTGCAAATTTTTAGGGCAACAGTGACCAGGGGTTGGGGACGATGAACAGTACCGGGTCAGGTCGGACGTGTCGGGTCGAGCCTTGACCCGATTAAAAAGGGTGGACTGTTTTAAATAAAACTGTGTCGTTTCTTTAACCGAATTAAATTAAATTAAATAATAGAGCTGACGTCATCATGACGTCAGCAATGCAGCTGAACCGGTTAGAACCGGACTGGACCACACCGGTTCCCTTACATATGAACTGAACCCTTTAGTTCAGTTTGAAACTTTTGAAAAATTGCAACCTGACCCCAACAGTTTCACAGAATTTCACTATGGCCTAGATTCTGGAAATTTCGTGCAATTATGCCCCTGGAAAATTTATAAAAATAATAAAATAATTATTTTATTATTTTATTAAAAAGGATTAATTACTATATTGCCCTTGAACATTGAATAGGTCAAACGGAGTCCAAATTTGATAAATAAATAGTGTGATCTTACTATTTCGAGCATTCCGGACTCAATGGTGAGGTCCGTTTTGTCAACCGATGTTCCAAAAAATTAAGTCACCTAAAACATAAAATTACCATTTCGCCCTTAGGGGTACCCGAAGCCAAATAAAAAGCCGCGAAGGCTTAGATTTATTTTCTTGGACGTTCCGGACTCAACAATGGAGTTCGTTTAAGCAAATAAAATACTCTAAAGGCCGATGCAATAAATTTAACGACCTTAAGAATATACTTTAATACCGAGAGGGTTAAATTAAACCACAGCGCCCTTAAATAATTGAGATGGGTTAATGACAAATAAATTTCTGATTTATAGGAACCTCCAGGGGGAAAGAGAAGGAGATTTAAATTGATAGAACTGCCGAAAGCTATTTTTGAGGTAAGTAATTCCGAAGCTTTAATATGGGTTATTCCCAGCCAGTCACACTTATTTTCATATGCTGCCAGCTTTGTACTCTATCACCACTTGAATTACTTGATTTGAAGCCAATCGTTTTGTGATTATCAGTTATGCCTATTCTCTGGATTTGACTTGCTTGCTTACATCATTGTGAAGTTGAGCATCATTGTATCATTATACCATGACTTGACCTTGAGATGAATCTTGTTATTCCACACACTTCATGATTTATTGATTTAATATCAATTGTTTGGTATTGTTATACGTTCCGTGTGGAATTTTGTGGATCATAATAATTGGCATGCACTCGGGGTTGTGCTCAATCACAACGACCCATCTATTCATATATTGCATGGGGGAAAAGACCCTTTGGGGTTTTATATGTCCTTTGGGACCAATGAGAAAAGAGCTCTAACGCTTTTCAGAGAGCCCGAGGAACCGAGGAGGATCTGAGCATGCGTTTCAGTGGGGTATGCCGGGCCCCGGGTGATTCACGTATTTCTGGGTTATTAGAACTTGTGATGATTTATTCTTGTAATCGTTGGATGATCATAATTTATGCCCTGTGAATGATCATATTATTGCAAGCATGACATAACTTTGATTGGCTATCGTTTTGTTGTGGCAGCAATCCATCATGGTAGGCTAGATCCCAATTTTGATTGACCTTGTATTTCCTCTTGTTTTATATTGGGATATGCCTATTTTGGACCCTCGGGTCAATATTGTTGTGCATCTTGGTGACTGGCTATGTAATTCTTGTTGCTCATTGGTTGTTGGCTATCTGTTACCTTTTTGTTCTATCAGTCCCTTGGATTAACCCTAACCCATGTTAAAGCTAGGAAATTACTTATTGGGCTATTAGCTCACCCCCCCTCCCTTAAATTTTTTTCAGGACAACAAGAAATTGGGGAACCCTCAGGCGCTCCAGGGGTCTAGACGCTACTAGCTACTGGTAGCTATTTTGGCGAGTTTTGTATTAAGTTAAATATTGACAGGTCTTAACCCTCCCATGTCACCACAGTCCTGTTTGTGTTTTTGAGGATCTGTATTTTGAAACACTTATGTCCTTTTTGGCATGTATCTAAATGATGACCTGACTATGCTACCAGGTGTATTTAATGATTATAAAATATTTCCTTAAAACTTTACTTAGTATCTCAGATCCTTTTGACGGGGAACGGCTCATGGGCCGCAGACCCGGGTCACGGACCCCCAAATCCGCATAGGGTGGGTTTTAGGTCGTGACAAGTAGAATCCATTCTGTAAAATCATACGTGGAAACTATTGAATCTTCCACCAGATAATCAAGAAGAAGTGAAAGTAAATGGATCTATTGATAAGTACAAGACTAGGCTTGTTATCAAATGATACAAAAAGGAATGCTTAGATTATTTTGATATATATTCACCAGTTACGAGAATATCATTCATTTGAATGTTAATAGCTATTGCAACTATATACAATCTTGAGATACATCAAATAGATGTCAAGACAACTTTCTTAAATTGTGAATTAAATGAAGAAATATATATAAAACAACTAGAAGGGTTTATAGTTCTAGGTTAAGAAAATAAAGTTTGTCGACTTGTTGAATCTCTTTATGGATTAAAACAAGCACTAAAGCAGTGGCATGAAAAGTTTGACAATGTAATAATATCAAATGGGTTTAAGATAAATAAGTGTGACAAATGTGTCAAGAACACAGAAAATGGCCATGTCATTATTTGTCTTTATGTTGATAATATGCTCATTATAGGTAGTAACAATGAACTCATTAAAGCTATCAAAAAAATTTTAAATAATAAGTTTGGCATGAAGGACTTAGGTGTTGCCAATGTTATACTTGAGATAAATATCTCTAGAATATCGAATGGACTGATATTATCTCAATCACATTATATTGAGAGAATACTCAAAAAATTTAAATAAGATGATAACAGTCTAGCGAGAACACCTGTAGATGTAAGTCTACACTTATCCATGAATAATGGTAAAAGCATATCACAACTAGAAATCTAATATATGTGATGAATGGTTCCCGCCTAGACATAGCTTATATCGTTAGCAAATTGAGTAGATATACAAGTAATCCAGGTCTATACGCAATAGTTAGGGTTTTGAGGTATTTCAAAATACACCCAAAACTATAAATTACACTACTCGAGATATCCAATAGTACTTGAAGAATATTGTGATGCAAATTGGATATCCGATACCAAAGACTCAAAATCCACAAGTGGTTATTTGTTTACACTTGGTGTTGAAGTGGTATCATGGAAATCTTCTAAGCAAATGTGCATTACTAAATCCATGATGAAATCTAAATTTATTACACTTGATAAAGCTAATGAAGAAGTTAAGTGGCTTCGTCACGTCCTAGAAGATATTCTAACGTGGCCAAAGCCTATGCCCGTTATTTGTATTCATTGCGATAGTCAATTAGCGATTGGTAGGGCATAAAGTTACATTTATAACGGTAAGTCCCAACATATTCATCGAAAACATAATACTATGAAACAACTTTTCTCTAATGACATTATAACCATTAAATATATAAGGTCAAAAGGTAACATTGTGCATCGGTTAACCAAATTTTTTATCAGAGAGTAAGTAAATAATTCATCAAGGGGATTGAATTTAAAGCTTATGAATTAAGAGTCGTCTTAATGGCAACCCAACCTACTGACTGGAGGTCCTAACATCTAGGTTCAAAAGGATAACTGAATTGTGTGTGACTCAACGAGATCACTATGGAGATAAAATCGTATACTCATTCCTATGATAAGAATAGTAATACCGACAACGTTGGATAACATAAGCTAAGTTTTTAATGATTCTTATACCTCATTAACACAAGTGAGATATAGTAGGATACTTTTAATAAGAATCACCTATATGAGTGTGAACTAGGCCAGTTCTATGGGAATTATAAGGCTAAATTCTCTAAGAGCACTCAGGAGAACTATGTTTTGTTCAGGGCCAAAATGAACACAATTATAATATCTAATTGTGTCAGGAAAGATTTTGTGTGAATGATATTGTCTTGGTTTACACAAATTGTTGAACAATTCAAGACATCATATTCATTGATCAACTAGTAACCCAGATAGTATTTCACAAGGAAAGGTTCAAGGCCATAAGTTACATTTTCCTATACAGGAGATTTTCAATTAAACTCTCTTTTAATATCTGCGTTTCGTTTGCACTGTTGTTAGTCAATTTCATTCATGTAAAGGATTGTTGGAAAAAATTGGGTTATTAAGCAGATTTTTTTTGGCCAACTTTAAGCCAAAATTAAAGTAGGCTCCACACATTATGTTAGGTGGGTCCACATGAAAATGTATTCTCCTCTATGAAAACATTAAGAATATATATTGAGTTGCTCAAAACCATTAGAGTAAATGAGAAATTGACTCCAAATGTCACCACTTAGAAATGGTAATAAAGTTTGAAGCTTGTAAAAAACTTATGTCTCACATAAGATGGGTACAAAACTTTTAAAGAGTATATATACAATTACCTTTTATGAGGGTTTGGGTGCTTAGAGAGACCCAAGTTTTGTGGATGGAGGAGGACTTAACTCATGCGTGGTTCACCACATACGTCCCCGCCTCGCATCGAACCGAGTCAGGTTTAGGCTTAGGCTTGGGTTTGGGTCACACTATATATATATATATATATATATATATATCTTTTTAGATAAAATTCATTTGAGTTTTTTTTTAAATTTTGTTACCGTTTGAGAAAATCTAAAATGTTGTCATTTTAGAGTGCGAGACTAAACAGCCACATCTCTATAGAACTAGTGCGCTTGTCTGTTCAAACCAAACAGTAGCGCCCATTAGCCATTACAGTCACATTAATTAGAGGATGTGACTATTTAAACCGCCACCAAGTCATTTATATAAGCCTAGTCTCTCCTCATCATTTCGCATTCTATTCACGAGTTTCATTCATACATATTCTAAGTTTGTAAATTGAGAGTTCAACTCAAGTTTTGATTTGCTGTGCACAGAAGATTGGAGTGCTTCTTTTACTGTGCGTGACTATTGTATCCTAGGAAATAACCACCATTGAAGACTCGAAAGTACCAGTGCGAGGGCGATATTGTCTTAACGATATAGTGTAAGATACTAACCTTAGTCAATCATCATTGTTGTACTTTGGTATTTTCCTACAACTTGTAAGTTCTAATTGCTTTCTATTTTCTGTTCTTATGAAATTAATTATGTTTTAGTCTTAATTTCAAATCTAGTTTTACAAATACAAATTACAATAAAGTTTTGAAACTAATTTTACAAAATCAAATTTTAGTACAGTATTTTTTAAAGTATAGTATTTTATTGAAAAATGTTATAAATTTTAACAATATAGTATACTGATCATTATTCTAAACAACAAAACTATGATTACATATTTGGATTTGTTGTATACTCCGACAAGGAACTACCACTTTCGTACTAATCTGATTAATATGAAAATCTTGTGATTTATTTGGACAAGAGATTGTATAAAAAACTATAACTACTCTACTATATAATAGGGGCAAGGTATGTACTTAAATTCTAAGTCCAATTTTCACTATATCCTTGCCTACCCTCTTTTTGTTCCTTCAACAATTTGATTGTCAAAGTAGCCATCACTGGAGCTTCTTTCATGCTCTTTTACTTTTCATTATTGATTCACCCAAACTAGATTTTTCCATAACAAGGAGTAAGTGGATTCAGGTGCAATGCTAAACTCCATAATTCTAAGCAAGGTTGGGCTGGACTACTTTTGAGCTTGGGGCCTAGACCTGTAAAATATTGAAACATTGTACTGTTTGTAAACCCCCAAGATAAAAAAAGGACAATGATTTGCAAAGGGTATGCTGATAGCAACTTTCTTTATTTTTCCAAGTGTAACTCTAAAAGATAGAAAGCTAGTTAAAAATTGTTCATGACCCTGTTACCAAAGTTTTGAGATAGTGGTGGATCCAGAAATTTTAGTTAGGAGAGTTAAATTGAAGATATTAAAATTTAGAAGAGTTCATATGAATATATTAAAAAAATTAGGGGGGTCAAGTCCTATTTTGTTTAAAAATTCTAACAAAATTAAGGATAGAAAATATAATATTAATTTTTTTTTGTGGAGTTAAATCCTATTTTGTTAAAATATTGTAATAAAACTAGAAATAAAAAGTGTAATATCAAAATTTTTGAGGGGTCGTGACCCCTACTTGTCCCCCTGCATACGCCTTTGTTTTTAGAGCTATAAAAAGTTTTATAACTTTCCTTTTATGAGAGTGGAAAGGCATTAGAACAGGTTGAGCTACAAATTAGAGTTCAATTTTGCTCTTGACTAATGTGGTTGGCAACAAATATCAATTGAAGTTTTATATGCATCAAGTTACAATGCAAGAGATTAAGAAAAATGTTACATCAACATAATTTTTATATGATATTTTAAATTTTAAAGCATATTGACCCTTAGGACCCAATATGTAATTTCATTTTATATAAAGAAATTCTTGTATGGGAATACTACTGAGATATTAAAAAAAATGGCTAGTACAAGAGATTAAATTTGAATATTTGACGTAGGACAACAAATTTGGTATCCTAAAATTAAGGATACTTGTTTTAGAGTTGTTTTAGGCTTGTTTAGTTTCTAATTTTAATTTATTCCTAATTTATTTAGTTTCCTTATTTTATTAGAATTAATATATAAAATATAAGAATTGGTAGTTTCCTATCCGAATTATTATCTTTATTGTAGTAAGATTAGTAAAAAAATAGGAGTTTTTCTTTCCTAGTTAAAATAGAAGTATTCTAGCATTATAAATATGATGTAATAGATCATTATCATAATTTTTTTTTATCAATAATAAATAATTACAAATTTTGGAGAATTATTTTTTTTTGTTTGGTAAGGAGTTCTTATATTACGTGTTCGATTTTCCTCTCACGTTTCACGTTCCACATTATTTGGAATCAGAGCGATGATTTGCCTACCTTGATAACAATTAATGGAGACAGAATCAAAATGTTTTTTGACGTTCATCGTGAGTCAGAGTCTTTATAGGTGACAATTAATGAACATGGGCAACAGTTAGCACAGATCAGTGATTAGGTTGGTGCAATACAACAAACGCTCATATGACTTAATCTTAATGCTCCTGAAAATTTTTCAGTCAATAGGAACTATGTCAGAAGATTGATCCGAGGTTAGCCTGAAAACAGAGCTATTCGCAATTATGAAAGACTTCTAGATTTTGATGATAATTTTTTTCTTGAAAACTTTTATGATTGAGTTTATGATTTAGATGATTGTCTTAATAATTTGAGACTTTCATAAGAAAAATAATATTTTTGGGCAAAATATAAACTCATTGGATTCGTGAAAAAACGGTAGTTTGATTTACAGATCCGTAGACAATTACAATGTACGTAAAAAGTGCATTCGTTCATGGCCAAGAATGATGAACTTGTTGATGATTAGATTTTTGCCTAGAAATTATTTACAGATTTTAGAAAATAAATATAGGCCAAGATGGGAAAGCACCAAGTAAAATTTGAAATTGTAAAGATGACTTCAACTAATAAGGTTGCAAATACTGAACCGCTAAAAGAAGTCTATATCCTTACATAAGACTCTCTTGTTATAGAAAGCGAAGATGAAAGTCTTCCATATCTTGAAGAAAAATATAAAGAGTTGATAGAAAATAAAGTTGAATTTATTTCTATTGATGTTGCTGAAAGAATTGGTGTGAATGATACAAAAGAGAAATTACTTGAAAATTCTATTGTGGAGAAAGAAGAAGAAAATCCAAATTCAATAGATAACATAAATTCTTTTATGGAAATAATCAACAATACAAATAAGAATGAACCTGAATTCGCGAAAAATGATTATGATAATTAGAAGAAGATTGAACTTGCAGTACATCAAGAAAATAATTTTTGTTTTATTACAGGAACATTATTATCATCAGAAAAGTACCTAAAGTTATAGACTTCATGAAAGATCCGGTAAATGAAATTTTTGAGTCTTTAATTATTCTTGAAAAGATTCAACAGGGTTATGAACGAATTCAATGTCTTATGTATCCAGTAAACTCAAAAACGAGTTCTTTTCAAGTGAAAAAGACTGATATAGGACAAATTTGGTACTTTAAAATTAAGAATACTTGTTTTAAAGTTATATTACGATTGTTTAGTTTCTAATTTTAATTTATTCCTAATTTATTTAGTTTCCTTGTTTTAGGATTAGTATAAAAATTATATAAATTAGTAATTTTCTATTCGAATTATTAGTCTTTATTGTAATAGGATTAGTATAAAAATAGGAGTTCTACTTTTCTAATCAAAATATGAATATTCTAGTACTATAAATATGATATAATAGGTCATTATCATAATTTTTATATCAATAATAACTAATTACAAAATTTAGAGAATTATTTTCTTTTATTAAATGAGGAATTCCCATGTTACTTGTTCTATAAAAAATTAGACATGTTCGATTCTACCTTTCATATTTCAGTTCCGCATTAATATTTTTCTAAATCTAATACTTCATTAAGGATTAGGCAAAAAAACTTCATTAACCTATAGCTTAATAGAACAAAATTAACATTGCTCCAGCAATGGTTTAATAGAACAAATTTAATTATTGCTAGAGCAAATTGTTAAAGCAATTAAGGTAACAACAAAGGAAAATAACGAATCATAATATTTTTCTTTGGAAGGCTTGAAATTGCGACTGTCTATGGAGAAAGGTCCATTTTGGGACTTGAAATGATAATCTCTCTCGTAATACAGGCAGACTATAGAAAATCATGCGAAGCAGAAGAATAATGCACTAAGAATCTCTTTTTCACTTTTTCCAAAGTCAACTCCATCCAACGCTAAATATAGAATTACACACAAACGATAGAAAGGAAATGAATGAATATAAATTATTTTGGGTGCTATTGATATGATTAAAATCTAACAAGGGATCTGCTCGGTGAACCACTTCATGACATGAATAGGAGCCTTGATCAATCCCAACGCCAGCTCTACTATGACCGTCACGCACAAGCAACATGGGCACACGCAAGTCAACGCCAATCTGCATCATCACAAACCCCAGACCAGAAAACCAACTCCTCATAATCACTTCACATACATAATAATTATATATAACATCCTATATATCTACATGTGTATGTATATCTAGAGAGAGGGAGAGGGAGGGACGAACCCGACTATCCAGATGACGACGCCGATAACGGAGACTAGGAGGGAGAGGAATGCGAAGGGGAGGCCCAAAAGAAAGCCCAAAGGCCGGCATTCACAATCTTCACCACAACAACAAGACATGGCTGATGGCTCTACCTCCTCTTTCCTCTTTCTTCTTTCTTCTTTCTTATATATCTTTGTTTCAGTGTTTAATTTGTAGAAGAGAGCATACCAAGTTTGACGGAAAATACAAACAAAATATTCTAACTATTATAGAGAGAGAAATATATATATATATATAGAGAAATACTCTCTCTCTCTACTGTTGATACAAAGCTAAAACCATTCAGAACCACGATGGCAGGCAATATGATAGAGGTTGTTGACCAACCAATATCAGCGTTCCACGTCATATTCCCACTTCCACCATGACTAACGAACCCTCCTTCCCAAACTATTATCCTCTGTTATTTATATATTTTTAAATCTCTTTTCTGATTTTTGTTCATACATTTTCTCATTTTCAATTATTTCACCTGTTTTGGTGGCATGAAATTAGGCCTTAAAATTGAAATTGGATAAAAACTAATTTTAGTCCAATTTCAATTCTCATTTTTGTTTATATAAGTAATGTGACGATGAAAATATTTTAGTAATTATGTGTAAATGCAGCAAGTTATTCATATAAAAAAGAGAAATTAATATTTTTTTTATTTTGAATAGGCCAACTTCTCTAGCCCAATTCTAATTTTAAGATTTGGATATTCTTTTGGTAAATTAGTGAGGGTCATATCTTTTAAAATAAATTTTTTATACTCCATCTGTCCCAAAATGGTAGTCTCTTTTGGACATTCTAACTTTTTTGAAAGTATTATTTTATTATTTTAAAACTATTTAGATTTTTTATATTGCCCTTATTTAATTGTAAATTATGTTCACATTAGGTGTAATAAATGATAGTTTTAAAAATTTATAATTTAAAAGTACGTTAACTTTTCAAATGAAACTCTTAAAATAAATAGTGACAAAGGACTCTTAAAATGAGACGGAGGGAATAATTAGTTTTGAATTATTATCTTTTGATAGACCTTAATACAAGCTAAGTTTTACCGTGTAAGAACCAAAAATAGGTCCTCGAGAATGCAATAAAACACACTCACCAAAAACATATTCTCCTATGTCACAGTATTTTCCAACACTCGATAAAAGTTCAATAATAAGATTTTATTATAAGATTGTTTAGATTTGAGTATTTATATAAAATTCGTGTGAGTTCTATAAAATACTTAAATTTAAATGTTGTACAATTGAATGAGACCTTGTCATTGAACTTTTTCTCTCAACACTCACCTCCAAATTTAACAATTTCTCTTTAGGGATAAATTATTGAACGAGATTATCACTTTATATTATTAGCCGGTATGAAGTAATTATCTTTCAAAAATTCTATCATTCTTTCTTAAAATATAAATAAAATTAATTTCTTTAATATAAAAAAAAAATATTAAAATTTGTGAAAAAATGACTCTAAATTAAATAATAATATAATAATGTAAAATGAAATCACACTAAATAACTCTCCATCGTCAACATCTCGCATTTCCCAAAATCTCTCCATCCCAACAACTCCCCCCCCCCCCCATTTGACTTCTTAAAATTTTTAAAAATAAAATAAAATAAAGGCGTTCCCGGCCAAACCATGCCAAGGCTATTTTGATAGCACCCGTTTTAGTTGCAAGTGCCTATACAGTATAATGATATATGTGCATCAAGTAAGCGAGAAACATCCGTGTACAATTTCAATCTTATCATTCAACCTATATGCAATCATTACTTAAAAATACTGCTGCAATTTGGTGTGTTAACTAGAAGGAATCAAACTTTTATATATATATATATATATTTAATTAAAATTAAATAGTTAGAGACTGTTTGAAAAGTTTCAAAACTAGATTTACTTAGATATACATACGGTCCTAATTTATCAGACCCTAGTTTGGTAACCCACAGAAATGGTTCTCACTCATTCTAATTTGGCTCCAAAACTGGAGTAAGTTTTCACCTAAACTGGGTTTCTCTCCTAGGGAGAGAATTAGACTTTAGAGAGAGAAATATTTTACGTCAACCCTTCAACTTCCTCCCCCTATCCCATCACATTGTCTTCTCCCTTTCTGCATTTTTTCTTAACTTGGGTTTCTCTCTAGAACCATGACTGGAAGTGGCCGGCCACCAAGGCCAATGGAATCGGAGTCGTCGCCATAGAATCGGAGCTCGCGCTGTGCAGGGGACACCCCATATGGAATCAAAGCTTGCAAGTGTTACGATCTGGTTTTATAGGGTTTCAATTGCTTTTGTTTTTCTTTCTTAACTTCGATGATATATTGTTGATTCTCTCCTTTTGGGTGCATTAAGGTTTTGCTTCTCTTTATGATCACTCATAAAATTCATGGTGGAACCAAACTAAATGCAGTGCAAAACTAGTTCCCATAAAACTTTGTCTAGGCATGAACCATCTAGAAGGAATTGGTTTAGACTTGAAACTGAACCAAGTTCAAGAATTTTCAAACAGGTCTTACGTAACATCATGTGATTATATATTTAAAAGATTAAGATTGTGATACTTATTTAAATAAAAATAAAATTCTACTTAATTTAAAGTTAAACAGTATCCTTATTTAAAAAATTTTAGAGTTAATCACAGTTGTCTAATATTTGATGTGTAATTAATATCAAGTCAAGTATTCATTTTAGGTACACGAATTAATTACGCGCAATTATAGAACAAATTTTGGTCATTCAAAACTGGCATTTAGACTTTCTTTTTCTATTTAATAAAACCCCCCTCCCCCAAAAAAGATTAAAAAAAAAACAAAAACAAAAACAAATTATCTATGCAACTCAAATATCCCACCATCTTAGTGGGCAATTGTTACAAAAACTGATTTGATGGGTTGGCCAGCACATCCAACTAGGTCCTATAGTCTAAATCTTAACGAGCTGGTGTGATTTGGGCTGACCCAATTCTAATTTAATTCACAATGAATCTGATGCATGATGATAGTCCTTCTTTCTGTAATGAACTTTACTAAGCCTGAGGCCATAAATATACATAGGGGTTTTTGGGTCCGGAACAATTGTATTTATCTTTCACTCCTCAAGAAACAACAGTATCGATAAGGAGTGTATGTGTGTGTGTGTGTGTGTATATATATATATATATAGGGTTTTTTTGGGTCTGGCACAATTTTATTTATCTTTCACTTCTCACCAAACAACAGTAAATATCAAATAAACAGAGACTTCACGCACACTAGATTAATTTTTTATTTGATATTGCTTACTTTTGTTTTCATCAAATAAACACGGCTGATGATGGTGTGGCATAGAAGAGAACCTTGATAGTGATGGCACCAATCCAAACACCCCAAGATGAGTAGCCGTAGGACAATCATTTTTAAACAATCCCAACAACCGTTAACGTAATTAATACTTTAAAGGCGGTTCATGCATGGTTGTGAAGCTAATTGCTTTTGTGAACCAGTTGGCATGAGGAAATGTCTTTAAACTTATATATTATTTTTAATATTTCACATTTTTTCCCAGAAATTAAAGTTAGAAAATTAAAGTAGTTAGAACAATCAAACTCATTAAACAAAAGATTGGTAAACGTACCATATATTTGAAAGCCGTTAGTTTGAGTTTCTTATTTTACGTCTTATGAAATTTGTAGTATGATTTACAAGAAAATAGAGAGATTATTTTGGTGACAAAATTATTGAAATACGCTTTACTTGACAAAAAAAAATATTAAACAAAAAATTAATATTTACCATTGACATAAAGTTGCTAAATATCCTGTTTAGGAATTTTAATATACTTATATAATAATTATATTCTAAAATAATTTAACAACAATAAAAGTTTACAAAATTAAGTATTGAATCAAAACATAACATTAGAAACAATATAAATTAATGACAAAATATGATTGAAAAAATTATCTGTAAAAGTTTGATGAGAGACATTCTAACTGGGCACTGTCTTAAAGTTATAATGCCTCTTACATGCGGGTGTTGTCGGCAATGTTTTAAAACCTGGACCAGACCGGCCGGTTCAACCGGTTGAACCGTCGACTGGTCCACAAAACGGTCCGGTTTAATCCCATAAACCCGTTTTAAGTTCAAAACCGTTCTAAAAATATAAAACTAGGTAAAACCGGACGGTTCAACCGGTGAACCGGGTCAACCGGTTCTTGGCTGCATTTTTTTTTTTTTTTTGTATATTCAAAATCTCAAATTTTATGCAATTTTTAAGCTGAATTTTGGCTAAGTTAAGTTGGTATTTGGCTGAATTTATTTTGGATTGTATTTAAAATTTTAAACCCTTGAAGTTTGAAACTCCAGTATTATATATTTGTATCACGTGGTATTTTATTTTATTTTATACATGATTATTAGTGTTTATATCTTTTTTTTTTTTTCATGTAGTTGAAGACTAAATTATTGGATTATACTTAGATTGGATGTTAAAATGATTTTTGTTATGATTCTTGCGATTATAGAAGAATGGCAATGAAGTTTTAAATTTCAATATTGTAATAAAATATGTCTACTATACTTTTTTCAATTTTTTCTTGAAGTTTTACATATTAAGAAAATTCATATTTTGTAAAAAAAATTTATATAATTTTTAGTAATTTTTGTATAATTTTTTTAATTTAAAATATCAATAATTTGTATTATTAAATTTATTAATTACATAATTATGACATTACGGTTTGATTCCGATTGACCCGACGGTTGAACCGATAACCTGTAATTCGAACATTTTTCCCGTTCGATGAACGGTTTGGGTCTGAATACATTGGTTGTCGGTTACCAACAATTTCAAAATATAACACACACTCACAACAAATATATATTATCTGTAGGACATATCTTCAGAATGCAAGGAATTAAAGTTTTCTATTGAGTTGCTCATAAACTCATAAAATAAATAAGAGAACATGGAAATAAAACACTTTTAGATTTGAATATTTTGTAGAATTATATTACTCTATTCTACTCTATACTACCAAATGAGCCAAAGGCGTCATATATATACACACACACATATACATACATACATACAGAGGCATAGAAAATCTTCTAATTTCCATCATAAAAAGAAATTTGTAACTTATAAGGCCTATTACTTTGGTCATAATAATTTGTGTAACTCATAATCTAATTACGAAGCTTTTAAATTAAATAATAAACAACACATTAATTCAATTATTTTTTTATTAAAATTTCAACATACCCATCTTCTGTAAATCCAATAAATATGAATTCAACCAACAAAAAAAAAAAAAAAACTACAATTTGATCAACCACCAACATGAAGAATCTTGTTAATTTCTGCACTACTCTGGGCTAACATAATGATTAAAAAAAAAAATGAAAGAAACAGAGTGATTCCATTACCATAAAAGATTTAGCCATGTAACAAGTGAAATGTCATTGGAGAAAACTAATATCGGGCGGGCATGTGAAGTTTTTTTGTGTCTGTTTGTATGTGTGTGCGCGCCTATATATATATATATGTGTGTGTATGTGTGTGTGTCTATATATATATATATATATATATATATATATAGACATATTTATTCCATGATTCTTAGCTTTAAGTATATTGGTTGGAAAAGGGAGGACATATATGGCTAGTCCCCGCTTGGCCACTTCTCCATGATGGAGATGGGCTTTTTCAAAAATAAAAAATACAAAAAAAAAAAAAAAGGCATGTAACGCATGAAAAACTTTTTCTTTGTTGGGATTGGAAAACAACATCCATTTTGTTCCATAGCCCTTCACCCTTTTAGTTTTCTTTCTTCTTCAAATGGTCACTGCATCTAATGATGTCACCACACCAATAAAAATTTGACACGTAAATTACAAATTAATAAAATACTTTGCTTTATAAGTTGGGAACTTTAAGGTCTACATCAATCTAATCAATTTTTGTTTGGTACCTAAATAATGCTTATTTGCCTAAGTGGGATCTAATGGGTTTTACTTTCTTGAAACCTATCGTGTTGTCGTTAATGTGAAAATGAAATCCGCACAAACCCCTTGATGAAATTAAATATTATAATTATTAATTGAATAATAGAGCAAAAAAATAAAATAAAGGATTATATGCCATGCGGGTCAAAACCTATTTGTCTTGCACCATTTGTATACATCAATTGATGAATCAGAAACGTCTCTTTTTCTTAAAACTTTTCCCCAGTTTATTTGGGTGATTAATTAATTAAAATTTAAACTGAATAATTATTTGATTGGATTGTGATTTAGTATAAGTGACAGGTATCATCCTTGTTCACAAGAAGCAAATGATTAGTAAGTTTTTGGAATATATGTATTGATCAGATAGGTGCTTCACAAAACATAACAAAATATTTGAAGCTCACAACTTTGGATTGACTGGTCTATAATCTGACCCTTAAAGTGGCTTTGGTGGCATGCATGTATATGTATGTGTGTGTATATAGACATATAAAATATAACTCAGAAAAGCACATAAATCATAATTTAAACTATTTTTTTTCTAATTATCTTAAAAAACTCAAGAAAGAAAAAGTGTATTAAGAAATCAAGGTTGATTGAATCCCACGTATTTAGGGGGTGAAATATTATAAAAGCCCTTATTAGTATTTTATATGTCTTCAAGCACTCCAACCTATTTACAGTGAGTTGGAGTGAGTGAAAATAACAGAAAGATTTGATAATATGTCTCCAGGAAGTATTTTATTAATATAAAGTTTAACTCAAAATATTTTAAATTAAAAAATCTCTAAATATTTTGTTAAAAAAAATGGTTCTCTAATATAAAAATTCCCAAGTAATCGCAACTTCGAAAGTGTGTGTTTGTTTCAGCCACGTTATCAATTCTTTTTTTTCCTATGAATTTCAAAAGGGTCATTCGGCCAAAAGTTCCTAGAGATCAAACTTAATTATTCTAAGTTCCAATATTAATCTAAGTATACCATTAAGTCTAATAAAAGTGTTTTTTTCCAAAATATCCCTTACATTACAAAAAAAGAACCGACAGTCGGAAAACTTCTGTGAAATTTGAGAGTTCCTTCCAAACTTTTTGGCAAATTTTAAAATTTAATAACTTCTAATTTATAAATTTATTTTTTATAAAATTTATATATTTATATCCTACACAGCGAGATCTATCAAACAAGATCCATATTGAATACGAAAATCTGAAAAAAAAAAAAAATGTAAATTTTACACGTTTGCACTAATATCCAACAAAGGTTTAAAAATTTACACTTTTATAAAAAAAATTGAAAAAATTAGCAATTGTTAATAGTTTTTTAGAGCTTTTATTCACATATTAGATGTACTGATTTTCAAGGTTGTGAAAATCTATCAAAAAATAATATTTAAAGCATGGGTGATTAAAAACTCACTGGTTGTGAAATGTGTATTTGCACATTTACAAAATAAGATAGAATCGTCGTTAAAAAAAAAAATTCACAACCTACCACATCAGCGCACGGGACTACACAGTAAATTCGTGCTGCATGATCTGTCCTTCACGTTAAATACATTACATCCATGTCCTTTGGAATAATGAAGTGCAAAATTCAATGACCTTGGCCAAAAAACTCAAAAAGGAACTCCGAAACTGTAAAATTTCATCTCAATGAAAGTGTAAAAATTGTATACTTTTCTAGTGAAACATCTCCCAGCGAAAGTGTGAAATTTTACACTTTGCCAGTGAAAGACTGTCACAACAAAAGTGTGAAATTTTATAGTTTCATAAAAATTAAAAAAACTTTTAATTTTTATTAGTTTTATTGAGCTTTTAGCCATATGTTGAATGCTTAAGACTGACTTTTAAGGTTGTGAAAATTTATTTTCTTTTAAAAAAATGTATTTAAAAAATGTGGATTAGAAACCCACAAGTTGTGAAAAGTGTAAAAATTTATACTAACACAAAAGTGTAAAAATTTACATATTTCTCACTGCTTCATCAGATCGTGTTTGTTCAATAAACCATCAAGATCACCTAACTTGTGCCATTTTTTAGTATGTTCTTACAAGAAAATTAGAATATATATTTTGTAATGTTACATCTTTAGGATAATTTTTTTAAAAAAAATCTAAATTCATAGGAAATTGATATAGATTTTGGAATAACAGGCCACAAAAGAATTTGGCATGGGAATAGTGATGCAAGTAGACAAAAATCCACCCATTTGACTAGTGGAGTGCATTCGTGCACTTGTCTCCTGCAATGTAAAAACCTTGAGCACCAACTAATGACATTCATAAACCAAAGCTCCAAATTGGAATAAAAAAATGCCTAATCCAATTAGTACTACTAGGCAACATATGAAAATTAGCCAATGAGGACATTGAGACCGCCTCCGTTTTTATTGTTTTGACCTAAAAATCAAAAAATAAAAATTTAAGAGAGAGTGGGAGATGAATCTTACTAGTTGTTTCTCTTCTTATTCTAGTTTCTCTCTCCTTTGAAAACCCCTTATTGCACGATTTCTCCATCTCACTACTCTTTTTAGCCATAGGCGTCATCTTCTTCATCGGTGGTACCAAAGCACGATTCCACGGCATCAATCCTTTATTGCAGGATTATGAATTACAAGCTTCTTTGTAACACAATGGCGAAAGAACTTGGATGGATCAACTGATCACAGCAAAATATGGAATGAGAGCAATAATTGAGAGTAAAGTGGCGTGAGGTTGGCTTCAGAAAAATTGAGGAAGAATGTTGTGCGTATGTGAGGTTAAATTATTTTAAGGGTGTTATTGTCATATATAAAAAAATCTTAGCGCCACCACATCAAAAATGGATCTCAACTTAAAAAACATAAATTAACTGTCTTTCACCTCAAAAATGAAAAGGGCTTGGACTTCATAATAATTAAGCATCTTTTGAAGGGACTTATGACCAATTAACTCATTTCAAAATTAAATAACTTGTAATATATAAACTCATATATATATATATATATTTGGACTCTAAAATTCGATATCTATTAAACAAGATCTATGTTACAAAGAAAATTCAGTTAAAAAAAAAATCTTCTTTTTAAATAGAGAAATTTCATCTAAAAATTCTCTATTTTAAAAAAATGAATTTTTAAACAGAGAAATTTCATTTTGCACTTAACTATTCAAAAATTTCTCTGTCCAGGTTAAACAAGAGAAGAATATTTTTTTTGTGAAGCATAATTGTATTAATAAAAAAAGTTAACACTAATTTTGCACAGAGCTATGCCAAGATCAATAGAGTAAACAAGGTAAAAACAATGTAGGAATTCGTAACTAAAAAAAATTCTTAACAAATAGCAACAAAAAAATTTCCTTGTTTGAAATTTCTTTGTTGACCAAAAATAACCCAAGTTACATTATATATCATAGCAACACCACCACATATATATACCAGCAATATTGCTACAAATTGTACAAACATTAATCCAATTTTCTTCCCCAAATTTGCACAAACAAAAAAAGGCTAAAAAGAAAACTTGTTTTTGCTCCTAAGTTTTTTGTTGACCAATATTTATATACCCAACATGCTTAGCTTCATCTCTAGATACGAGAGAGATAATCCCAGCTACCACTAGATTGGTTTTATGCATCACTAATTCCCAAATTAATTGGTCAAACACAAAACTCTGATATTCAAATTTTACAACTTGTAATGAATGTCAATGTATGAAAACTACCACCCATTAGTTGCTAAGTGTGTATAGCCAGTAAGCTTCCCTCATTATCAATGAGTTTATGCTTCTTCCCTTGGCGTTCAACTAATTTCATTGCAAGAATAATTCGACTTTGCTATAAGCGAGCAATTGCAACATCTTAAATGTCGCATGCCAAATTAGACAACATTGCAATGCCATTATCTAATTTCTATCATTTAGGGAGAAGTCATGATGGATGGAGGAGAACGAGACTTAAATCCGTCACAAAATGGTCGAAGGGAGACAAAGATATTTAAAGGGAGAACAAGGGAGCTGGAGGAGGTCATTGCCGATATCCATATAGAGAAATATGGTTTGGGGAGGGGTTGTGCCGACGGAGAATGAGAAAGTGTAGTTGCAAATGGGGCAATGGAGTCAATGCAGACTTAGAAGGATTGCATGTGCTCCAGAGAGTTATGATAGCAACCAAACATCACTCGTGGATCGGCGATTGAGTGATAGCAATGACGGTTATCAATGATACCGAATAGCGTAACTTCATTGTGTCAATCATGCTGGTGCTTCGTGACTTTGCCATGGAGGGGTTGAAGTCAAGGCGAGTAGTGCCTTTGGATATGAGATTAGACAATTTAAAAATTTAGGAACCTTTTTATAATAATGTTTTGTCTTAAATCTTAGTTAATAAATACTTATTTAATGGACCTCCAATAATTAATTCAAAATAATATGCCTCCCCCAGACAGACTCAGTGAAGTCGAATAGCGCTTCCAAATTACATTATTAAAAAATCAAATTCAAATTTTAAATTAAATAAATTTAAATAAAGGTGTCTGATCTTTTAACAATGCTAATCATCATTATGAATTATTCATTTGTGTTAATTGATTTGAGGTTGGGCTCATCGGGTTTAGTAAAATTGATTACATGCTTAAGGTTTTATTTAAGGGATTTGGTTAAAGTGAGAACATGTATTTTGGAATAGCATGTTACAAGAACAAGATGGGCCATGGCATCAATAAGAACAATTGGATTTTGGTTTGCTTAGTACAATAGTTACCTTAATGATTTCGCGTGCACCAATTAGAGTAATGTTAGGGTAACAATGGAATGATGGCTTATGAAAAAATTACTATAAAATTTACCCCTTAAAGTATTTTCTTAAGGGAGAATTAATCTAATCGGTAATTCATGACTTCTTTTAACGAAACATGACGAGTTTATTTATAGGTTTTTTCTTTCCAATTTTGGGTTGAGTTTTAATTCTATAACTGTTGGATAATTATTGAATTTTCAACTATAGTATTTCTTTAAGGTGCCTTACTATTTGATACCTCTGGCCTTGGGCCAATTTTAAATTATTATTAAATACCAATAAGATTGGGGTTCAAGTGATTAGCATGACCTTAATTAGTTCTAAGCATTTAATTTTATTTTCATTTGAAGTGTTAATAAGGCATTAATTATTTTATTTATTCCCTCCCAATATCATTTGCAAGCAACTTAATGCTTTCACAAAACCATGTTTATTTGTTTTTAATACTATTTAGTAATGGATCCAAGGGGACAGAAGGGGCATGGCACTTTCAAAAATTAGAATATTATATTTTTTACGCCTAATTTTATTAGATTTTAAAAAAAATAAAATAAGACTTACCTTCTTTAATTTTTTATATATTCATATGAATTTTTCCAATTTTTTTTTTTGAATACAACAATGAAAAAGAGAGAACAATTCTAAGTATGTAATTACACAACATGAAGCTCAAACTTTGGCCTGCCACACACACAACGTTTACACACGGTTGTTTAAGATGTAGACTCAAACATGCAACCTTGTGAAAAAAAAAAAGTCAAAGACCGACAAAACTAATAGTTTACCATATTTTTTTTTTTTTTCCTTCCAAACGGAGTTTGTAATTGAGAAGAAAAAATAAATTACACATCTCTTAATAAAAAAGCAAGAATAAAACTAATAATCTCACTTTCAAGAAAAGTCACGAGAAAAAATAAATTACACATCTCTTAATAAGCGAGTGAGAATAAAACTTATAACATCACTTTAAAAAAAAGTCACGAGTTTTTAACCACACTAATCCCAATTGACATCATGGTAACTTAATGCTCTCATATTCTTACCATGCGTGCTTTTCATTAAGATATAAAGTCGGCTTATTAACAAGTAACTTACTTAAAATGTAAATTAGATAAAATGACAATTAAACATCATGTACGAAGGGCAACACATAAGAAAGAAACATTCATGGAGAGAATTAGCTAACCCTATGGGCAACTTTGTTTGACAAGGAGAAGAAAAAGTGAGGACTCAGGAGCCCCTATATGCTTAATTTTCAAGACGATACCTCTAATTTTCCATGGGGATGATGCCAAAAGAGATTACTAACTGCCAACTGGTTATAACCTTCATTTAACTAGGTATGAGAAATAGCAAGCGCAGGAGCCACTTTAGCATTGCTATCAATAATTTTTCCTAAGGAATCCTAAGCACCACGTCAATGGCCGCTACACTCTTTGTCTTTTTAGAAATACTAGTGTCTGTTTGGGTGCCCAACAACATGTGGATTTATGTAACAAAATGCGGGTTTCCAAATTTTGTGGGTGTTAGAGCATCTTCAATTCTAAATATCATTTTATTTATATCAAATCTATATTTTGACATTTCTACAATATCAAATTTTGACAACTCTATTGTAATACTAAAATACTATATTTTAGCACAACAATTATGTTTTCCTTGAACTATCACTTCCAACTCCTCTGAAAAAAGTATACCTATCCTCGCCTTCTATTCAAATGTCTGCACAAACCACCGGAAAACCAGCTTTACTGACATTGTGTGTCTTTAGAAAAGGGAAAAAAAATTGCAGTAGAAAAATGAGAGTGGACTCTACCCATGAAGACAAACATTTGCCATTTACTTGAAAACAGAAGCGTGAACTTCACTTTCGTTTGATTGACATATGTTAGCTATATTTTCTGATATAATATAAATTAATATTAATTACTCTTGATCCTAAATGTAGTATTAAAAATGATATTGTTATTTTTTGATAAACCAAATAATACTTTATTGGAACAATAACTTTTATATTAATAGCAAATTTTGAAAATGACAAATCAACAGTAACATGTATTAAAATTGCTCTAAAACTTTTAAATCAAATCAAATTAAATCGTGTTTTGTAGAAGTAGAAAAAATTTAACTTTAATTTCTTTCGAATCTTAATTTTAGGTCAACAACTTGCACATTAATCAACATATTAAATTTAAAGAATGAAAGGAGAAATTTAAACTTCAATATATTTCTAAATAATTTTTATAAAATACTTAAATAATAAAATAATTATACCATAATTAATTCTCTAGAATTCATTCTATATTAATCAATTATTCATAATCTAAACTTATACTAGGTTGAATTTGTCTGAGGATCATGACTTGAATTAATTGGTACTGAAAATAATATAATATAACGTAGCATATGATCGATAGACCATACACATCTATCTAACTGTAAATAAAAATTAAAAGTTCCGTTTGACAAAGTTTTGTATTAAAAATTTAAACGACAAACTTTTCTTAACGTAGAAAATAGCAACCTGCCGGTTCAAATGGACACTAATGAATTAGAAGTGTAATAATTTATTTATTTATTTATTTTTAGTTGTTTAAGATTGATTGAATACCTAAGCCAACCAAACTTCTGATACAACTTTTTTTAATTTTTTATGTTAAATAAATAAATATTAAAAGAAAAAGAGGTACGTTACTTAGAAAAAAAAAAAAGGAAACATGGGGTCAGTTGCTGACTTTGGACTGCCACTTTCCATGCTTAAAGGACCGACGAACCCAAAACTAGTATTTTGACGAAAATACCCTTGAGTCCTGGACCACAATAACTTGGTGGCGCATGGTAGGCCTCTTGATATGTGACTCATGGTGGCTACACCTACACTACACCCATCTCTTTCCCTGGTATTAATGACCTCACAAATCAATACCCAATTGGCGGCGCTTCATTTTTACATGGAATTTAATATAAAGGCACGTCAGTGACTTGAAGATTTTTTTTCATAAATTTAAGTTTATTACATAATTTTTTATTATTTTAATTATATTTTATTATATATATTATATTTTATAAAATAAAATAAAATATATTTTATATAATGATATATTATAAAAATGATATATCATCATGTCATTCAAGAAGTTTTCCGGTGTGACCTGTAGCATCGTGAGTGATAGTTCCATAATTGTAGTATATTATAGGGGCTATTTCGGTATTAAAAAAATGATGTGCCAATGCTGATGGTAGATTAACGGCAGTTATTGGCCATTGAAGGAAAGAAACGTAAGATTAAACCAACCTTGCTAAAGGAGGCCAGGAAATAGAAGAGTAGACAAAACCCCCTCTCACTCTATCTACTTTCTCTCTCTAAAAGCTCTACTTTTTTTTTTTTTAGCTGCAATTAATTTGGGAGGCTAGCATTTGTACATTCAATTGCAGCTTTAATGGACAGCAATTAACTTCATGTGCTTGTATTGTAACTGCAAGTGGGCAAAAAGTTCAGACTTCATAGCTGAGTTTCACTCTTTGCAGGTTTCTGTATTGCCAGCTGCCACGTGAGCTTGTCAAATTAGAAGTTGAATTATATAAAAAAGACCAGTTCAAGTGAGACCCGCCACAGATTTCTCCAGAATGAGACCCAAGATTTATCTCTTTGGTGACTCCATTACTGAAGAGTCCTTTGGTGATGGAGCCTGGGGTGCTTCTCTTGCCCACCACTTCTCTCGCACGGTATTGACATATATATATATGTGTGTGTGTGTGTGTGTGTGTGTGTGTTTGTGTATATCTTATAATCGATATATGTATCTATATATATGTGCTGTTGTCTTTGATATTGGGCGGAGTTGATGATATTGTTTATGGGTTTGGTGATCAGCTTGATGTCGTGCTTAGAGGGTATAGTGGGTACAATACGAGGTGGGCCCTCCGGGTGGTGAACAGGGTGTTTCCACCTGAGACGGCGGTGGGGAGTGGTGGTGCGCCGCTGGCGATTATGTTGTTCTTCGGCGCAAATGACGCTTGCCTTCCGGACAGATGCTCTGCCTTCCAACACGTACCCGTTGATGAGTACAAACAAAACCTCCATGCCATCGTTGGCTTTTTCAAGGTAACTTCACACGTGTGTCTCAGTATCACCCACACATACACATTGAAAAGTTGCCCGAATTCTATACTAGCATAGAATATTAAGATTGTTTAGAGATGATACTATGTTCTGCATCTGTATCTTAGTATTACATGAGTGATTGATCGTGGGATCCAAATGCTTTGACTTACAATCCATTATTGAGTGTAGCCATGTTTGGATGGGCGGTGATATTTTACAAACAAGCGTTTCGGAATCTAAATTGGATATTTGTTTTATTTGAATGTTTGTTTTTCTTTTTTATTTGAATGTTTGTTTCGATATTTTTGAAACGCCCGTATCAAAAAAAGTGCTAGTGAGGATTTCGGCCCATTACGGAAAAGTGCCAGCGAGGATTTTGGAAATGTTTGTTTTTTTTATCTATATAACACATTTAACACTTTTCATCCAAATATTGCAATATCATTTATATTCGTTTTAAATATATTCATCTAGCTTAACTTAAATTGCACTTTTTCAAACCACATTTTTTTCCGCTCATCCAAGTGAGCACTATAAGGGTAAGAATAATCATTTTTACACCCTTCATTAATTTTAGTGGACTACTTTCATCACTTACAAATATCGATCCTTGAGTGAGTGGGTTTCCAGTGTGTGTGTGTGTATACATATATATATATATATATATATATATATATATATAAGGGTGGAACCAGGAAAATTACTAAAGGGAGCTAAAAAAAATCATCTTGAAGAAGATTTTAGTGGAAATTTTGGGTTGGATCAAAATTTTGGGGTAGGCTAAAATTTTGGATGAGAAATGAGAGAAATAATGGATAAAAATTGGTTTACGCCCAAAATTTTGGGTTGAAGCTAGTTTTAAAAGGGCCCAAATTTTACGTGTATAAAAAAAATCTATAGTTTAAGGGAGGTTGTAGCCCTGCCCAACCCCATAGACCTTCCGCCCTTGTATATATATATAGTCATTTATGTATGGGCATATCAATGGTGACTCGAACTTAGATCAAACTTAAATTTAAGTCAAAAGTCTTTTCAATCTTGACTCAAAACTCATATGAAATTTATTTTTTTCAAACATAAACCCAAATCAAAAATCAATGCGATGCTATTTGCAAATTCAAATCACTGTTCAAAGGCAAATTTAAAACCTTTTGGACATGCTGATATGCTTTTATGGAACAAAGTGTGATTTTTTTTTTAAAAGATTGAATAAAAACTAAGTGATCATTAGAGCGGTTTAAACTCAAATGAAACTTTTATTCAAATTTGAGAAAAAATTTGGTTAACTATTTGAGATAACCTTATAAGTAGTTTATTTGGTTATTACTTAAGTTAAAGTTATATAATTTTTATTTTTTTAATTCCATTTCTCTTCAATGTGAGAGTATTCATGGTTTGGAAACTACTATCTACTGAATCTAACTTAACATACAAACATCATTAGCACCCAAAAAAAAAAAAAAACACAAACATTACAAAATATCGGCTGAATTTGATGGATTTACCTACGGAAGGAAAAAAAAGTGGGAATTTGTTTTTTTTTTTTTTCAATATTTCCTATCAGCCTATTCAAACAAAAAAAATCAATTTTTTTTTATTATATTTGACTGTTCATCAAATACCAGGAATATTGGGTCATCAAACATCATGTTATTGACTTATTGGGGCATATTTATATAATATTATACCATAGAGGATGTGGTATAGATTCTACAGAAGTCTTTGGGTCACGCCGGCATGTTGAAAAGTAGTCCGGTGGTAAGGTAGTATCGAGATGCATATTTAAATATGACATGTGGAATAAGTAATGTCATCTAGTTGACATGATATGAAATGTATGTGACATGACAAATTTTGACATGCACCACCATGGTGTTTTTCACTTTTACCTTGCCGACTTTTTTTTCTTCTTCTTCCCAGCATGTTCTCTAAGCATTTTGAATTGAGATTAATTTCTATGAATGCATGCAGTCATCCACAAATGAGCATTTGAGTGAGTTCAGGGGAATTAAACCTCTGTAATACACATCTTGTTACATATGATTGTCAAACAAGTTTGAGGGATTGAATCAATGGTAGGGGGGAGGCTGCACTTTAGTGGTAATGGAAGAGTGGTCCCAGGAGGATCCATTAAAGGAGGGGGTGGTGTCAATGAAAGTGTGTATGCGTGAGGCCCAACTGTTGCTGCTATTGTTCGTCACTTGTCTATTCTTAATTTTGTACATTCGCTGCTAAATTATGCAGTGTGGGGTGCAGAGTTAACTCTTGTCATTCTCATTAGCCTTCCTTTATAAGAGGCGTTGCATCACATTACACACTCTATGTTCTTTTTCTTTCACGCATGTCTGAAAACAAGGTTGCTAGTGCCGCTAATGTTACATCACCATTTTTAGTGCTTATATTTAATATTAATCTTCTTATTGACTGTGGACCTACAAAGTTGGTATATAATTATGGCCCCCGACCACAGTTGTTCTGAGTAGTGTCATTTCATAGGATATGTTTCTCACCATTTTATTATCATATTTATGGGATAATGCCATTAATTAGAAGGATCAGTGTTGGCTTTCTGGCATTTCAAAGCTCCTTATTGAGTGAAATACGATTCAGTAGGCTATGCTTCCAAGCTTAATTTATAGTATGTGCTGAGATCTCGGAAGAAGGGTCTCAGAAGCAGTCTTTTACTTTTTTTTTCCCTTCCCCACTTATCAACAATTAATGGAGCCAAAGATACTTTTCCTTGAGTCATGCCAATTACTTGGTACAACCAAATTAGCTTCCTATCTCATTTGGACACCAATTGCATAAAAAGCTTACTTTTTGGTATGTTTTGGAACTGAAAATGAGGGCACCCTTCATTTAGCTGTTATCTTCTGAAAAACTGAAAATTCATTCCTATTTTGGTCATTTTTCTTTTTCATTTTTGAATTGTAACAAATCAATTTTCTATGAAGCTTTCCTTTTTTGGTATTTTGTATATGAAGGGATATATCTTGTTGGCATATAGGTTTACGTGTGCATAAGACAGTGACTCTTAACTACTCTGTATAAGTCTTGTATTCGCACGTGCTAATGCATATTAATGGCACACATCATGGTAGAATTGCACTTTGAGTCTTATGATATGTGCCACTTTGAATGCATGCCGTGCACATGCACAAGAGCACACCAGAAGTACGAAGTGGAAGTGGCAACATGGTCTAGTTTGTTTGTTTTAGTCTTTATTTGTTTAATTTGTTATTGAATAAATCTGAGGGGTATAGTGGTTGCTATTCCTTCTCCTATTCTTCAGCATTTCCTATTCTCTTGCATTATTGTTATTTCCCTATCAGTTGTATGGCTATGTATGTAGTCTGAAAGAGTTCAATAAAGTTATCCAATTATTCACCCAATAATTCCTTCCTTCTTCTTCTCCCAATTTCCCTTCTCTTCCTTTATTCAGATACATTCATATTAGTGGTATCAGAGCGTGGTTCCGACCATGGACACTAGCGGCAAAACGAATGCGGACTTCTGCAACGGTGTCAACGAAATCTTAGCACGACACGAGTCAAGCTTCGATCAGGTGAACGCTGCCTTACAAGCGGTGTTAACTGAGCTTCAAGCTCTTCGAACCTCCCATAGCCAAAACACTAGCCCTCCCGAAACCAACCCATTTGAAATGACAAATCCCCACACCCACTTACTTCTCGTTCTAACACCATCAATGACCACCCTCACCAACACCTCAAATTGCCCTTCCCAAAGTTTAACGGAGATGACCCAATTGGCTAGATTTACAAGGCAGAACAATACTTTGATTTCAAGAATATTGCACTAGACCAACAAGTTTAGCTGGCCTCCTTCCATTCAGAAGGCATTGCCCTGCAATGGCACAGGTGGTTGACGAAATTTCGCGGACCACTCACATGGGATGAGTTCACCAAGGCTGTACAACTCCGATTTGGTCCAACCGACTACAAGGACCCATCGGAAGCTCTAACCCGCCTTAAACAAACCACAACTGTAGCAGCTTATCAAGAAGCTTTTGAAAAGCTCTCCCACCGAGTTGACTGCCTGCCCGAAAATTTTCTAATTGGTTGTTTTATTGCAGGACTCTGAGATGACATTCGCATAGACATAAAAATTAAACAACCCAGAACCTTGGCGGATACAATAGGAGTGGCTTGACTAATCGAGGAACGAAACTAGTTGTAGAGAAAACCAAACCAACAAATCCGTTCCCAACCAACCTTAGTGACACCAAAGGCCTCACCCAACCCAACAATTGGTGTGCTAGGACCTCCACCAACCCAGCATATGAACCAAAGTTCCAATACTCAACCAGTAACATTCCGCCAAATCACCAATCAAGAGGCACGAGAACGTCGAGAGAAGGGGTTATGTTATTATTGTGACGAGAAGTTCGTCCCAAGCCATCGTTGCGAACGACCGTAATTATTTATGATCGAGAATTCACCCCATATGAGCATCGAGGATGTCGAGGGCGTTTAACTTGAACCAGAACATCATGAAGCTATACCCGAAATTTCTTTTCATGCAATTTCAGGTACTGAACACCCACAAACCATAAGCGTCCAGGGCAAGCTGAAAAACAAGAATGTGATGGTGCCAATAGATAGTGGAAGCACTCACAACTACATTTATCAGGCCAAAGTCTCTAAGTTTGGGTTACCAGTAATCCAGGATAAGAAATTCCAAGTCATGGTTGCTAACAGGGAGAAGATAGAATGTGCTGGACAATGTTTGGCTCTCACCCTCACCATTCAAGGACTTTCCATCACCGCTGACTACTACATTCTTCCTGTTGCGGCATGCCAGTTGGTATTGGGAGTGCAATGGCTTGAAACTCTTGGACCCATCGAGATGGACTACAAGAAGCCAACCATGAACTTCAAAGTGGCAGGAACTTCCCACAACTTCCAAGGATTGGGACGAACCGGCATCGAAGCCTTAATTGACAAGGAATTCAATGGATTACAAGGCACTGGGCTATTTTTTCAAATAATTACTTCCAACAGCAGTAGCCAACCAAGTTCCTACCCACCTGAGATAGGCCAACTCCTAGCTAAATTCTCTCATGTATTTGAATCACCTACTAGCTTGCCTCCAAGGCGGTCACATGATCATTAAATTCCATTGCAGCCGAATGCGGGATCAGTGAGTGTGAGGCCATATCGATACCCTTATTACCAGAAAATCGAGATAGAGAAGATGGTAAAAGAGCTTTGCAATCTGGTTTGATAAGGCCAAGTAATAGCCCGTTCTTGTCACCGATTCTGTTAGTAAAGAAAGCAGATGGAGTTTGGCGATTTTGTGTGGATTACTGAGCTTTGAATGACATCACGGTTAAAGATAAGTATCCAATTCCTATTATCGATGAACTATTAGATGATCTCCACGGAGCCAAATTTTACTCCAAAGTGGATTTACGGTCTAGATATCATCAAATCCGAGTGCAAGAAGACGACATTCCTAAAACAACATTCTGGACGCACGAAGGGCATTACGAGTTCAAAGTGATGCCATTTGGCCTCACTAACACACCAACAACTTTCCAAAGTCTCATGAACGATCTCTTCCGTCCCTATTTCCGGAAATTTATTTTGGTTTTCTTTGATGACATTCTAGTGTATACAAAATCATGGGAAGACCATCTCACACATTTGCAAATTGTTCTACAAATCCTATCAACTAACAGTTTGTTTGCAAAAGAGTCGAAATGTCGATTTGGTGTTTTACAAGTCGAATAGTTGGGTCACATAATTTAAGAGCAGGGGATGTCAGTTGATCCAACCGAAATACAAGTTGTCATTGAGTGGCTAACATTGACAACAACAAAAGGGGTCCGTGGGTTCCTCGGTTTAGCACGCTACTACCGGAAGTTTATCCGTAATTTCAGATGTATATCGGCTCCTTTGACCCGACTCTTGAGCAATGATAGATTTCAATGGAATGAGGTAGCAGAGATGGCGTTCAAACAATTGAAAGAGGCATTGACTTCACCACCAATTTTATGCCTTCCCGATTTTTCTCAATGATTCGTGATTGTCAGTGCAATTCTTACCCAACAAAATCGACTAGTGGCGTATTTTAGCAAAGCAATCAAAGGTTCGGCCTTGGCATTGTCCACCTACGAGAAGGAAATGTTGGCTATCGTCAAAGCAATCAAGAAATGGCGTCCATACTTGCTTGGGAAACAATTTACAGTCTGCACCGACCAAAAAAGTTTCAAGTACCTACTGGAGCAACGGATTACTGCACCAGCACAAACACGATGGCTGCCAAAAATACTTGGTTATGATTACGAAATTGAGTATAAACGTGGGCCTGAAAATTAAGGTGCAGATTCTTTGTCACGTGTAGTTGAATTCCATTTTTTATCAATTTCTATACCACATGCAGATTGTTGGCCAATGCTTCAAAAGGAAGTCCAACAGGATTCATTTTATGAGGAATTATTAAAGAAAAGCCCCTCCCAATCAGACCACAAGCTGCTCCAACGTGATGGAATGTGGTTCAAAAGAGAGTTTATTTGAGGCCCCACCTCAACCTTGATTCCAAAGATACTTACTGACTGCCATTCATCACCTATCGGTGGGCATTTTGGATTTCATAAGATACTCTCTTGTATCAAGCATAGCTTTTTTTGGTCTAACATGCGCCGAACGGTGAAGGAATTTTTGCAACAATATGATGTTTGTCAGCGGTTTAAGACTGATTGTACGAAGCTGGCGGGGTTGCTTCAGCTGCTACCAGTCCCTACTCAAATGTGGACCGATGTCTCGAATAGACTTTATTGAGGGGTTACCATCTTCTAATGGATACACAACCATCATGGTAGTAGTTCGATCGGTTGACGAAATATGCTCACTTCATATCCTTGAAACACCCGTTTGCCGCTGTAACTGTCACTAAGGCATTTGCCACCAACGTGGTTCGCCTACATGGTATTTCAACATCAATTGTTAGCGATCGGGACAAGGTGTTTATCAGCTTCTTTTGGCAAACATTGTTTTAGCTGCAGGGAACCAAGTTGTGTATGAGCTCCAGTTACCACCCCCAATCCGACGGCCAAACTGAAGTTGTAAATTGAACTTTGGAGCAGTATTTACGATGTTTTGCTGGTGATTAGTCGCGGAAATGGCTCGAATGGATTCCCTGGGCCTAGTTTAGCTACAACACATCCACTCACTCCTCCACCAAGATGACACCCTTCGAAGCGGTTTACGGCATTCCACCTCCAAGTCTACTGGCTTATGTACTAGGCACTTCCCACATCCAAGCGGTAGATGAGTACCTACGTGACCGAGATGCCATTCTACGTGAACTGCGACACAACCTCCTGCTGGCTTGAGATTGGATGAAATGTCAAGTGGACCAACATCGGCGCAAGGCCTCGCTCATTGTGGGAGATTATGTGTATTTGAAACTACAACCTTATAGACAAACTGCTGTGGATTTTTGGGGCTCCATGAAGCTCGCCTTGCGTTTCTTTGGACCATACCAAGTTATTGAGAAAGTGGGTTTTGTGGCTTATAGATTGGCTTTGCCTCCTAGTTCTCAAATTCATAATATGTTTCATGTCAGTTTGTTACGGAAGCATTTGGGACTAGTCACTCCTACTTCTACCCAACTTCCCCCTGTCTCGGATACTTCAACCATCCTTCCACAACCCAAAGCCGTCTTAGATCGACGTGTGATCCGCAAGGGAAAATATTGTCCAAGTCTGAAATCTTGGTGAAATGGGCAGGTGCACCAACAGAAGACGCAACTTGGGAAAATGAGTAGGCGCTTTACCAAGTCATATCCTGATTTTATCCTTGTGGATAAGGATCCTTAAGTTGGGGGGAATGATATGTGCCACTTTGAATGCATGCCATGCACACGCACCAGAGCACACCAGAAGCACGAAGTGGAAGTGGCAACGTGGTCTAGTTTGTTTGTTTTAGTCTTTGTTTATTTAATCTGTTATTGAATAAGTCTGAGAGGTACAGTGGTTGCTATTCCTTCTCCTATTCTTTAGCATTTCCTATTCTCTTGCATTATTGTTATTTTTCCTACCAGTTGTATGGCTATATATGTAGTCTGAAAGAGTTCAATAAAGTTATCCAATTATTCATCCAATAATTCCTTCCTTCTTCTTCTCCCAATTTCCCTTCTTCTCCTTAATTTAGATATATTCATATCATCTTAGTCGAGTCAACTATGAAATTGATCCAAAAATAGTAATGGGGTTTTGCTTTATCATATGTCCTACGAGTCTTAACGTAATTGTGATGCAGTTGGTTATTAATACAAATTGGTTAGTAATTTGTTCTTGTGGTCCATGTTCTTACCATGAAAAAATGAACAAATAAGTGATTACTATTTGAAGTTTAAAGTCATAAGATTGTTCAAACAAGAGCTTGATTATAGGTATCGTGTCTGTTTACCTGGTAAAGTTTTCTTGACTTGGTCAACAATGTATACCACACTAAAAATCCCTGTTTGTTCATGTAAGTTTGTTGATGCAATTTATATTTCATATATAACTATATAAGGTGTTTTTATAAGATTAGGTATTTTGAACTATCACTCTTTTCTTATTGGGAGGTGACTATTGGAACTTAATCATGTTGTGGTGACACAATTATTTTCGTTGGTTTTTCTTTGTCCTTTTGATTTAATTGTTTGGTGAATGTGTCCTATCATAAACCCCGATATAAAATTGATAAAAGAGTTTATGATGCTATGTCTGCTCATGATAGGATAAAAAAATATGCTTAGTACAGGTATGCATTACCCCCAAAGATTCTTCCTTGTCAAGAAAAGAAAATAGTTTAGGAGAGAGATTCTAACGATTTGATTGATTCTTGAGTTCCTCAAACGCTAAATTTTTTAGCCTTTTCAAGTCCAAGAACTTCTCTTAGGAATTAAGGTGAAGCATCCGAAATTGTTTTCATTGTTTAACTGAAAGAATATGTCGCTATGACCAAAAGATATATGATCATAATTAATTTTTGCGTGTGCTTCTTCCCGAAGTTCTATGGAAGCTTCTGAATACATTGTTCCTGCCATGTTATTAGAACAAACTTAGTTTTCAACTTCTAAACGTCTTGTGGTCCCTTGCTATGTAAATTTGACAGATAAAAGTTTTGGAAGACGTTATGAAATCTTTTCCACTATTCATTTTTGTTAAGAATATAATCACTTAATCAAGATTGGTGAGACACGAAAACAAACAAGAAAACGAATCTAAAATCACACGCACATACAAGAACACAAAGATTTACGTGGTTCACCCCATAATAAGACTACATCTACGACTATTGCGGTTTCACTATAATTTGAAAGAGTTATAAGTTACAATGAGATGTGGCTCCTCAACTATAAATACATAGAATTAAGGCAACAGGAAAATAATGTGAAATACCAAAAATACCCTTAGAAAAAATTCAGCTCAGGGGCACACCCCCGAACCCCCACCTTTGGGCAAGGGCTCCTTTGCAACCCCTTGGCCAACTTATCTGGAAGTTGGATCTGCAGAGTAAGGGTTAGTGATCAGTACTTATCAGGGTTTACACTACCTAATAATCTCCCACTTGGAACCTGATATATACAAGTTCAATATCCCATCATCACATAGAAGAATACCGCAACAACTGTCTTCCTTCCTCGAGCTTGAAGACCAAATGAAGTTGCACACAACTTCAGTTTCTCAATGGTGACTACCTTGGTTAATATATTTGCTGGATTCTCACTACTATGAATCTTCTCAAGAGACAATACTCCATCATCCACAAGAGAACGAATGAAATGATATCGCAACTGAATGTGCGTCATCCTAGAATGAAATGCTGGATTCTTTGCAAGATGAATAGCTAGTTTGACTGTTATTGTACAAAATACTATCTTCCTGCTTCTTACCCAACTCTTTTAGAAAACTCTTCAGCCAAGTCATCTCTTTACCAGCTTCAGTAATAGCAACATACTCAGCTTCTGTTATAAAAAGAGCTACAATCTTCTGCAACTGAGCAACCCAACTAATTGTTGTACCACCCAATGTGTAAACATAACCAGTAGTATTTCTTCTGTTTTCCACATCACCAGCTAAATCTGCATCAACATAACCATGTTATGCCATATTTGTCCATCTGAACCAAAGTGCCACCTTTGTAGTACCACTCAAGTATCTAAGGATCCACTTTCTATCTCCCAATGTTGCTTGCCTGGATTACTCATGTACCTACTCACCACTCCCACTGCATGTGCTATGTCTGGCCTAATACAAACCATGACATATATAAGGCTACGGATAACTGAAGCATATGGAACACGTTCCATATATGTCTGCTCCTGTTTGGTCTTTGGATGATTGTTCCTTGGTAAGTTTGAAGTGACTTACAAGTAGGGTGCTCACCGGTTTTGCTCCATATAAGCTAAACTTGTTTAGAACTTTCTTAACATATTCAACTTGTGACAACTTCAAAATATCATTCACCTTATCCCTGTGAATTCTCATATCAAGAATTTGATTAGATCTTTCATTGAATATTGACTAGACAACATCTTCTTTAACTTATTTATCTCTTCAATGCTAGAACCTGCAATCAGCATATTATCAACATACAAAAGTAAAATAATACAATTGTTGTCAAATCTCTTGAAATAATAGCAAGTGATCTGCTTGGCATTTTGTGAAATTGCTGCTACACATAAAACCATCAAACTTCTTGTACCATTGCCTTGGGGTTTGTTTTAAACCATACAAGCTCTTCTTAAATCTGCACACCAAATCCTTTTTGCTTCGTGTTGTTACTTCAGGTAAATATTCTCTTCCAAATCACCATGGAAGAAAGCTGTCGTCACATCCATTTGCTCAAGATGCAAATCTTTAGCAGCCACAATTCCCAACACAAGTCTAATTGTTGTCAACTTCACAACTGGAGAGAAAAATTCGGTGTAGTCGACACCTTCCTTTTGCTGAAACCGTTTTACAACTAGTCTAGCCTTGAACCACTTACTCCTATCATTTTGCTCTTTGACCTTATAAACCCATTTGTTATGCAAAGTTTTCATGTCCTTTGATAGTTCAGTCCGCTCCTATGTCTGATTTATCAGGAAAGAATCCATCTCATCCTACATAGCTGACTCCCACTTAGTTGAATTAGGGCTGTAAACGGATCGGATTCGGACCGGATCAGAGTCGATCCGAATCCGATCCGTTTAATAAGAAATCTGATCCGATCCGTTAATCCGACGGATCAGGCGAATGTTAATCCGTATCCGAATCCGTTAATAACCGGATATCCGATTCGTTAATCCGATCCGATCCGTTTAAAATTATAATATATATATATATTAAAATTAATATATTATATATAATATATATATAAATATATATATTTATATATATATTATATATAATATATTAATTTTAATATATATAAACGGATCGGATCGAATTGTAAACGGATCGGATCAGCCTATATCATATTCGGTCCGTTTATATTTGGGATAATCGGGTTCGGATCGGATCGGATCGGATTGGGTCACGAATCACTATTTCTAAAACCATATCCGGGCTTAACAGATCGGATCGGATCGAGATCCGATCCATTGACAGCTGTGAGTTGAATCATCAAACTGCAAAGTCTCATCATAACCCTCTGGCTCACCACTGTCAGATAACAACAAATAGTATAATATAGGAGAATAACGTTGTATAGGCCTAGACTCTCTAGTGGACCTTCTTGTCGGAGCACGAGTACGTGGTTCCACTTGTGGAATAATATTTTCAGGATTATCTTGAACCTTATTATTCACATCACTTTCAGTGATTTCTTCTAACTCAACAAGTTGTTCACAACTATCAGATTCCAAAACATACTTATCCTTATACATTACTTTCTCATTAAATATAACATCTCTACTTCTAATTATTTTTCGTTTTCATCATCCCAAAAATGATAACCAAATTCATCAATGCTATACCCAATAAAAGTATATTTAGCAGATTTAGGATCAAGTTTGCTTTTATCAGTAGAATCTATATGCACATATGAGACGCAGCCAAAAACTTTCAAGTGTGAAAGATGGACTTCTTTTCCGTTCCAGGCTTCCTCTAGTAATTTTTCATCCAAGGGAACAGATGGACCATGATTTATCAGATATGTTGTAGTGTTGACTGCATTTGCTCAGAATATCTTTGGCAATCTAGCGTGTATCCTCATGGTTCTAGCACGTTCATTTAAAGTTCTATTCATGCGCACTGCAACGCCATTTTGCTGGGGTGTTTTTCGAACTGGCTTTTGCATTTTTATCTCATTATCTGCACAAAACCTTTTGAACTCACTGTCTCCATACTCTTCTCCATTGTTTGATCTCAAACACGTGATTTTCAAATCTGTTTCATTCTCCACCAAGGGTTTCCACTTTTTAAAGGTAGTAAAAATATTAGATTTATTCTTTAGAAAATAAACCCATACATTTCTAGTCGAATCATCGATAAAAGTGACATAATAATATGATCCCCCAAGAGATGCAACTAAAGAAGGCCGTCTATATGAATCAATTCCAATTTTCCTGTCTTCGATTTTCTGCCATCCTTTGAAAAACTGTCCCTTTTTCGCTTTCCAAATATACAATCTTTGCACAAATCAAGAGCAATTGATTTCAAACGTGACAGTTTCCCTTTGACAGAAGTACCTTCATCCCATTCTCGCTCATATGCCCAAGCCTATGGTGCCACAAGTGTGAGTCTTTCTTTTCATCACCAACTGCTATTGCATTTTTGTTGTTTGTTGTCACATAAGGAGTGCCAATCTTCATACCACGAGCAACAACTATAGCTCCTCTGGAGATTTTTCACAGCCCACCCGTGAAGGTTACTACATGACCACCATCATCAAGTTGTTCTATAGAAATTAAATTTCTTTTCAATCTAGGCACATGTCTGACATTCTGTATCTTCCTTATAGACTCGTTTGACAGCCTTATTTTCACATCTATTCAAAGGTTTATCATTAGCCAAATAAATCTTCCCAAAATCAGCACTTATATAGTTTTCAATGATTTCTCTATGTTATGATGAATGGAAAGACGTCCCAGAATCTAAAATCCAAGATTCAAGAAGACTGTTAACGCTCAAGATCAAGGCATCACAAATATCTTTTGTTGCAGCATTCACAGACTTCTTATTTTGATTACCTTGTTTCTTCTTTGGCGCCAAACAATCTGCCTTCAAGTGCCTAATTTGTCCACAGTTCTAGCAATTTTGTCCTTCTCCATATCTTGACTTGCTTCTGTTCTTAATTGTTGATCTATTACGATTTGAGTTTCTATTGACTGATCTTCCTCTGGCTTATATTCAGAGCGGACCCTAACGTTTCTCCTAATTTCCTTATGCGAATTTCTTCACTCAACATTAGGTCACGAACATCATTATAATTCAGTTTCGATTTACCTGAAGAGTTGTTCACTACCGTTACAATACCATTCTAGCTTTCTGGAAAACTAGATAGAAGAATCAAAGCCCTAACCTCGTCATCAAACTCAATCTCTATAAAACTTAACTGAGTTGTGATTGTGTTGAACTCGTTGAAATGATCCGTTATAGACCCACCTTTTACCATCTTAAGATTAAATATCCTGCGCATAAGATATACCTTATTGGAGGTCGAGGGTTTTTCATACATGTTCGCAAGGGCTTTTATCAAATTGCGATGTTGAACGCAACGTTATGAGCCAACGTTTAACGAACAACTCCCAATGCTTGTCTAACAAGGAGTTTCCACTTTGTGTCTTTCATCTCTTTTGGTTTCTGTTCTGCAAGAGGCTGATACAGCTTCTTCTAATACAGATAATCTTTAATTTGCATCTTCCAAAACCCAAAATCTATGCCATTGAATTTATCGATTCTTACTTTTCCTTCGTCTGCGACCATCGCTCCCACTCAAACTTAATGCTCTGATACTAGTTGTTAGGAATATAATCACTTAACTAGGATCGGTGAGACATGCAAACAAACAAGAAAACAAATCTAAAATCACATGCAGACACAAGAACACAAAGATTTACGTGGTTCACCTTAAAATAGGGCTACATCCACGGCTGCTATAGTTTTACTATGATTTAAAAGAGTTACAAGTTATAATGAGATGCAGCTCCAAAAATATAAATATATAGCATTAGGGCAATAGGGAAATAATGTGAAATACCAAAAATACCCTCGAAAAAAATTTGGCTCTGGGGCAAGGCCCTAAACCCCCCACCTTCGGGCAAGGGGGCTCCCGCCCCCCTGCAACTCCCTAGCCAACTTATCGCGGAGTAGGGGCTAGTGTTAAGTATTTATCAGGATCTACACTACCCAAAAATTTTCTCAATTCACAAGCCTTTTTGGTTGTGTGTAGATATTGGAAAGTCTTCATGCAATATACGATAATCCCCTCTCTCTCTCTCTCTCACCAAAGTTGACTTTTCATATAAACTCATTCAAATAATATAACTTCACTTGCTTAATAACTAGTTAAAATCGAGTAAGGGAAAATAGGAAGATGATGAATGTGTAGAACATATGTTTATGCAGGCATCATTTTGTCACTTTCACGTGCAAGGGCGGAACTACAGCTAGGCTTGGCCCGGTTGTAGCCCCCCCCCCCCCCCCCCCTTGGGAGAAAAAAAACTTCACCTTAATATTTTTTTAAAAAAAAATTCTATCCCTCTAATTTTTTTTTTCTAGCTCTGCCCTTGTTCTCGTGGTATGTGTTAGTGGTCCAACAACACAACTCAAGAATGCCATTCCTTGATAACGTATACTCTCCCACCACTAAAAGCCTCAAGTGCATAACACCAACACACAGTCACATGCACATATCTTTTCCCTGCTTGGCAACTTTCATTATTGTACCTTCATTTGGAAGTAAATCTTTATATATTATAATTTTTATTACTATCCCTCTCTCATTCTTCTAGATTTCACAAATGTTTCTGTTTCTGAGACAGAGAGAGAGGGAGGGAGGAAAATATCTTTGAATTTTTGTGAACCCTATCAATATATTTGAATTTTATCTTTACATTCACAAGTTGTTTTCATTTCAAGAGAGTCAAATTCCACTTGTTCAATTTTTTCTCAATTTCCTTATTATCAAAGAAATTCAGTTTTTGTAAGGGGATAGGACTTGTTTTTGTTTAGCATGATTTTAATTTTTGGAAAGAGGAGTTTCTTTTAATTTTCTTATCAAGAGAGAGTCAAATTTTCGAATGAAGTCAAATTTCCCCTTTGTAATTTCTAAATTTCCTATTATAAAAAGGAAGTTGGATTTTATATATCAAATAATGTTATACAACCAGAAGTTTTGAACATAATTTTCATGCAAAATGATCTCGCTCATTTGGGTCCTTTCACTTGAAATTCAAATTTAAAGTATTGTTAAGTTTATTTAACTTTTCAAAAAAAAAGTTTATTTAACTTTTCTTATTTTTTAATAAACATTTTATTTAGAAAAGTAAGGAAATTAAAAATGAAGTATGCGTCCAAAAGATAGTACTACTTATTATGCTCAGCAAAATCATACATAGCTAATCATTTGGCAGTTTCATCACATATAATCATATCAATGGTCAAATTGTATCTGAAATGCACTACTAGATTTTTATTGTAGTGGGTGTTCAGTTACTGCATTTACCAACTGAAGGGGAGCACTCATGATGCATAAGGGCCTTAAAAATACTTATAATAAACCAGAGAGAAGAAAAAGATATTCTAATTATTTGAATTTTGTTAGCATGACAAGCTGGATGATTATGAGTTTTGTATGAGTTAGTGTAAGTTGGCTTCATTGCTTGTGTATGGTCAACAATTACTTTCGTATATGTGGTTTATGGGTGACTGAGCAGAATGACAATAATTATCAAACTGATGATTTTACATAGTATAATAGTAGTGGGGGAGCCTCTCACTAATCCTCCTATTCTTTAGCTTATGTTTCTTTGAGATTGAATCCAATTTTTCTGGACTTCTTAAAAGCATTGGCCTCTATGGTGCCTCCAGGGGCTGCTGTAGGCTGTAGTAGTTGTTATGTGACTTCTCCCACAGAATCACCACTCCAGTTTACTTGAGTTTCTTGAAGCTTTTATAAGTGAATCAGTTAGACAAAGTTGTTTGCTGCAGTCGTCTCACCAAGAGAATGACTTTATTCTTTAATGCTTTCAATCCTATGTCTTGCCTTTTTTTTTTTTTTTTTTTTGTGTTTCAAGGGATATTTACTTATGTTAGGCTTTTTTCTGTATTGAGTTTCAGAACCGATGGCCCACAACTCAGGTTGTCCTCATCACTCCTCCTCCCATCGATGAAGTTGGGCGCCTTCTGTAAAGTTCTTCCATACACACCCTTTAGCTTCTTTTTTTTTTTTTGGATCTTGATGCCCTTTCATTTCTGGAAATCATATTTACCATACAGTTTAAGTCCTTTCATGTCCTTCCTTTGTACTAATGCATGATGTTTTGTCATTTAAGATTGTGTGCATTATAAGGTAAGGAGGGAGATTAATTTTTTGAACTTCTAAATCAATGCAGCCATCCTTTTGTTGAAAATACATTGGGTTTGCCAGAGAGGACAAATGAGGCTGCTGGTGTCTATGCCAAAGCATGTGTTGCGGTTGCTGTAGAATGCGGAATCCCAGTGGTGGATCTTTGGACCAGAATGCAGCAGTTTCCTGAGTGGCAAAAATCTTTTTTAAGGTACTTCCCAAATTTTATCTTGCAAGTTTATACTTAGTTTGCAGCCATGTTTTGCTGCTTTTAATTCCTAAAGCAAATATGCAGGCATGTGATTTTTCCCCCTGGTAGATTAGTATGAAATAGTGTCTTAGAATTTAGATAAAAGAATTATGTACACAGACAAAGGGGACATATTTCCATGAAGAAAGGACTTGGTGTTCAAAGGAGAGGACCGATCCCAAACATACAGAAGAACTACGACCTTATATATATCAAAAGATCCTGGATTTTTTTTACCATCTGGTCAATTGATCTTTATTATTATTATTTTTTATTTTTGTGTTTTGCTCCAAAGATCTTTACATTTACTGTTTCATTGATCCATATATTTTTGTCAGCCACCCCAATGCTGACTGTCAAATATAAAATAATAAACATTCTTTCCGGTTCAATGATTTGTTCCTAATATTTATGATGGTTTTTTATTCTCCAAGTCACCACATGGTAGATGCTAATTTTGACCACTTTTCAATTGGAAAATCTAGGTTTGACACTGTAATACTGATTATTCTTTGTGTCAATGAAGGAAATAGTAGTTTAGAAGTTTGATCTCATTGTAGATTATTCTCTTTATACTATGCCTGTGCAAACAAAAGAATTAAAGAAGGATAATGATAAATAATGATTTCTATTACTGATAATGCAGAGATGGTTTGCACCTCACTCAGGGCGGCAACAGGATTGTGTTTGAGGAAGTGATCGGGAAGCTGGGAGAGACAGGCTTGAGTCTTGAAACTTTACCAGTTGATCTCCCGCTCATAACGGAGATTGAACCTAATGAACCCCTCAAAGCTTTTCAAAAATGAGACCATGCATATCCTTAGTAGGATCTTTTTACTGTTTCAAGTTATTTTACTGCTATCTTGGTTACAAAATTATGTTATAAACGTCCAACTTAGGTATGTTGATCTATGACTCAAATGTCCTAGATGCAGTTCTTTTTGGTACTTTTTTTTTGTGTTAACTGTTATCACTCTCTTATTAAATCCCTTTCCAGTTGATCTCTTTTGGTAGATAATGACTTGCTCTCATGATAAAGGGAATAAATTAAAAAAAGAATTTGAGTCTGTGAGATGCTTTTTTTGCTTTCAACATAGGATTTAACCCTTCATGGAAGCAAATTATTTGTTCTTCAAGGTAATGAAAGATAGATAATTAAAAGGCACCCAAATTAATCATGTTTCTTTTTTATTTTATATGAGGTGTGTCAGTGTGGAAATTTTGGCTTCCTGAATGCAGTCAGTCCAAATGTGAACAGGTTTTTTTTTATGCACACTGCACTGGATCAATGTCAATTTATTGAAGCTCCTCAACTTGTAGCCTTCTTTGGGAAAATGACAGTGGAAAGTTTAAGGTCACTTCCCTCATTGTCCCTGCTAATGGAAAACTTACTTTGTTTTAATTTTGCTTGCTTGTTGATGAAAGGATTGCTTATTCATGTTCTCAAATTAGCTGTTTAATGAACTTCTACAGAACCCTAATTTAACTAGAACAAAATCAAATTCAGTTTCTCAAAATCCACACACTTAGCAGGAGCTCTTGGATCTATTAGCTTTGTTGATACTTTTGATTTCCTTAGAATAAAGAAATTAATTTAAGCAATGGTTCAGTTTTACAAATTAATTACATTAAGCCTGAAAACTCTGTTTGCTTGATGGGAAAGTGAAACATATTTTCTTTTAGGACTATGGTTATGGAAAAACAGAGGGTTACCTTGATGTGTGCTTCTGGAAAAATTGTTAACCTCCTCTTGATTTGGATACCATGACTAAGAAAAAAAAATTTCTCCCAAAAGATGAATGTTTCAGGATAGAGTAGAAAAGGCCGACTGAACATCTGAGATTAGTATTTTAAGTAGGCAAAGGAATTTGATGCTGCAGCTTGAGCTTAAAGAGAGCATTTTTTACTGAGAATTTTTGTGAATAGAGAATTTTTGCAATTGAGCCTATAACAGGAACGTAGATAAGAAAAGAAGATAATCACAAATGACACCACAATATAAATTTTTTAGGTGAAGTAATTGACAATTTAAAACTTTTTATAAATAGTAAAAATGTCTAATTGAAGGCGTGAACAATGAAATTTGGTAAAAAAACTACTTCGGTCATAGCCAGAGGTGATGAGTTTGGCCCATCACATCGTTCCGGGTTAAATAGGGGTCATGAACCTTAAAAATTGGATCCGCCAAAATTGCTTCTACTAATACTTAGACTTGAAATGGAACTTGTGTTGCCATTGTTTCAAGAGCTCTTTTGTTACTTGTTCTATGTTAATATGTATGCTAGAGTTGTGAAGGGTTTTTACTTCCCAAATATGAGTTTATTTAAGCAAAGCTACGTTGGTGCCTTCGTGGTACACAAATAGCCTGTTTGCTGGTAGAAAGCATCTGCAAAAGGAGAAGCTATGGTAAGTTGGTATTCTTCTTACAAATCATTCTTCAGCAGTTGAAAGGATACAAGAGGCAAAAAAATAAGGCAAAAAATCAATGGCATAGATGCTGGGACTCAGCTTGTTTGTCAAATTTTTTATTCTAAAGCTGTTAAGATCATTGTTTGTCAAATGTTTTATTATAGTGCTGTTTATTCAATGGTACCAGTAAACTAGTTCTAACGGTTAAATGATAGGTTACATGTGCATTTACGGTACACTGTTGTTGATGTAGTTATTCATCTAATCCTTGGAATCTTGGTCCAAGAAACCACCGAATAATTGCTTGTGACATGGGTGTATGGTGCTTTGTCCTGACTATTCCCATGGGTGTGGACTCTCTTTTCCACTTGTACTCAATAGTTACAGGGCCACACCAAACCCTCCTCCCTCCACTCTCGACTAGTCCTGTGAGTACAGTATATTGTATATGCACACGTGACCTTAGTTCCTATTTTCTACTTGTATGGTATAAATTGTCACGCCCCGAATTCCTGCGAACCCGAGGCGCGACTGACAAAGCAAGAGGAAAGTAAAATAATAAAGAAATAAAGAACAATCTAACGGATTCAACCCAAACTTACATTCATTTCCTTCAATGTACATCCATATAAAGTACAGTCAATAAAAACATTCAACATGTCATTCGGGCTTAAGCCCTACATCACAAAATATGCCCTCATGGGCCAAATATCCTCTTAAGCTCATATCTCCTCCACTCTGTAAGACTTCATCAAGTCTCAAGTGTCGGGAGCGTCATCTGAAATGTTTGTCCCACGAATGGGTCAGCTCAACTGCTGGTACAATATAATGCTAATGCAAGAAACAAAATTAAGGGCGTGGCATGTGCAAGTGTACAGTTATATCTACATGGCATTCAACATCATGCATACAATGTACTAGCAATAATCTACTTGTCATTCAACTCATGAACATAATCTAAGGCGTGGCATGTGCAAGTGTACAGTTATATTTCCATGCACAATTATAACCTACATGCCATCCTATTCATCCATACAATGCATTAAGAAGATTCAAAACAATTATAACTTACATGTCATCGAATTCATCCATACAATGCAATAAAAATATACGTGACACACCCATGCAACTCTATGCCATGTCAACTCTATGTCACACCCATATCAACTCATGTAATGTAATGTCCCTTCACGGATCGCTCCCGTTGGTTCGGGTACCAAATACAATATCATGTCCCTTCGCGGATCGCTCCCGCTGGTTCGGGTACCAAATGCAATATCATGTCCCTTCACGGATCGCTCCCGCTGGTTCGGGTACCAAATGCAATATCATATCCCTTCGCGGTTCGCTCCCGCTGGTTCGGGTACCAAACGCAATATCATGTAATGTCATGTCCAAGGAATCATACTATGCCAATATGCTTTGATTCCACCATACCATAATGTAATCTCAATAAAGCATCATATCCACACATGAAGCATGCTTTAAATGATGTATTACACAATGACATTCAAATCAGAAGATCCTTTCATCAGGGTCACATGTCATGCATAGCCCATTTAACACATGCTTTAAGTCACATATTTCATAATCCTAACAATTCTCAAAAAAACATAATCCACACACTATGCTAACACATACGATATACACATAGTCATGATTTACATTCATCACCAACTTTCAAAAAGGTAACAGGGAACACATAAGCATATAAGCAATAAAACAAACATGTGAATCATCAAGTCAACATGGCAGTTATTTCTAAGCTTAATTCTATTTCTTACTTAGCACAATATATCGTACCTGATAATCGACCTCAACCCCGAAAAGTGTACTCGTAGTATAGCAGGATCACTGTGAGAATACCGAAGGTCAGATCGCCTTTTCCTTGCCTTTTCGTGTCCCTAAAATCACAACATGTGACTCAGTTCATTTGTTTCCTAAATGATGCTATTCAACAAATTTTATGTCTTTATTTTATAAGTTGCTATTTTGCTAAATTAAACCCTATTATTGAGTCCGGAACGTGGAATAAAATAAGCTTAGGTTTTCGTAGAATTCAATTCGGACATCTGGGTTCAAAAGGGCAAAACAGTCATTTTGCACTTTTCACGGGTCCTTACATTTTGAGACCTTTCTTCATAAATTGGACTCCACGGTTGAGTTCGGAATGCTCGAGATAATAAAGCTTCACTATTTGTTTACTTAATTTGGAGTTCGTTTGACCGTGTTTCAATTCAGGGACATTTTGATAATTTTAAAGGTTACTATGGGTCTTTTATATTTTGGGACCCCGTCTCGTAAAACAGACCTCACCATTGTCTTCAGAATGGTCGAGATAGTCAAAATACACTAATGACTTGTCCCATTTGGACTCCGGGTTATTTTAGAATATTTAAATAATTAAATTAATTAAATTGATTAATTAATTAATTAAATTAATATTTTATTTTGGGGGTCAGTTCATAATTTCTCAAAAGTCTAGGGGTCAAAGTGACATTTTTGAAAGTTCTGGGGTCAGATTTCATTTTCTAAAAGTCCAAGGGTAAATTTATAATTTCAAATTCTTCTATTCTCAATTCGGTTAACCAAACAGGGGCCAATCCCAAAACAGGAATAGGATATCCCTGTTTCCAATTTAATTTTAATTTCTAATTTTATAACCTTGCAGCCAAACACTCCTAACCCATTTTTAAATTTAAAACAAGAGAGTGACACGTGGCAGAGTGGTTCGGTCCAAGCCCGACCCGAACCCGACCCGGAACACCCCCTTTCTTCCCTGTTTTTTCGACGAGGTACCAGTAGGGTTCCGGCGCCTTCTCTGACGCCGGTGACTATTTTTTGGTGAGTTTTTCATGTTTTTAAAATGTGATTCCCTCCCATTTTTCATGTAGATCTCGTATTTAAAGTTGGTCTTGGATGTAGATCATCGGATTGCCACAAATAGGGGGTCAAACCCCTCGGTCAACTCTCCGGCCAACCCTTCCTTTTCCATTTCCATGACCGTTTGGTCACTACCCGACCTATATTTTGATCCCAATACGTTTCTGCACCTCACCCCTTGAATTTTCCATCTTTTAAACGAAGTTTTTCACATAAAATATCAAGACCCATCCCCCATGGCCGTGACCTGCAACTCACTTTCTCTACCTCATTTCTCACTCATTTTGTTTGGTTTCTTTTGCATTATTTTATATGTCTCATGTGGATTTCGATCCTACAATTCAAATTAACTATCATGCAAGAAAATGGACAAAACAGATTATGGACATGGAGATTTCTAGATAGAGAAAATAATGGGTTGGGATGTTTACCTCTACAGGGGTGTCTCTTTTCTCCCTCCTTAGTATGCTTTGAATCCTTAACCTCATAGCCCTTCACTTTGCTTCCTCTTCCAACCAGATCTGCACATACACATCACACTCTCTCTATCTCTCTCTCTCTCTCTCTTTCTAAATCCCACGACAGGTTTGCCTTTCTCAACTCCCACTACACACATATACATACAGATCATCCCACACCCCTTCAACCACTCTCTTACACACACACCATGCTTCCCATGCCACCTTGAGTGTGGCACACTCAAGCACACAAACACACTCAACCATTCACTGCACCCACGTGCACAATCTACTATATATATATATATATAAATATTTAAATACACTCCCATATATACACATCACATATATACATGCACATCCCACATATATATATATATATATGCATATATACATAACACATAAAATTAATATATATACTCTTCATTATTCACACACATATAATATTAGAATTTATAATAATAATAATAACAACAACAATAATAATAATAATAATAATAATAATAATAATAATAATAATAATAATAATAATAACTTGAAAAATTTTATTTATTTAAAAAAAAATTTTCAGGTTATTACATCCTTCCCTCCTTAAAGAAATTTCGTCCCGAAATTTAAAATAAAGTATCTCTTCGGCAAGATAATAAAAGATCAACTCCAAATATTATTGTGTCATAGAGACGTGTAGCCTTACCTATGGATCATTTACCTCTCCCTCAACCAGGCGATGTGGAATGCATTACCGTCTCCCCCCAAAGGAACCTCGTCCACTTGGGCAGGCGTGCAGCGGTGTGCAGACATCTCCACACTCCCTGCTAGGGTCTAGTCCTGATCCCATCTGTAACAGCCCACTCCACATGTCACAACACGTAATGAAATTCTCAAAATACGTTGGTTCCTCAATGCCAATTTCCCAAATTCATCCAAACCTCACGATCCACCTCAACAACTTAACATAATAACAAAAATAAAAGGAAAGTCCTTAATGTTCACAAAGACATCTCAAGTCTATCACATACTTGCTGTCTATCTAACTAATCTCAAATCAAGCCATGAAATCACCTAGTGATTCATCACAATGGCATCATTTGTATATCACCCGTACTACAATGTGATTCAATAACCCAGTTCATAGTATTACTATCATGAAATTTAAAGCAGTGCACCAAGGTTCAAAAGAACAACCACTAGTCAAATTCTTTACCAATTTAGAACAGGAACACATATCAATCTTTACCCATCTGTATTTAAACACATATATACATATAAACATGTTTAAACATTTTTCTTATGCATGCATTAATGACAACCAGTCTGTCTATAGAATTATAGTTGCAGCACTATAACAGATACTAAACTAGCATGTATATTCAGAATCAATCAAATAACATCCAATAGGTAACACACAACCTATCACATTAGTATTCGTGTATTAAAATCCATCTCAAGAACATGTAGATACGCGAATAAGCATGACAAACATGAAAGAATAAGATGCACAAAAATCTATTAGTACTCCAGTCTATGAACTAAAAACAAGGAGTATACCTCGAACCGTAGGAGGTCCAGAAGTAGATGCCTCAGGCGCGGCTACTGCATAAACGCGACCTTGGGTGGTCTGGTTCTGCCTACCCCCTTCTCTCTGCCCAGGGACCCTAACACTCTGCACCGAGGGTGCAGGCTGAAAACGTGGCGCTAGGGGTCCATAGCCTAACTGTGGTAGGGGCGGAGATGTTTGAATGGGCTGGAAATGGGGCGACCTCTATGAGTCTTGGGAAGTCTGCCCTTGAGGACAATTGGCCCTAACGTGACCTGGTTGGCGGCAAGTGTAGCAAATCGGTGGAGTCCTCCTTGCCTGACTTTGTGCCGGCGGTGGAAATGACCCTTGACTAGATCTGGCTCCCTGTACTAGGCTGGGGTCTCTCAGAGGACAATCGGCCCTCTTATGACAGGGCTGTCCACACATGTAACATGAAAAAGATCTTTGTGATCCCTCCCCTCTAGAAGTGACTGGTAGGGCGAGTCCGGAAGGTAATGACTGGAGGGGTACCGGTGGTGTCTGTGCAGAAGAAGTACTAACTCGGTACCTCTTCTATGGTCTATAGGTCGAGGCAGGTATAGGGGCCTGTGTTGTGGGTGTCCTGCCCTGGGCCCGGGACTCTCTAATCCCTCTGAGAGCGGCCAACTCTCTCTCTACCCTCGTGGCCCTGATCACCACCTCCTCATAAGTCTCAATGATGTGACCCGCCAGCTTCTCCCTAATAGAGGTCTTCAGTCCCTCGAGAAAATGGTAAACTCTCAGCTCCTCCTGTCCAGTGATGTGTGGAGAAAACCTCCCCAATGCGGTAAAACAGGACTCATACTGTGTCACTGTCATGTTCCTCTGGAGCAATGTCTCAAACTCCTTTCTGAATCCAACCCTGGCAGTCACTGGAAAGTAGTGGTCATTGAACATGGCCACAAAAGCATCCCACCCCTCTCCAAATCTGCTAATCCTCCCTGCAGATACTTTCCACCACTGGCTCGCTAGCCAAGTAAACTGGAACGTGGCACATCGGATCCTCAAGTGTGGCTCGACAATCCCCAGCGAGTCCAGGATCCTAACAATCTGATCCAGCCACTCCTCAGCCACTAAAGGATCAGGCTGCCCTGCAAATGATGGTGGCCTCATCCGCTGAAATGCCTTCATGACGAAGGTGTCTCTAGTCTCTCCACCTGCCGCTCTGGCCTCGGCATCAGCAGTCCTGGCCTCAGCATCGGTGGTCCTGGCCTCCTGCATGGTACGGAAGCACTCTTGTAAAAGGGCCGCCATGTCTCTGGCGCCGACAGTCTGCTCCACCTCCTCCACTGGAGCAGGAGCAGGAACAGGAGCAGGTGCAATAACCTCCTCAGCTGTGTCAGGAGTAGGGGCAGCAGCTCTGGGTTTGCCGCGTCGGGGCTGGGTAGTAATCCTAGGTCTACCCCGTCTGGGTGGTCCGGCTCTCACAGGAGTTCGCCTTAGTGGCATGTCTACAAGTCCAAGGAAAAAAAAAAAAATATCAACACCTTTGGTCACATGTTGTACATAGGCATTTAGGCAAACACTAAACATGCACTTGTCAATAATTCACATTTTCACTAGTAATGAATATAACGTGTCATAACACACTCGCCAAATCAACACTTGCATAATTAATGTCACCCTATTCCTACTTGTAGGTTACACTTAAACAATTAACACAAATTTCTAACATAGCCCTTCACCAGGAAGAATTTTATTTAAACAACGCTATATACGTATTCTCAATTCATACTAGTGTTCAACTGCCCTACGAATACTCAACACCCAATGAATACTATCCCTGAAACAATACACCTCCCCACAAACAGGGTCTAACACAAGGACATCTTTACAATTTTAAAGACAAACACTCTAAGTATCCGTCATCCCATCTACACATAAAAGGCTTTGCAAGTCTAATTTTTCTTTTTCTTTTTCCTAACATTTTAAGGTTTTGACGTGCCTTTTAATTTATGGTTTCTCTACCTCATTAGAATTTTGTTCATTCAAAATTTTAGAATTTTAAAATTCTTTCATTATTTCTTACTTTTATAGCTAGGTGATAACCCTTCATGGATCACAGCTCCTTTTGTTACTGACTGATGGGGCGCCATCCATCAACTGTAACGCAAGACCTGAGACCAATCCAGTCTGTATAAATATCATAGTCATAGTACCATAATCCATGAATGTTGGGTACTAACCTAGCGTTCACATATATATATATATATATATATAAGAACACAGCCAACCAGGTAGATAACTAGGTCTACAATCTATTTCATAAATAACTAGGCATACCGCCTACCGTATAGATAACTAAGTGTACAACCTATACCACAAATAACTAGGCATACGGTCTGTCCCTATAAATTATACGGTCATGCATTTCTAACCTCAGTCGACCACCATATTTAACAACACACATGCTCCCTATCTACCGGGAAATCGAGTACTAGTGCATACTCGTGCACACCGATACAACACGTGCACTTAAAACGTACCATCTAAGTTAGTCCAAATAACTTAAGGTCTAAACTTTCTCCCACTGTCCCTAGGTGTTCGAACCTAGGCTCTGATACCACGTTGTCATGCCCCGAATTCCCGCGAACCCGAGGCGCGACTGACAAAGCAAGAGGAAAGTAAAATAATAAAGAAATAAAGAACAATCTAACGGATTCAACCCAAACTTACATTCATTATCTTCAATGTACATCTATATAAAGTACAGTTAATAAAAACATTCAACAAGTCATTCGGGCTTAAGCCCTACATCACAAAATATGCCCTCATGGGCCAAATATCCTTCTAAGCTCATATCTCCTCCACTCTGTAAGACTTCCTCAAGTCTCATGTGCTGAGAGCGTCATCTGAAATGTTTGTCCCACGAATGGGTCAGCTCAACTGTTGGTACAATATAATGCTAATGCAAGAAACAAAATTAAGGGCGTGGCATGTGCAAGTGTACAGTTATATTTCCATGCACAATTATAACCTACATGCCATCCTATTCATCCAAACAATGCATTAACAAGATTCAAAACAATTATAACTTACATGCCATCGAATTCATCCATACAATGCAATAAAAATATACGTGACACACCCATGCAACTCTATGCCATGTCAACTCTATGTCACACCCATGTAAACTCATGTAATGTAATGTCCCTTCACGGATCACTCCCGTTGGTTCGGGTACCAAATGCAATATCATGTCCCTTCGCGGATCGCTCCCTGCTGGTTCGGGTACCAAATGCAATATCATATCCCTTCGTGGTTCGCTCCCGCTGGTTCGGGTACCAAACGCAATATCATGTAATGTCATGTCCAAGGAATCATACTATGCCAATATGCTTTGATTCCACCATACCATAATGTAATCTCAATAAAGCATCATATCCATACATGAAGCATGCTTTAAATGATGTATTACACAATGACATTCAAATCAGAAGATCCTTTCATCAGGGTCACATGTCATGCATAGCCCATTTAACACATGCTTTAAGTCACATATTTCATAATCCTAACAATTCTCAAAAAAACATAATCCACACACTATGCTAACACATACGATATACACATAGTCATGATTTACATTCATCACCAACTTTCAAAAAGGTAACAGGGAACACATAAGCATATAAGCAATAAAACAAACATGTGAATCATCAAGTCAACATGGCAGTTATTCCTAAGCATAATTATATTTCTTACTTAGCACAATATATCTTACCTGATAATCGACCTCAACCCCGAAAAGTGTACTCGTAGTATAGCAGGATCACTGTGAGAATACCGAAGGTCAGATCGCCTTCTCCTTGCCTTTTCGTGTCCCTAAAATCACAACATGTGACTCAGTTCATTTGTTTCCTAAATGATGCTATTCAACAAATTTTATGTCTTTATTTTATAAGTTGCTATTTTGCTAAATTAAACCCTATTATTGAGTCCGGAACGTGGAATAAAATAAGCTTAGGTTTTCGTAGAATTCAATTCGGACATCTGGGTTCAAAAGGGCAAAACAGTCATTTTGCACTTTTCACGGGTCCTTACATTTCGAGACCTCTCTTCACAAATTGGACTCCACGGTTGAGTTCGGAATGCTCGAGATAATAAAGTTTCACTATTTGTTTACTTAATTTGGAGTTCGTTTGACCGTGTTTCAATTTAGGGGCATTTTGGTAATTTTAAAGGTTACTACGGGTCTTTTATTTTTCGGGACCCCATCTCGTAAAACAGACCTCACCATTGGCTTCAGAATGGTCGAGATAGTCAAAATACACTAATGACTTGTCCCATTTGGACTCTGGGTTATTTTAGAATATTTAAATAATTAAATTAATTAAATTAATTAATTAATTAATTAATTAAATTAATATTTTATTCTGGGGGTCAGTTCATAATTTCTCAAAAGTCTAGGGGTCAAAGTGACATTTCTGAAAGTTCTGGGGTCAGATTTCATTTTCTAAAAGTCCAAGGGTAAATTTGTAATTTCAAATTCTTCTATTCTCAATTCGGTTAACCAAACAGGGGCCAATCCCAAAACAGGGATAGGATATCCCTGTTTCCAATTTAATTTTAATTTCTAATTTTATAACCTCGCAGCCAAACACTCCTAACCCATTTTTAATTTAAAACAAGAGAGTGACACGTGGCAGGGTGGTTCGGTCCAAGCCCGACCCGAACCCGACCCGGAACACCCCCTTTCTTCCCCGTTTTTCCGACGAGGTACCAGTAGGGTTCCGGCGCCTTCTCCGGCACCGGCGACTGTTTTCCGGTGAGTTTTTCATGTTTTTAAAATGTGATTCCCTCCCATTTTTCATGTAGATCTCATATTTAAAGTTGGTTTTAGATGTAGATCATCGGATTGCCATGAATAGGGGGTCAAACCCCTCGGTCAACTCTCCGGCCAACCCTTCCTTTTCCATTTCCATGACTGTTTGGTCACTACCCGACCTATATTTTGATCCCAATACATTTTTGCACCTCACCTCTTGAATTTCCCATCTTTTAAACGAAGTTTTTCACATAAAATATCAAGACCCATCCCCCTTGGCCGTGACCTGCAACTCACTTTCTCTACCTCATTTCTCACTCATTTTGTTTGGTTTCTTTTGCGTTATTTTATATGTCTCATGTGGATTTCGACCCTACAATTCAAATTAACTATCACGCAAGAAAAATGGACAAAACAGATTATGGACATGGAGATTTCTAGAGAGAGAAAATAATGGGTTGGGTTGTTTACCTCTACGGGGGTGTCTCTTCTCTCCCTCCTTAGTATGCTTCTGAATCCTTAACCTCACAGCCCTTCACCTTGCTTCCTCTTCCAACCAGATCTGCACATACACATCACACACTCTCTTTTCTCTTCACTTTCTCTCTCTATCTCTCTATCTCTCTATCTCTCTCTCTAAATCCCACGACAAGTCTGCCTTTCTCAACTCCCACTACACACATATACATACAGATCACCCCACACCCCTTCAACCACTCTCTTACACACACACCATGCCTCCCATGCCACCTTGAGTGTGGCACACTCAAGCACACAAACACACTCAACCATTCACTGCACCCACGTGCACAATCTGCTATATATATATAAATATTTAAATACACTCCCATATATACACATCACATATATACATGCACATCCCACATATATATATATATATATGCATATATACATAACACATAAAATTAATACATAGACTCTTCATTATTCACACACATATAATATTAGAATTTATAATAATAATAATAACAATAATAATAATAATAACTTGAAAAATTTTATTTATTTAAAATTTTTTTTTCAGGTTATTACATAAATTATAAGCGATACCGGGTTGCTGGCACTTGGCATGTCCCAAAGGGAATTATTACTGCCGTGGGGGCTTTAACACGGCCATACTCCTTCAGGAGTTGATGCCAGAGTTCTTTCCAAAGGCCGACTAGAAAACAGCAGAATGAAAGCAGTTCTTTATCTTTTGTTGCTCCTTTCTCGTTGTAGGACAACTTATGGAATATCATAGCTTCCCTCAATTCCCTTTCTTTTATTTGGAAATCAAGCCATAATGCACTCCCAACTAGAGAAAATTCATTTAGAACACCTGTTAGGCAGCACCTATGCCCAGTATGGAAAATTGGTCATGAATCTGCCGATCGTTTGCTCCTCCAATGCCCATCCACTAGAGAGGAATTTGGTTTATAGCCCGATAGAAATTTGAGTTTATTTTTATTGATGTTGCTGAAACAATTTGGGTTGTAGAGAAAGAAGAAGAAAGTTCGGATTTAGTAGATCAAAGTATGGATTTAGTGGAAGTAATAGATTTCACAAAGTTTTTATGGAAGAGAGAGAAACATTTCCATGACAGTAGTCAAAATTAAAAATGGAGACGGATTTGGATTAGCGAAAAATGATGATTACGATCGTTCCAAGAAGATTGAACTTGTAGTAGGTAAAGGAAATAATTTTTGTTTTATTACATGACGATTATAATTATTATTAGAAAAAAAGACTTAAAGTTACAGACTTCATGAAAAATGTGATAGAAGAAATTTTCGAGTCTTCAATTGTTCTTGAAAATGTTTAACAATGTTATGGACAAGTTTGTGGTCGCGTGCATTCAATGAACTCGAGAATGAGTTATTTTCAAGTAGCAGAGACTAATGTAGGATAGATATGGTATCCTAAAAATAAAGATATTTATTTTAGAATTGTATTAGAATTATTTAGTTTTCAATTTTAATTTATTCTTAATTTCCCTAGTTTCCTAGTTTTATTTAGTATTAGTATAAAAAAAATATAAGAATTACTAGTTTCCTATTCAAATTAATAATCTTTATTGTACTAGGATTAGGATAAAACTAAGACTTATAATTTGCTTGTCAAAATAATAATATTCTAACTCTATAAATCTGATGCAATAAGTTATTATGGTTAAATTTTTTTACTAATGATATCTAATTACGAATTTTAGTGAACCTTTTTTTTCTCTTTTTGAGTTGATTATTTTCTCTTAGATTAAGGATTTTCTATATTATTTGATTTTTAAAAAATTGGACATGTTTTATTCTCTTTCTCATATTTCAAATTGCCATTACCTTTAATGCTTCAATGGTAGCAACAATACTATTAAATTGGAAGTTAAACTTCTCAATACCTTTTCAACAATCTTTTGATGAGATAGATTTTCACCAAGAGACTTTAATTGATTTACAATAGAAGTAACTCTTGTGAGGTAATGATCATGAATGGACTTAGAATCTTTCATCATCAAGGTTTCAAATTCAGGACGGGGAGTTTCCAATCTTAATGTAATTATCTGGCTCGATCCTTGATACTCATTTTGAAGAAATCCCCATAATTCTTTGGATGTTTTTGCTCCCGCAGTTGTGATTCTTGCTTGTAGCGGCCATTATTTTCCTTCACCTTACTTCTTTTGGAAAAACACTATTGTCCCAGTTGATGGAGGAAGGGTCAGATACCAAACTTCTTGGCCTGAAGGCCAATTTCAAAACTAGTCCGCTGTTGGCAGAGAAAAATCTGCAATATTTGTAAAGGAAAAAAACTGATTTTGAATTAGCTTTCCAACACATCAACCATTATAAAGGAAGCTTTTGTACTTAGGGAGGCCTGATGGAAAATTATCTCCCTTGGATTCATTGGAGTCATTTATTTAATAGTACTTCAAAGACCTGAAAGAATATGTAGAGAAAGGGCCAAGGATAATGTCTTATTTGAAAGGAAGGTGCTATATATTTCTAATTTATATATCTAATTATATCCGATTATGATAGGACATCATATAATATTTTTGGATGTGTGATTTTTAATACCATCAGTTAATCACACATCACAATATTTGAGGAAGTCAGTCCATAACTCCTTTGCCATAACTAGGTTACCGAGTCAACAAAAAGAGGCTCTTCCCCTCCACTTCCAATCGTCTGCTTTGCTTGCGGATGATTTTACTTTGGTTGATAGAGGCCAGGCAGTGTGATGCTGCAGGTCTCTTTCAGTTTCTCTGCTTCTTCGAAATATGATCTCCATCTACTAATATATATATATATATATATATATATATATATATATATATTATATTTTATATTTGAGTCGTCATGGAAAGAAGAAACCAAAAACAGAAACAACAAAATGACGCAACATCAGAAAGGAATAAGCCTTCCAAATCAGCAGGCAGCCTAATGGACAAGAAGCATTGACTTTAGGCATGAAGAAATGTATCCTGAGAACAATTAAGAACTATGAAACAATGCTTAATCTGTACCGTCTTATAAAATACCCTGGTCTCTACTTATGAAACGTCCAACTAGTGTTGGTGTCCTGATCTCTCAAGACTTCATTTTCATAAATATTGATAGATGTCTCCTTTCTTATCCTACTTCTCGCAAAAAGGCGAGGTTTATTGGTAGGCCTGTCAGTGGTGGAACCTATTTTTATGAAAAAGTGAGTTTTTAGATATGGGACATTTATTATTACTCTTTTGTAATTGTCTTGAGATAAGCACTTTTCTGTGTCCAAATTTTTTTGTTAGGACTATTCATCACAAAATATTGACTAATTTGTGAAACAAAACTGTCATTGAGTTATAATGTTTACCAAGTTATTAAGTTTAGTGTTCTTAAACCTTGTGGTCATTAAAGAACGTGTCTGGTTTCAGTTAAAGACTATCTTATTTTCGCATGATTCTCACATACTCATATGGCGAAGGATTGGTAAGCACTTGGTAAGTTTGGATCGGATCTATCTCACGCACACACTCTTACGCGTTAAGTTTGATTTACTATTTTAATATGTGAAAGTGTATAGTGCAGATGGTTTAATGAATAATAGTAGTTCACTTAACTATGTCTAGGAGTGAAAGATTGTTTAAGTGGGTTATTATATGTCATTGACCTAAAACTGAAAATTTTAGGAGTTTTCACAATATTCATTCGAACAAATCATGGGTTTGTTTGCACGAATCATAATTTCGTTCACACGAATATTCCATTATGTTTTTTTGGTTATTGTAACAAAATATTCGTTTGATCTTTCAATCGAACAAATTTTTCAGAAACTCATTCGTGGGATATTCGTTTGAACGAATGATCCAACGAATTTTCCACTAGCTTGTAAATCACATTCGTTCGAACGAATTGAGGTTCGTGTGAACGAACACCCAATTCGTGAGAACAAATGTTGCGCAGATTAGTTTTCTAATTGGATTTAAACTAGTGTGAATTCCTTTCCAAAACCTATCCTATATAAGGATTTGATCCCTAGTTCGTGGGGAAACTTTTGGCCGCTATCAAAAAGAGTTTCTAAACTTTCCAAAAGTATTTTTCTTCATATGCATATTTCACACATAGATCAAATCCTTGAAGAAAGAACTTGAATTTCATCTTCTACATTGTTCGTTGAGTACAAGCTTGTGGATTTCAAGTTTGTGCAATCGATAGAGTTTGAGGTTGCGTGGAGTTTGCAATTGTGCTTGGATTGTTGTTCGTGGAGTTTGAAGTGGCAGATACATTTGAAGGGTACCTGTGGATTTGAGTTTGAGAAGATTCAGATTATCAATAAGACTTGAGGGACTACGATTGAGTTGTATAGAGTTTGTAATCATCGAACATCTTTTAGTGGATTCACATCTAGGTCAGCACCCCGTGATTTTACAAAGTAGATTCAGTTGATATGTGGCGGTTTCCTCCACTACAGGAAAAGACACTATTAGCGATTCACGCGTGCATTGCTAATAGTGGAAAAATGCATCGCTAAAGAGATTTTGCGACGCCCAAAGGAGCGTCGCTAAAGACGTCGCAAATAGTTGCGTCGCTAATGCACACATCCTTTTGTGTCGCTAAAGGTAACTATTAGAGACGCTCATGGTGCGTCGCTAATAATTTTGATTGTGCGTCGCAAATACTATACACGAACGCAATGGGCGTCGCTAATAAGTCCCTTTGGCGATGCTCAGTGTGCGTCGCTAATAGTTGATTATTTTGATTTAGCGGCTAATGTAAAACGTCGCTAAAAATGGTTGTTTTCTTTTAGCAACGCCTGTGTGTGCGTCGCTAAAAGTTGTGTTCTTTTTTTTTTGGGCCCCTGTTTTAACCTGAATTATTTGTGTTATTCCTGTTTAAACCTGTATCAATCATCCTAATATATAATAAAATTCAAATATTATGAAATCAATATATTAAAAGAAAGCCGGTGGACTCATATACATATTATACTAATTACTTACATATATAAAAGTACAAGTTAACAATAAGTACAAAAATATTAAAAATTGTCTCAGAAAATATAATTATAGATGTCCATGAAAAGAAAAAAAAAACAAATAAAAATAATAAGTCTTGATGCAAAACAGAAAGACGGCAGCGCAATAATCCCGATTAATCTGCAATAAAGATCAAATGATATATATTAGAACACTAATTAAATATATATGAAAGTAAATATATTATTTTTTTTCCATGCATAAATAGTAAAAATGACAAAAAGTAGCATAATCCAAACTGATTGCCGTAAGTTTGTGGTAGTCTATTTTGTCATTTGTGAGGTGTGTGATGGGGTTTCGAGATAGTTAGGCGGATATCTAGTATTTTAGGTCCATCAAAACTTGAAAATGGGTCTTTTTCGAGAAGAAACTTGCATAAGTTTCAAACCAGTGATCCGAACCGAGTGTCGTAAGTTCGTGTAAGTCTATTTTATCATTTGGGAGGTGTGTGATGGGGTTTCGGGGTCGGTAAGCCGATATCTGGCATTTTGGTCCATCAAAACTCGAAAATGGGCCTTTTTACAGCAGAAACTTGCATAAGTTTCAAACCAGTGATCCGAACCGACATTTTGGTCCGTCAAAACTCTAAAATGGGTTTTTTTGGAGTAGAAACTTGCATAAGTTTCAAACCGGTGATCCAAACAGAGTGTTGTAAATTCGTGCAAGTCTATTTTATCATTTGAGAGGTGTGTGATGGAGTTTCGGGGTCGGTAGGCTACGGTGATCCGAACCGAGTGTCGTAAATTCGTGTAAGTCTATTTTATCATTTGAGAGGTGTGTGATGGGATTTCGGGGTTGGTAGGCCGATATCTGGCATTTTGGTCCGTCAAAACTCGAAAATGTGCCTTTTTGGAGTAAAAACTTGCATAAGTTTCAAACCGGTGACTGAACCGAGTGCCATAAGTTCGTGCAAGTCTATTTTATCATTTGGGAGGTGTGTGATGGGGTTTTGGGGTCGGTAGGCCAATATCTGGCATTTTGGTCCATAAAAACTCCAAAATGGGCCTTTTTGGAGCAGAAACTTACATAAGTTTCAAACCGGTGATTTGAACCAAGTGATGTAAGTTTGTGAAATTCTATTTTATCATTTGGGAGGTGTGATATGGGGTTTCGGGGTCGGTAGGCCGATATCCGACATTTTGGTCCGTCAAAACTCCAAAATAGGGCCTTTTTGGAGCAGAAACTTGCATAAGTTTCAAACTGGTGATCCGAACTGAGTTCCATAAGTTTGTGCAAGATTATTTTATCATTTCAGAGGTGTATGATGGGGTTTCAGGGTCAGTAGGCTGATATCTGGCATTTTGGTCCGTCAAAACTCAAAAATGGGCATTTTTGAAGCATAAACTTGCATAAGTTTCAAACCAGTGATCCGAAATGAGTGCCGTAAGTCTGTGCAAGTATATTTTATCATTTAGGAGGTGTGTGATGGGTTTTTAGGGTTGGTAGGCTAATATTCGACATTTTGGTCCGTTAAAACTCTAACATGGGCCTTTTTGGAGCAGAAACTTGCATAAGTTTCAAACCGGTGATCCGAACTGAGTGTCGTAAGTTCGTGTAAGTCTATTTTATCATTTAAGAGGTGTGTGATGGGGTTTTGGGATCGGTAGGTAGATATATATCATTGTGGTCTGTCAAAACTCGAAAATGTGCCTTTTTGAAGTAGAAACTTGCATAAGTTTCAAATCGGTGATCCGAACTGAGTGCCGTGAGTTCGTGAAAGTCTATTTTATCATTTGGGAGGTGTGTGATGGGGTTTTGGGGTCAGTAGGTCGATATTTGGTATTTTGGTCTGTCAAAACTCCTAAAATGGACCTTTTTGGAGCAAAAACTTACATAAGTTTCAAACCGGTGATCCGAACCGAGTGCCGTAAGTTCGCACAAGTCTAATTTATCATTTGAGAGGTGTGTGATGGGGTTTCGGAGTCAGTAGGCCGATATCTGGCATTTTGGTCCGTCAAAACTCCAAAATGGGCCTTTTTGGAGTAGAAACTTGCATAAGTTTCAAACCAGTGATCCGAACCAAGTGTCGTAAGTTCGTGCAAGTCTATTTTATCATTTAGGAGGTGTGTGATGAGGGTTTCGGGGTCGGTAGGCCGATATCCTGACATTTTGGTCTGTCAAAACTCCAAAATGGGCCTTTTTCGAGCAGAAACTTGCATAAGTTTCAAACCGGTGATCCGAACCGAGTGCCATAAGTTCGTGCAAGTCTATTTTATCATTTGGGAGGTGTGTGATGGAGTTTCGATTATAGATCAACATGAAAAAGATGAAGAGCTAGTGTGAACACTTAACAACATGATAAGACATGGAATGACTCATATTTCATTCAATGTATTAAAAAAAAGATATGTTAATGAAAAGTGGGATCCTATGTAGACTAAAGGAATATTTCACCACGCCATAGGTCAATTATCCATGTCAACCCCACCAAGTGAAGACTAATTTCGTCACATTTCTCAAGTCCGCAACTCTAATCATTAATCACTTCTCCTCCTCTCAAAAAAGAGTACCAAGAAATGAATTTCGCAATTTCAACTCAACGAAGTCACTTTTTTGAGAGAAGGCCACAAAAGAAACATGCCCTAAATATAAAAAGGGATTATATATATGTATATAGATTGTGTATGTGTGTGTGTGTGAGAGAAAGAGAGAATAGGTGAGGATTACAAGGATTTGGACAATAAATAAAAGCTCTTAAATCATAGTATCAAGGGTAGGACGGCCAAAGTTTAAACCTTTAATTTTCTCTTTAATCATTCTTTCATTGAGCATGCTATATCCACACATCAATATATTATATAATGTCTCTCACCAAACCATTTGTTGATCTTCTCATTAAAAAAACACAAACCATGGTTATCCTTCTATTTATTAAATGATTTTGCAAGTATTTGGGGGGTGTATGTATATCTGTGTTTGTGTGTGTGTGTGTGTAAGAGATGGTGCAGCATAAAATATTTATATAAAAGAGGAATACTTTCTGTCATAGAAGATGTAGCTTCCTTGATCTCATGCGCTACATTGGGTTTCCTTTTTATCTCATGAGCTAATTGCAGTGAAAACTCTTTCTCGCAAACACTACTTGAATCAAACACACACACATTAAAATGCATGTCTCCTATATGCTCAAATACTGCAAAATCTCCGAGACAGAGGCCATGGTGTTGGGCAAAATTATCCTAACCTTCTCGGAAGTAAATAAATCCTTTGGCACATTTACCAATTTTAACATGCCATGACCCTTGACAACTTGTTAGAATTGTTTCTTCCAATTTTACTTCACCTAGTTTTCTACAAAAAGCCGGTGGAATGAGCTGTGAAAATTTGAAATTCAAAAAACTATATTAGAGTGATTAAGTCACTATGAAATGTTGCCACATTAATAAGAGAAAAGATACTTGGATTGACCACACACACAGACACACAAAAACTTTGATATACATATACATATATATATATATATATATAGAGAGAGAGAGAGAGGACATACAAGTTCTGGAAGGAAACCAGGCATCATGACCTTGAAGAAATGCCTGGAAATGGGAAACTCCCTTTCCATTCGAGAAGAAGACATATTCTCACCTAGTTGGCAAGTATGACAGTTAAAACAGAGAAGAGACATCCTATCAGTGGTATCGAAATTAAATCTTTATTTATCACAATCACTTTATTTCTAATTTTTAAGTCATTTAATAGTTAAAACATCCTATCAATATGTCACAAAACATGTTTATGACAGCCTCAATATAATCGCAAACAATACTTCATACTATCAATATGTCACAAAACATGGAAATGACAAACAAAAGGGATTAGAGCGAACAGAGGAGAAAAAATTAGGTTTAATATGAAAATTCAAATCCAAACATATTGGGCAAAAAAATCTAAATTTTTACCCATCGAATCTACATGTCATGAACAAAATCAGATCAAGTATCAAGAATCAAATCAGAGATAAGAAAACCAACCTTGTTTTCGATAAAAAATCAGATAAAATCAATCTACTTCAACACGGTAATTGCATCATTTTTACATGATTCACCTTGAACCATCTAGAATAGAGAGATTTCATTTAAATTCCTTAAACTTTTTATCACTTTCTATTACTTTACACTACATCTTATTAAGTACTCTCTATTTTTGTTGTAGTTACCTACACAATCAATTGGTGAAAAAATTTGAGAGGAAATGAAAATTAAGAGTGAAAGAGGTTTGGAAGGAAAAAGAAGAGGGAAAATAATTTTTGAAGGGAAATGACATAAAGTAGCTTTTGGAATAAGGTGTGAATTTTTAAAAAATATTTGAGTAAAAACTTAAGTGACCGTCGAAGAACATCAAACTTAGATTCACCTTTTACTCAAATTAAGTGAAATCTGGGTTTGAGTTTGAATCACCAGTAAAGATAGCCTAAGGTCAACTATATTATATAGAGAATGATGTGAACACTATATTCTACTACTAATACAAGTTGGTTTGATGATTGATGTGATTGTGTCATTTGCAATAATACAAAAGCAACACCATTCAAGAATTTAATGGCAATTGGGCCAACTAAATAAAGGAGAACCTACTCTTCATGCCCCTGTTGGCTCCTGTTAGATTCAATTATGCATGGATTTGGACTTGGTGATGGTTATTAGAATGATGATCCATTATTGGTTGTGGTATTAAAGGTTTAATTCCTTGTGTCAGCTCTAAATCTTCTTAATGAAAACTGATTAAGAACACAACCGTCAATCACAAAAGTTGAAAAATTGCAATGTGGTTTATAAGTACACTGCAATCAGATTATGAAGTGATTGATGATAATATTTCCCAACTAATTAAACTCTCGTTAGGCCAAATTTCAATTTAGGTTTTGTTTATCAAATTTTTTAATTCATTTTGTCGACAAATGATTAAAAAATTAATTCTCTAACACTTTCTAAATAAAATTAAATTAACATGTTCACGTGATAGAAAATAATTAAAAGATCTTATGGAAAAGATGTAAGCAATATAGAGATTATACGTATATGATAAAAACGAAAGCACGAAGTATTTACCTTCAGCCATACAATCTAATCTTTTATCATGATCCACTAATCATATCATCTAATATTAAATTAATCATGAGCATCCTACAAAACCCTCGTACTAATCTGTATGGTCAGGGAAGGATTGGGATATATAACCTATTCATAATCAATTTGTTTTTACCATATTATAAACTTTAAGACTCAAAACCTACTCTTCAACCACTCTTTTCGTGTGTAATTTTTTAACATACATATATGGTTCAAAACAGATCTTCAATCGAAAAGATTCTAAATCAAACCAAATAATTTTAACAAGAAATAACCACAATTTTTTTTTAATATCTAACGATCAAAACTTAACCTAGAGTGTATCTGATGAATCAGCTTCAAATCGTAACAAGCACACAACATATATAGACGCAATATATATATATATATATATATAGACAGAGAAATAAAGAGCTTGATCATCTACCTGAAAGCAACAAAAGGTCGTTGAAGATCTCTGAACGAAGTGAGAGAGATGGAGAGAGAAAGAGGCTACGTTCGGCCGTTGTTGGAAGCGAGGGGAGATAGTGACATAGAGTGAGAGTGAGAGAGGGAAAGCGAAGAAGAAGAAACGGTGCTGGTATAAAAATGGGAGAATTTTTTTGCGACATGAAGAGTGCGTCGCTAATACGTTAGTGTGCGTCGCCCAAACTCCACTACGACGACGTCGTTCAATTAATAAAAATATTAACGACGCATTGTGTGCGTCGCTAATAGTCCATTTTCCATCGCCAAAAGTTGCACGTTTTTTTTTTTTTTTTTTATGTGGGAAACAAATTTTTTTACTCCTTTTAGCGACGCACACCTTGTATGTCGCTCATAGTGTCCTTTAACGACGCTCAGGCATGCATCGCTGATAATGAGCGTCGCTAAAAATAGTATTTTTTGTAGTGCTCGTCAACAAATTTGTTGCATTGTCTCTATCTTTTACTAATGCTTTATTTATTATTGCCATAGTTTATTATTGCATGTCACTGAATTTGATTTCACCCACTACTAAGTGAATTTTAACATAGTTAAACAAAAAAATTTTATTTGCTATTGAGACGTACTCACCCCCCTCTAGGTCTAATTCTTGACATTTAGATATAGATTGGACCCCTCAAAGTGGCATCAGAGCTTAATCTTAGGTATTAGACTGATCCTATATTTGTCCAGATGAATAATCGTGAAGGAGGTTATATATCTTGTCCTCTATTGTTTGATGGTACTAATTATGCATATTGGAAAGTTAGGATGAAGGCATTCCTTAGATCTATTGATGCACGTGTTTGGCTTCTTGTTGTTAGTGGTTGGACCCATCCCACCATTGTAGCTACCGCTGAAAAACCAACTGAACTTAAACCAAGAATTGAATGGAGTGAACTAGAACTTAGAATGTGTGATTATAATACTAAATGGTTCAATGCAATTTTCAATGCCTTTAGTGCTGATGAGTTTAGTCGTATTATGGCATGTGAGACATCTAAGGATGCCTGGGGAATCCTATAGATTACCTATGAAGGTACTACTGCTGTCAAGAGGTTCAAACTATAAATGTTGACCTCTAAGTTTGAATCACTTAAAATGGACGAGTCTGAATCACTTAGAATGGATGAGATCGAATCATTTGATGATTTTTATGAAAAATTAAGTGTTGTTGTCAATTCTTCTTTTAATCTTGGAGAGAGGATTGAGGAGCACAAAATTGTGCACAAATTATTGAGATTTCTACTTGTGCAATTTCAACCAAAAGTCACTGCTATAGAAGAAAGAAAAGCTGTTGAATCCATGAGAGTTGATAATTTGGTAGGTTCACTCTAGACCTATAAGTTGAATTGTAAACAGAATGGGAGATAGAAGAGCACAACCTTGAAATCTATTTAAGAAAAATATGAAGAGGAATAAGAAACTGAGTCTGCACCTCTTAATGATGATGACCTAGCCTTATTTGTCAAAAGACTCAATAGATTCCTTAAAGGTAGGAAAAATATTTCATTTAATCAAAGAAGCTCTTCTAGGAAGTCTAATTCAATTTCAAACAATTCAAGAGACAAATCAACCTCTAGTAGTGATAGGATAAAAACGTTAAATCAATCATCTGGTCCATATCCCATACAATGCTATGATTGCCATAAGTATGGTCACATCGCAGCAGATTGTCCCAACAAAAAGAATAATAATAAGAATAGTAATTCTAGGGCAATGACCTCAACCTTGACTGATGATGATAATGAAGAGGATGAGGAGAGTGAAGGTAATGATGAAGTAAAAGAAGAACAACAGTTCTTAGCCTTTACTGTCACCACTAATATCCGTGAGATTTCTCTAACCCATGATGTTTGTGAAAATGATTTTGATGGTGAAGATTTCTCAAAGAGTGAAAGTGATTGTGAAATTGATCATAATATACATGCAATTTATGATCAATTGTATGAAGAATCACTTAAACTCAAGAAATTTAATCTCAAGCTTGCTGCTAAATTAAAACAGGCTAAAAAAGAGAAGACTGCTAATATTGAAAGTGAGACTCTTATTAGTCAACTTAAAGCTGATCGAGCTACTCTTCTTGAGAGGTTGAATGAAGTTAAGATTGAGAGAAATTCCTTAGGTTGGGAGATTGATAATTTAAAGAAAGAGCTTATCTCTATCAAGTCTGAAAAGACTGATTTACAAAGTCAGATTCATAATCTTGAAGTCGAACTTAAAAAGGCTAAGGAAGTTAAGTTTACTCTTGAAGACAGGTTTAATAAATTAGGAAAAATTTTGAACATTGTCACTTTCAAAAGTAACAAGGTTGGTCTAGGTTATGATACAATTCATGATTATAAAAAATCCACTATGTCTAATCAATCTCAAAAGGCTCCTCTAATGCTAGTCAAGTTTGCGTTTCTTGCTCAAAAGCCTCTAGTTATACCTCAACCGAATGCATGGTATTGTAGTTATTATAAGACAGAAGTACACACTAGGAAATATTGTAAAGAGGTTAACAAAGACAAATATCACCAAATCTCTAGTGTGCCAAAATCTGATTTGTCAATCACGAAGCAACAATTGAACACCTTAGTTCAGAAATCTTAGAGTTTAGCTCAAAGAGTCAATAATGTGACTAATTAGTCTAGATTATCGTACAAATCTAAGCTTAGAACTAATGATAACAAGATTCATCCTAGGAAATTTAGGTAAGTTTAGGTTAGAAACGTTAGGATGAATTATCTTGTTATTTACACTACTTTGAGTGCTCAAAATATCACTCAATGGTACTTTGATAGTGGCTGTTCAAGGCACTTGACTAGAGACAAGTTCTTATTTTCTCATTTGGAGAAGTATAATGATAGGGTTGTCACTTTTGGTGATGGTGGTAGATCTAGTGTATTAGGAAAGGGTTCAGTTCTTCTTGAAGGTCTTCCTAAACTAGAAAATATTCTTTATGTTGATGGTCTAAAAGAAAACTTAAGCAACATAAGTTAACTGTGTGATGATAGTTTTGTAGTCCACTTCTCTAAAAAGGAGTGTAAAGTTTTTGATACAAAAGGCAGGTGTGTCTTGTAAGGGATTAGGACAATTGATAATTGAATAATTCCAAATTCTACTGTCATATGTAATAGTGCTAAGGTTGAAAGCTGCTACTTGTGGCATAAAAGAATAAGTCATTTGAACTCTAAAGATTTAAAGATCCTGTCAAATAAAGACCTAGTCCATAGACTACTAAAACTAGGTAAGACTTCTACAAGTGTATGTGGTACGTGTCAAAAAGCTAAGCAAACTAAAATATCACATAAAAAGTCTTCCTTATTATCAACCTCAAGGCCATTGGAACTAATCTATATGGACTTGATGGGTCCTACTAGAACTGAGAGTATTAGTGGTAGGATACATCCTAGTTATGGGAGATGATTTTTCTTGATACTCTTTTGTAGATTTTCTTAGAAAAAAGTCTGATGTGTTTAATGCTGTTATTAAGATTAGTCAGAGAATCCAAAATGAGAAAGGTTATACAATTATAAGGTAAAAAGCGATCATGGTACTGAATTTAAAAAATCCCCTGTCACAGATTATTGTGATAACCTATGCATAAAACACGAGTTTTTAACACCCAAGACACCTTAACAAAATGGGGTGGTTAAGAGAAAAAATAGTCATTCAAGAAATGGCTAGAGCCATGCTCTTTGGGCTGAAGTTGTTAGTACAACTTGTCACATGATCAATAGGGTTTATCTTCGACTAGGTTCGAGTCAGACAACGTATGGGTTGTAGACCGGTAAGAAACCTAGCCTTAAGTATTTCAAAGTTTTTGATAGTCATTGTATATTTTAAGAGACAAAGAGAACTTAGAAAAATTTGATCAAAGGAGTGATGATGGCATCTTCTTAAGTTATTCTACCAACAGTAGAGCTTACAGAATTTATGATCTTAGAAATTTCACTCGCCGCTAAAGCTGTATAATCATTCCAAGAACATATTTTTGCGACGCCTTCTATGTGTCGCTAATAATATACTATTAGCGACGTTCATTTCGTGCGTCGCTAATAATAGGCTACTAGCAATGCCCATTGAATTCTTTACATAGCATTAACAACGTCGCACCTGATTATTAGCGACGCACACAGTACGTCGCTAATAGTCATTATTAGCGACACAGATTCTTGTGCATGCTGCTAATAATATTAGTGACGTGATTATTAGCGACGCTCATGGCGACGTACACTTGTGTGTCACTAATACTCTTTAACGATGTTAATAATACCATTTGTTGTAGTGTCCCTGGGTGCTGCACCTGCAGCGTAAGGGAATTTGGATGACCCTATTATTCTTCATGAGCCCATTCTAGATAATGAGGATAAAATGTTAAAAGATGAAGATGATACTTCATCCACTAGAGAGAAAAATATTCCAACTTGGGTTAAAAGAGCTCATGATCCCTCTAACATAATAGAAAATCCTAAGAGTGGGGTCAAGATAAGAGCTCAAATTGAGAGGAAATTGGGTTTTCATTGCTTCACTTCTCAAATAGAACCCAAGAATGTGAAAGAAGCTATTTTCATGATGATTGGATCCTTACTATGCAAGAAGAGTTACTTCAATTCAAAAAACTTGATATTTGAGAATTGATCTCAAGACCTAGAGATAATAATGTCATTGGCACCAAATGAATTTTTAAGAATAAATTAGATGAACATAGTGTCATTGTTAGAAATAAGGCTAGGTTAGTTGCTCAAGGTTATACCCAGGTTGAGGGGATAGACTTTGATGGGAGTTTTGCTGTAGTTGCTAGACTAGAAAGTGTGAGATTACTTCTAACCATGGCATGTCATTTGAAATTCAAGCTTTATCAAATGGATGTTAAGAGTGTCTTTTTTCATGACATTCTTAAGGAGGAAGTTTATGTGGAAAAACCCAAGGGGTTTGAGGATCCAAAATGTCCTAGTCATGTTTATCAATTTAAGAAAGCCTTATATGGTTTACAGCAAGCTCCTAGAGCTTGGTATGAGGGGCTATCTTCATATATCCTTGAAAAATATTTTTTCAAAAAGGGGAGCCGATAAGACTATGTTTATGAGGATGGATAGTAAGGACTTTGTGATTGCACAAGTCTATGTTGATCATATAGTTTTTGGCTCCACTAGCACTAAACATACTCATGATTTTGCTAAAGATATGAAAGTAGGTTTTTGAAATGAGCATGGTTGGTGAGTTGAACATTTTCTTAGGACTCCAAGTTAAACAGATGAGAAATGAAATTTTTATTTCTCAATCAAAATATGCCAATGAATTAGTAAAGAAATTTGGTTTAGAAAATGCTAAGCATGCTAGAAGTCCTATGAGAACCAGTACAGAGCTTAGTAGTAACACAATAGGCAAAGATGTAGACCCCACATTTTATAGGAGTATGATACGTAGTTTACTTTATCTCACTTCTAATAGACCTGGTGTTGGTCTTTGTGCATGGTTTCACTCTAAACATAAAGAGTCTCATTTAATTGCATTAAAACGGGTTGTTAGATATGTTAATGCAACATTAGAGTATGACATTTGGTATTCTATTGATACTAATGCTACTTTAGCTACATATTCTGATGCGGATTGGGCCAGAAATGTTGATAATCAGAAGAGTACTTTTGGTGGTTGTTTTTACTTGGAAAATTCTTTAGTATCTTGGCATTGTAAAAAATAGAATTCAAATTCTCTCTCCACAGTTGAGGCAGAGTATATTGCTGTAGGTAGTTGTTGTACTCAAGTTTTGTGGATGAAGCAAATGTTAAAGGATTATGGGAAAATCATAGATATTATGACAGTATATTGCGATAACTCGAGTGCAATTAATATCTCTAAAAATTCTGTTCAGCCTTTTAGGACTAACCATATAGACATTAGACCTCATTTCATAAGAGAACTTGTTGAAGATAATGTCATATCTTTAAATTATGTCCCATATGACCTTCAACTTGCTGATGTTCTCACAAAACCTCTAGATAGTCTTAGGTTTAAGAACCTTAGGAAATCTATTGGTATTTGTTCTATCAATTGAGGGTTCATTATTTTTTTTTTTTTGTTTTTTTAAATTTCTACTTTGATGACAATGAGACTTTGATTTCTATTCTTCATATCTCTAGTTGTACATGTATTGTCATGAGTACTTGAATGCATTCAAATTCTTCAATTTTTGTTGATCTCATTCACACTTACCCATGCACACGTTTCTTATGAGATTAAATTTGTTAAGACTGTGGATTATGATAGTCTTATGTTTATCTTTCAATAAATCTATGGCTAGAAAAATTTTTTCAATGACTATGAGTTAAACATTTAATCTCAGCACCAATGTGCATAAAAATCTTCCTTCTTGTTTGAAAAGGAAAGGGTTATCTGTAGGCCATTGTGTATGCTAGCAAAATGGTGTACCTTTGAAAAGTGCTGCCTCCATAGTTTATGTGAAAGCTACCTTGATGAATGCCAAAGCATTTAAGTTGAACATAGTTCCATATTCTTTATGAATACGTTAAGGGGGGAGTTTTGTATAAATTATTTTGATCATGTCACCCAAGAAACAATTTATTGTAATTGTTTGTGTTTATTGACTATTAAATCATTCAACGTTGTTTTGAAGTTTTTAAGACAAACTTAATTTCATGAGATTAGTCAGTTTATTTGCACTTTTATGAGAAGATGAGGTTGAATTGCTTGTCTACATCTCAATGTCTTATGATTATGCTATGCATATAGAGATTTTAAGACCTCTTATCATTCTTTCATTTGACTTATTGTGATTAATTCCAACAAATAAGTTTTTTTTTTTTTTTAAAAAAAGGATTTTTTTTCTTCACTGTTCGCTTCTAGAATATTTGTTCGCATGAATTTAGGACTTGTTCAAATGAAAGTGCATTAATTATTGGGCACAAAAACCCCGTTCGTTCAAATGAATACTCTATTCGTTCAAACAAATCCTGGAGAAGTTAAAAACTCACAAAATTCATGAATTTAGTGTTCTTCATCAATTTCTCCCTTGTTTTTTTTCCTTGTCTCACAAATATTGATCTTGTGTTTTAGAGTTTTATAGTTCCATTCCGATTAGATCACTATTCTCGGTCTAGGCTTCATCTTCACCTGATTGGTTTCAGCGTTTGACGTCTTTTCTACTGTGTAAGGTGAGTTTTGTCCATTATTTTTTCGATTAGTTTATTTTCTTTAGATTATAGGGTTAGTTTGAAACTATTACTACAGTTTCCAAACTTAGCGCACCCCTTAGTTTTTTTCTTCTTTCTTTCAAGCTCATTATAGCACTCCATTGGCTTCTTGCTATAGAGGATCAGTTGCCATATGCCATTTCCCTTGTTCCTCAAACCCTTCTTTGTATAGGTCAGCTACCGCTCAAACTCATTATCTTGTCATACATGCATGAATTTTGGCCTGAGCATTATGCACGTTTAGACTAGATTGATGGGACCCTGGCATTTCGCCAAGTTTTTTTCTAGAGGGTGGCTTCCCTTGTTGTCCATCACTAGTCCTATTGATGAGTCTTTAGTTCGGGAGTTCGATGAAAACTTGAAGACTGTTAAAGATCAGCTCATTGCTAGGGCCTTAGTGGGAGGCATTTCTTTTGATCTCATGCTTGCTATTATAGCAAAGACTCTTAGAATTCCTAGGGAGCCTCAAGAGGTCCCTAGGAATGCCAAGGAGGTCCAAACTCCAAATGTTGACATCTAAGTTTGAATCACTTAGAATGAATGAGTCTGAATCGTTTGATGATTTTTATGCAAAACTAAGTGATGTTGTCAATTCTTCTTTTAATCTTGGAGAAAGAATTGAGGAACACAATATCGTGCACAAATTGTTGAGATCTTTACCTAAGCGATTTCAATGAAAAGTCATTGCTATAGAAGAAAGCGAAAATGTTGACTTCATGAGAGTTGATGAGTTGGTAAGTTCACTCCAGACCTATGAGTTGAATTGTAAACAAAATAGGAGATAGAATAGCATAAAGTGTAATGGATAGGATCCCAATTTGATGCTAAAGCTGGTACACATATTTATACACGAAATAAGCAAACACATTAAAAATGTTAAAAATCAGCAATAATTATGAGATCAACCTTAATTTAAATATATAGTCAGAGAAACATAATAAAAAGAAGAAATGCAGGTCCCATCTTAGTTTAAGCTTATAGTTGGAGAAATGTAACAAAATAGAAAAACTCTCGTGGAACCCACATGTATGGATAAGCTAGGGGTGCAATTTGGGCAGACCAATCGGAACTGGGCCAAATTTTTTAGGACTTCAACTTTATTTTTTACGTTTTGGGTTGGATTTGGGCAAAAGAACTCAAGCCCCATCTAAATTAGGATTAGACTTGAGTTGAGACTTTGAAAATCCGAGCGCAACCTGAACCCGAACCCGAATTCAATATTTTATATATTATATCTTTTATAGTATAGTTATCCACCAATAGATTAATAGGAATTTCTTACAAGAATTACTATTTATATTTTGATAATCTTAAAAACATGTTGACATTTAACATTATTTCAAAATTAGATTATGTTGAAAGAATTATTTTAAATGTTTTTTTTTTTTATTTCTTTTAGAAGGAAAAATTGAGAGAAATTATTAGAGTTTTTAGTGTATAATCAAAATAGAAAAAGATTATAATTTATTAAATAAATCGTGAATAAAATTTAAAAATTAGAATTAATAATCGGATTCGGGTTAAACCAGATACTAATGAATTTTAATTTGGGTTGGGTTATTTGGGTTCAAGGTTGGGTTTGGGCCGGGCTCAGAATGATTGTTTTAGACTTTAGGTTGGACTTAGACATGACTCAATCCAAGCTCGCCTCGTCCCGCCCCGCCCGAGTTTCACTCCTAGGATAAACAAGCATAGAGACGAATGAGGAAACCCTTGCCTGTATTATAAGTAATATACAGTTTATTACACTTTAGTACCTTATATTTTGGTCTTATTTTCAAATAAGACTATCTATTATCAATTGAAACAATTTAGTTCTCTAATTGATAATTCCATTTTGAATCGAGGAAAATTACAAACGGCCATCCCAAATGGTTAAAGACAACCGTTCACATATTACACATGTAATTATTTAAGTAAAATTTATAGGACCTGTATAAAATTACAGGGTGCTATTTTAAAACTCATACAAAATTGTAAAATATTAAAATGTAATCACGTGAGATCAAGTGAGCAGTTACCGTTAAAAATTTTGGACGGCCGTTTACAATTGCATCAATTGAAATGGAATTATAAATTAGGGACCAAATTGTTTAATTGATAATGAAAGGTTTTATTTGAACAATCAGATTTGGATTCTCTTCATTTCATATTTCTCTCCATTCCCTTATATTCTATTTTTTTCTCTCACATGACATGAACTCTATTTATTTTAATAATTATTTATAAAAGTAGGTAGCATATCATGTGAGAGAGAAAAATGGAATGAAGAGGAGTCTGATTCCTTGAAATTAGGGCCAACTTATATAGTACTAAAGTCTAATTAACTATATATATTGGACAGTGATTCAGAACTCATATATTAATCATCATATAATGTTTATATACTCACATAAGATGAGACATATCATTATGAGTCTCATCAGCATCACCCATCTCATTTGAATATATGAATACCAATACCTGGATTGCAACACATTTTTCATATTTATATGAAAGACAAAGTGTTATTTTATTTTAGTTGTAGTACAAAACATTACACTTTGGAGTAAAGAGCTCCACATTTATTCTGGCAATCATGCTCTTATATGGTATAGAGTACAATACCGGAACTTGCTAGTTCCTAATGATGTTGAGGATCGGGCCCACCTGGTGCAGCTCTGTCTGGATCCCCTAATGACCTCCTGTTCCTAAGTTTCATTTTTGGCAAATCGAAGCCAAATTCATGAAAAATATCCCCACTGTCAGGCTTTGTCTGCATGATTTTGAGCCCGCCATAGCTATCTGCTCTCGAACTGATCATCATATGCGCAAATAAAATCAATAGAATCACTGTTAAAACTCCCGGGGCAGTTGAATTAGCCATTTTTAAGCACAAAGGAGGACTAGCAAATTAAAGAAGAAGCGACTGGTTTAATGGCGTAAACTTCCAAATAAAATGTGCCCAAATATATAGAGCAATGGGCAAGACAAGTGCCAATAATATATATATATATATATATATATATATATATATATATATATAAAGCTTTCGATAATGTTAGGGCAGCTGACAAATCCAATACATGCAGTTCGTTGTCTCCCTCTGAAAATGGGGTTGCATTTTCATTATCTTAATTACGTGCACTGATTGTCCTTCGTCCCCACAAAAGCACCTAAGCTATTTTTGCTGCTCCATAAGATCTTCTCCATAAGATCATTGGGCTTCTTAAGTTTTCTGTCTAGACATCCACTCTTCTTTATTATTATTCATCCTTAATGGACAGTTCTAAACATAAAGGAAAACCTTAAAATGCAAAAACACACAAGGATCGACAGGTATCATTAAACCATAAAGCACAATTTGCATATACCAAGTTTTATTCATCAATTTCTCCTGTAATCGTCTTTCTTTCTACCACCGCGCATCACCACTCCCAAATGTATCATGCCACTTTGATTATTGAAGATGATGTAGAACATATGACAAAAGAGTTCTTGGAGTAATAGGAACACAAAGAAGTTCAAATTGAAGTCAATTTTTTTTATGAAAATGGTAGAATCTGATCACCTTAACCTACACATATCCAAAATTCTCATATTTTGATTTTGGGCGACCAACGGATTCAAATCATTGCCCCATAGCTAATTTTAATCAATTTCATGCATTTAGGTATTCAATTAAATCTAATTAGACTTTTTCTTTTATAATTATTTATAGTAAATTTTAGTTTGTCAATTACTAGATATAGAAAATTCGGATTGGGATGCATTTATGACTATCTTATACTCATCTTATTTAGTTTCTAATTTTGTAAAAATCCCGAAATTGATTTATTTTGAATTTTTTTATTTTCCTAGTTTTATTAGGGTTGGTATAGGAGTGATGATTTTTTATTCAAAATAATAGTTTTCTAACTCTATAAATACGATGTAACAGGCATTTATTATTTAATTTTTATCAATAAAATGAAGTTCAGAATTTAAAAAATTTTATTCTTTTATTTGAGTTTATTGTTCACCATTTTTAATATTAAATTATTTTGTATCCATTATTCATGTTTGGTGCAATGTCAGAAAAGCATCATTGATTTGTTTTTAAAGAAAAAGATGCTGCTTTCCTAAATAGGCAATTTATGGTTGTTTGTTTTTCCTGGTGGATTTGTTATCCAACTGACGGTGTTTTTGTTTTTTTCTTATGTAAAATCCAAATGATAGATTTATATATACACGATTGAAAAGCGATAGAGGACAGAAGGATGAAGAATATAAGGTATATTAAGATGGTAAGTGGATATGGGGGCCAAATGATAATTGTTTTTCCTTAAAGATAATGGGCATTTTAAAGTTTGATGAGTCAAATGTTGTATTAATTAATGGAGACGTTGGTTTTGACCAAGCAAACCAATCTTCCAATGTGGAAAGTAAAATGACAAATAAAAGATTAATTAAAATTAATGGTTTTATCATGATTCGTGTAAAATATTCTTCTTATACTTAATTTCTTTACAAAATTCATTTTTGTTCATGGTCCCCAAGAATGCTTTTTTTCTATGGCTCCTATGGAAAGGTAGATTGTCTACCATGGATAAATTATTGAGATGGAGACAAGTTTCTTCCAGTTTATGTGTCTTGTGCCATAATGCCGTCGAGGATAAGGATCATATATTGTTCCAATGCCCCTTCTCAAAGGAAATCTTAAGAGTGCTATGTCCTATTGTTTGGCCAATGGAGTCCCCCTGTTATGGATTCGAATCAAAGACCAATTCACTATTGTGTGTGGTACCAAGTCTTTCTATTCCACAGTGCTTAAGTGGTCTCCTAGCTACTTCGGTTTACCATGTTTGGCAAGAAGAAACTTCAGGATCTTTCAGAATAGTTCAAGGCCCCTCGAAATAGTCTTTAGGGGAAATTTCTCTTAAAGTGCACATTAAGATATCTTTTCATTTAGGTGGCCTTTTTTTTTTTTGGCCTTTGTTGGTTGGTGGGCTCTTTAAGCCTTCTTTTCTCTATTCTTTTTTTTTTTTTTTTTTGTTTTGCTGGTTGTTGTTTCCTTTCCTTTGCCTCTGTGGCTAATAAAACTTAAATTGCAAGAAAGAACTCTAGCTAGAAAATTTAGCCATAGAGCTATATATCACAAAATACTATGCGATAAAACTTTTCGAGTTGGCACTTGGATCATTTTTAGGGGCAGAGCCAGGATTGCTTACAAGGGGGGTCAAGCCCAGCGGCTGGTCTAATAAAATAATAATATTAATTTTAAAATTTAGAACATTAAGCGAAACAAAAAATATTTTACTATTAAAAAGACTCATTATAAATTCTCAAGTAAGAAAAAAAATATGAAATGAAGTTTTTTTAGATACTAATATTTCCATATGACTCAAAAAGAGTATAAAAAAGCATATTTTATCAACTTAGACATAACCATATGCAAAAAAACCACAAATTAAATTTGATATTAAAGTGTTGCCTGACGATGTTTTAGAAACTAGAAATCATCTATCATTATTTCAGTGCTAAAATTTTCTGTGATTTTTTTCTTAATGTAGACACTAAACATTTAAATAATTTATAAGAAAGTCATCATATATCTTATTGCGAAGTCTATGTTTTAACGATTTTCATTGCTGAAAATGAGTCAATTTCTCTAGAAGATTATCAATAAGAAGTTCCATTACTTAATCACTAACTTATTGTTTAATCTTGCAACTAAGAGTCTATTGTCACCCTAAATATGTCAATCCAATAATGATACTCGAAATAATCACATGAAAAAACTATAGCGATCTCGAGAATTGATTTTAAAAGTTTTGAATTGATTATTTTAATGAAATACAAAAATAATCACGTAACGCTTTTTAATCAAAATGATTTCATTCAAGAAAATAAATTTTTATTTGAATTATGAATAGAAGCATTCAAATTTAAGAGTTATCCAAACATGTGTATTTACTTTATATATGGTATAAATTGTATTGACTAAACAGACTATTCATAGTTAATCAATTGAGCTGTAAACAAGCCAGTGGTTTAAGACTGGTATGTCTCAATATAATACAATTACTCACTCATAATATTTACTTAAAATATAAAATTTAAGAGTAATATTCTTTGTCCTAAATTTTGCATCCCAAATGATTTGGCATTAGATACATTATTAATATTTTGTCAATAATTTATTGCCACATTATCTGGGATGAAAATTTTAGTATAAAAATTGAGACATTTAACATTACTCAAAATGTAATATAATTAGATTTTGAATTATTTAAACAAACCAATAGTGGATACATTTAGATTGGTCTCCGAAGGCTTTGAAATAGGTGTATTACGAAGCTCCCTTGCTTGTTTGAAATTTATGTATAATTTTGTGGGCTTCATTGGGGTTTTGTATTTCTTTTTTTAGTGATCACTACTTTTTTTTATTAAGGCTTGATCAAACACTTGGAGGGCTATCCGTTGAAGGAGGTTGAGATGCCAAAGAATATATACATATATCTAAAACCCACCACCGGCTTCATATTGATTATACAATGCCGCATATATTAATTCAGTTCCATCATCCAGAATTTAAAATTTCTATAATGAGTTGTAGCATATTTGATAACAGAATAAATACAGGCTAAATAAATTAGACTGCAAAGATAAAAGTATTACTAATGCATGCACCCTACGTTTGAAGTAGCTAGGGCCTAGGATAATTAATACTGATTAAAATCCGAAACATACAAGTGTTATGGGCCCAACTCCTTTTATGTTTGAGTCTGTCAAATGCGAACAAATTTTAAGCATCAAGTGGTTTTCTATTCTTTATTCATATTTTGTTTATTTGCACTTCTTTTTCACGTCCAATATTATTGATTCAGAAAGAGAAGTTTGAAAACATGAAACGTAGGTATGAAAAGAGAGAAGAAGAGAAGCTGAATTCCAATATCCAAGACTGGAAGATTCACATCAGTAACGCTTGAAGTGGTGATGTGGGTCAGGTCCTCCTGGGCTCGTTCGCACGGGCACCTCACGCTGAAACGTCTTCATTCCTCTAAATTTCACCTCAAATGCTTCCCTGGCAATCCCAATTGGCTTGAGAGGCCCAGCTTTGCTTATTGCAGATGAAAGCAAGACCAAGAGGATGAGAATATAAAACTTCAAGCTAGCCATTATTTTTCTACTAAGTGATTGAAAGCTCGACCACTTTGCTATATATAGACTTTGCACAATCAATTAATCTTTTAACCTAGAGTGCCAACGTGGTTGAGGTATGCATGCAACTAGCATCTCATTTTAAAGACCCTGAAAACCTGTCAAATTTGAGCAATAGCTTCATTAATTTAGAAATCTTAAGGGTTTGCCACATCAATTACTTTATTTCTATGCTGGCTGATAAACGCACGACCACATTGATCAAATCAGATTGTAACTGATCGACGGAGCGCTGACAGTTGAGAACGTCTTTACAGCAAAGAATGATCCCTTATTCAGGCGATGCTGATGCAGAGACGAAAAGCCATTGGTTGTGTATGCAAACTCTGATCCATTGGACTCATTCAAAATGAAAAAAAACAAAAACGAAAAAAAAGTTGTAGCACCAAGAAACTCCACAAGCATGTAAATCAAATTTCAGTACGTGGCATACATTTCAAGTTAGAATATCATCATGCTTGATAGAAGAGGAGAAGATATTGTATTGAATTGAATAAAGGACAATGCTTGATTCCACATTGCATAGGAAAAACTTTTTCCTACCCGGATAACCTGTCTTAACAATAATCTATCCGTGTCTTAACAATAATTTAACACATATGCAATGTACATGTACTTTTTAATTTTATTTACTTTTTATTTTTTTGTTAAAACTAAATAGTCACATGTAATTGCATACGTACGTAACTCACTAAGCTTGTGAATAAAAGATATGTACTGTAGGACTCCTATAGAGGAGCAACGACGCATACATGGAAACTATAATGAATGAATATTACAATAATATTCTACATTCCATAGTTATATTTTGACCTCTCCCCTCAAACTCAAGGTAGAGTGTGAGAGATCTATACCTGAGTCCGGAGATAAAATGACACAAGTAGCCTGAAGCATGAGATTTGGTGAAGAAGGTTGCAAGCTAGTTATGAGAAGCAATAAAGTGGAGCTAAAAAGATCCCTGAAGAAAATGATGACGGATAAAGTAACAATCAATTTTTACATGTTTTATATGTTCATAAAAGATACCATTGTGAGCAATTTGAATTACACTTTTATTGTCACAATATATAAGAGTACCGGGAGATGGCTAGAGAGAGAGACTTTACCTTCTCTCTAGACGGTTATGATTCTTGTCTCTTTTCCAAGAAAATTTGTAACTCAATCCCAAGAAACCTATGACTTTTTAAGAAAATTTTGCGATTTCCCCTAATTCAAATCCTGCTTTTGTTATGTTCCTGTCTTCATAATTGCCTAGTACCATCTTTTGATTCATCTAAGACAATCTATAACCATATGTTATGGATTGATTTCACTTCGTGCCAACTCAAGCGATCAGAGGTAGTGATGCCTGAAGTTGCATCTGAAATTGGAAATAGAGGTGATGCAAATTGGACTCCCATTAAGGGGTGGAAGAGATCTTTACGGATTACTTCTACCTACGAAAAACTCTGAAAGATCAAGAAAGTTTGCTACAATAACTACAGGATTTCAAAAAGAGCACGCAAATGTGCTTGAAGGGCATTCTAAGCCAAAATAAGGGCATAGAGAGTGCTAGTAATTCTCTGAATAGAGGTGGAAATGAGGAAAGAGAGGTCATAATCTCTTCCAAGACCAAAATGGAAGGGAATATAGATGAGATTAATAGTAATGAGATGAATGCTCCCAAGATTGTTGTGAAAAGTCCTGTGAATGCTTTTGGTAATCATCGTAAAGTGAACTCGAAAAAAACATGGAGAGCACAACTAGTCAGACAATGGGCTCGTCTGTTTGAGGCAAATAGAAGTAGAGAGAATGGGGTAGAATTGAAGCAATACCCAATGAGAAGGGGGATAAGATGGTACTGAGATAAACATCCCTGAGGTTGATACAAGGGAATAAGTACATATACTTCAGATACAGAAAACATAATTCTTCAAAAAAATGGGTCCTAATAATTCCAAAATCCCCCTAATCAAAATGGAGCTGCCAATCACCAATCCACAAATTGGGCAAGGCTCCCATCCATCGTCATCACCTGAAAAATGTTAGGGTAATGGGATGAGCTTCAACAAGCCCAGTGAGTAATTCCAGTACCTTGTCATGAGTTTTCAATTGGTAATGGGTTAGTTATAAGAGAAGGTTCATATAAACATATACTACCAATTGTACATAAATTTCAGATACAGAAAACAAAATTCTTTAAAAAAATAAATAGTGTGAAGCATACAAGGCATTCAAGCTAGGCACATATTTCAACAATCGCAGGATACAAGAGTATTCAAATCACGTAGCATGATACATTTTAAAAAATTCAATAAAACATTTAATATGCAGCAAAATTTATAAACATGTGTAAGATGGCCATTTGAAAGCCAAGGAAATAATTGAAATCCTTTCCATGAAAATAAGAGGATGCAAATTTCTTCTTCTTCAAAAACAGGGGGTTATATAAAAAAAACCCGATTCATGTAAATGGGGGTTCAAAAACTTGCTACCATTTCTAAAAACATTTCATCTTTTCACTTTGATTAGATGAAAATCCATTTCGAACCAGATTCTAGTCTTACTTCTGAGAGATCTCATATCTAGGGAATCAGATCCTGCTACTGGGCATTCTTCTGATTTGAGAACCCGAAGGGAGCTCAAATTTTTTTGATGCTTATGCATCACTATCTTGTAAAACGAATTTGCTTTTCACGAGCATTAAAAGCATGACTTTTTAAGAAAAGTTTTTTATGAGCATCTAAAAACATGGCTTCTTCAAGAAGTGCTTTGTATGAACATTTTAAAACATGGCTTCAATAAAAGAATGAATTTTCATGAATATTTAAAACATGGATAATTTAACAGAGTTTTTAAATATTTGGAGAACATTTCTTGAAACATTTAACACACGAGCTTCAGGAACTTGAATCACGATGTACAGGAATTTATTAAAGCATAGATAGAATATAAGCATTTATTTCAAGAGACATTTAATAAAATCGACATTTACATGGACATGTAGAAAAAAAACGTATCAACTGTCAGTAATATCAAAAAGTAAATTTTGCATGCCATGTTAGAATTTATAAATAAAACGATGGTACATTGAAATAAAAAGCATATAAATACATGAATTTAAAATTATAAATACAGTAGATATTTTAACATGAAAACACTTCGAAATATTTGAACTTCAAATTACTTCAGAATCCATGGAGATTAAAAACCTCCACTTCAAAGTACAGGATTACTCACCTTGTTCTCCCGGATCAGCATTACTGGTGTGCTTTCCCTTTTCTTTTGTAACTCCTAAGAAAATCAAATTCACTAAGACTTCAATTAATTCCCCAATTACTTCAAATCATCTCTAAATTGATGCTCTTCATTTAATTTTAGACCAGACATATCCTAATTTCCTAGGACTGGTCTTACCCCTTTTTATCGGCCTACTCGTGGTAATTTAATAAAATTTAATTTTTCACGTGACTTATTTTTTGGTACTTATTTTGGTATTATAGATCTCACCGTTGGATCCGGAAAGTCGAAGAAAGTCAATTTAGACCCTCTCGGCTTTTTATTTGGCTTCGGGCACATTAGGGGTAATTTGGTCATTTATACTTTTATGTATCTTAATTTTTTGGAGTCTCGTCTCGTAGAACGAACCCTGCCATTGGGTCCAAAATGCCTGAAATAGTCAAAATACCCTATTCATTTATTTATTTTGGACATCGGATTATTTTTACTATTTTTAAATTAATTAAATAATTTAATTTAATTTAATTAATTATAAGGTTATATCTTATATATTATTTATGTTGAAATTATTCAACAGGAGCAGGGGTGGCTCTATGGTAAGATGTGGGGGGGGTTTAGGGTTTTGGCTTGCGAGGGATTGTGGGTTCGAACCAGGGGAGCTACGACTCCCCCTTTATTTTTCTAATTTCTCCTAATCCAAAACAGCGAATAGGCAAAAGCTAGGATAAGATGATATCCCTATTCTGTACTTAGACACCAAATCAATTTATTATCTCCGTGACCAAACAAACCCATTTCAGTTTTAAAATTTAAAACATAACCCTCACATGACGTCGTCCCACTTATGCCCCTAATGTGCGACGGGTCGGGTCCCGACCCAAACTCGGATCCAACCTGAGACCGACCCACACTGTTCATCTTATTCTTCCTTTCCCCGACTGTGTTGCCCTAATTGCAGCTTTCTAAAATTTTTAATTTCGTGAACTTTTAGTGATTCTTTTGAACTGCTTTTTGTTCTTACGATCTTCTGGGACTTAAGGTAAGTTTTCAACGTTGGTTTCTTGGATTAAAATGGATCAAAACACTGGATTCCACACCATCATTATGGTCTGTAACAAGCTCAGTTAGACGCTTGTTTTTGGGCCATTTTAAGTGATTTTTGTTTTGTTTTGTTCCTTGTTTAAGGAGTTTCAAATCCCTATTCTTAAAATCTGGTTTTACAACAAGTTTTGAAAATTATATCCAAAAATTGAAACTTGCACGTGGTGATTTAAGGGCCTTTACCTAGGCTTTTAAGTCGTGGGTTAGGGTTTTTGAACCCTCATAAAGTCTAGTTTATAGCTTAAGCAACAAAAATGAATTCCATGGGGGTTGGTTCAGACCTGCACCATTGGAGGTCTATCAATGGCAGTTGTGTACGAACTGGTGTTTCTTAGGTAGTTTCAGGCTGTTTAGGGTCCAATCCTACTCCTTATTCATGATTTCAAACGTTAAATATCATGCATGCATAAGAAAAAATTAAAACAACTTATATATAGAAAAGTTTTTGAGAGAGAAAGATGGTGGGTTTTGTGTTTTTACCCCTTAACAGTGCCTCTCCTCCTCCTTCTTCTTGCTTGGTCTAGATCTGCTTAGAGCCCCTCAGAAACAGCACCCATCTTCCTCTCTTCTTTTTCTCCTCCCTTCTTCCACTCTCTCTCTCTCTAGCTCACATCCACTCTGATTTCTAATTCACTCTTTGATTTCTAAAACACATACTTCATACGCAACACATATATAGATATCATTAAATTTTTATTTTAAAAAGATAAATATGCTACATGAATGGCCATTAGCCAATTTAGGAGGCGGGGCTTCATTTTATGTGTATATATACATATAAGTTGTAATATTTAGCACAAAAGTGCTGGCAGCCCACTTGGTATCTTTTTGGGTATTAAGTGCTTGCTTATTTTTGGATCAAGGGTTCAAAACTCATTGGCCTCAATTTTGGCTTATTTTTCCCATTTTTTTCTTATGCCTTGTTTGGCAATTTTAATTATTTATTTTAACTTCTTGTATACTTTCCCCCTTCATGAATTTTAATTTAATATTCACTCTTCGTGCGTTGGTCTATAATTCATAGTCTTATTTATTAGGATGTATTTTCCCGGGGTCGACCTCGTTAATTTAAGGTCTCAGAACTATTTTTGAAATGGTCGTTTATTTCTCGATTAAGTTTCTTAATTATTCTTTTTAGGGTCACTAATTAATATTTAGCGACTTAACTATTATTTAATCGGGTCAGGGTGTTACACTTGTATTCTTATTCGTGTCGATTTAATAAATCGAAGTCTTAAAGTTTTGTTCATGTTTTTTACGTGTCGACTTCGTTAGTTGAAGCCTCGTATTTTTAATTTCCTTCATATACCGTTCTTAATCATCATATATTTATTTTATTTTAGCCTTCGTCATTTTGATCAAATTTTCTTAAGTCTCTAATATTTAATTAGTGACTTAATTTCTACTAATCGGGTTGGGGTGTTATAGAAATGAGGGAGATGACCCTTAAGAACTAGGTAAGCAGTAGGTGGAACCAACTATAGGATTAGAAGTTGGAGATGATGCAAAAGGTAGAAAGTCTACCAAGGAGATGTGGACTACTGAGCTAGACATAATGCGCTAGCAAGCTATTGATCTTAACAATGGGAATGAGGCTAAACTTGAAAGAGGGAATTGGCAGGAACATGATGAATGCCACAACAATGAGAAAGGCACCGAGCATGAATTAAAAGCTAAAGAGGTAGTTGATAACCAGAGGAATTCCTTAGGGGTCCTTATGGATCAGAGTCAAGAAAGGCCTCAGAATAGCAGCATTATGAACTGTCTGGGTGAATCCACTAGAGGCTAGTGTGCCATCTAGAGGGAGACTTCTAGACTTTTGAAACAACAAGAGCCTAAAGGGAGCCTAGCAAAAAAGAAAAGAAAAAGGACAGGAAAGCTTGTTGGAAGCAGGGGTGTTATTACCTGATGATCAATTTTGGGGTATGGAATATAAGGTGCCTAAACAACCCAATAAAAAATGATATTAGGAAATTAATTAGGAATCATGATCTTACTGTTATAGGGATTGTAGAAACTAAGGTTAAATTCAGTTTATTCCTGAGTTTCAAAAAAAGTGTTGTAAAAACTGGGTTTAGTCCCATATTGCTCCTACCAATAGAATATCCAAGATATGGCTGGGATAGGATCCCCAGGTGGTTTTTAGGGATATCTTGAAAATAACTAACCAATTTATATCTTGCAATATTAATGTGATCCAATCTGATTTAAACTTTGTTGCCTTTATAATCTATGGTGTAAATGATAAAAAAGGAATGAAGGTACTCTGGAAAAACCTTTATCTATGCATAGGGTTTGTGGTGACAAACCTTGGATTGTGATAGGGGATTTAAATGAGGTCAGACATGTTGGTGAAAGGAAATGGGGGAAATTCCCCTGACAAAAACTCTATGGCAGAGCTGAATAATTGTCTATTTTGCTCTGGGCTGGATAATCTCATTACCAAAGGCTTCTTTTTCACTTGGAATAATAAAAGGGAAGGGACTTAAAATATCCAAAGTAGGATTGATAGGGTGTTGGCTAATGATGGGTGGCTACAAAACTACACAAAAATAGAAGTGTGGTTTCACCCTGTTGGGTTATCTGACCATTCTCCTGCTCTTGTTTCAATTGCAGGTTAGGAAAAGAAAGCTAAAAAGCATTTCATGTTCTTCTCATATTGGATGAAGCACATGGAGTTCAAGCCTCTTCTAGAGAGATCATGGACAGAGGATGCAAAAGGGAACCCAATGAGGAAGCTTAACACTAAGCTCAATAGACTAAAAGAAGAGCTAAGGAATTTTAATACAAAATTCTACAACAATATTCCCAAAAGAGTCTTGGAAGCTAAATATCACCTTGAAGATCTTCAAAGGCAGTAAGACAACAATGAAGATAATGCAATCTCAGGAAGAGAAAAAGAAGCTACTTAGCTCTATGATGAACTCTTACAGGTTGAGGAAAGCTTCTATAAACAAAAAGCTAGGGTTTAGTGGCTTACCATAAGAGACCATAATACTCAATACTTTCATAAAAAGGTTAATAGGAATACATCCAAAGCAACAATCTAGAGTCTTATGAATGGCAGAAATCAAAAGCTGGATAGGCTTGAGGAGATTAAGTCCGAAATTGTAAACTACTATGTCCAGCTCCTTGGAACTGCTAAAAGCTATAATAGAAAGGCCAGAACTAGGATAGGTGTAGTGATTGAGATGAAGTTGGTTAACCAGTAACAAAGATTAATGACCTTGCTTATCACTGATATTGAAATCAAAGCTGTAGTTTTTACTATAGAAGCTGACAAAGCTCCACGCTTTGATAGATATAGTGTCAGATTTTTCCAAGACAACTAGAGTATAGTAAGCCCTGACTTATTGATAACAGTCCACTCATTTTTCTCAACTAACTACATGCCTAAATGGTGGAACTCCACTGCTTTGACACTAGTTCCAAAAATCCCTGTTCTAGGTTCCATTAAAGACTACAAACCTATTACTTTCTGCAACATGATTTATAAAGTGATCTCAAAGGTCTTAACCATAAGAATTAAGGAACATCTGCCAAATATGACCAACCAAAACCAAAATGCCTTTATACACAACAGGTCCATTACTAATAATGTGCTTCTTATGTAGAAAATTTGAGAAATTACCAAAGGAACAATTCTCCACCCAGATGTGCCATCAAAATAGACATTGCCAAAGCTGATAATAATGTCTGTTGGGATTTTCTATTTGATGTGCTTGAAGTTATGGCCTTTCCTGAGGCTATGAGAAAGTGGATTAACGCTTGTGTAACCTCTGCTTGGTTTTCAATCAAAACGAATAGGGCTCTTGGAGGTTTCTTCCCAAGAGCCAAAGGTTTGAGGCAAGGGGACCCACTCTCCCCATACCTTTTTCTTATCACCATGGAACCATTCACTAGCCTGCTTACTAACAACACCAACTCTGGACCCTTCAAACACCGCCTTAAATGTGGCTCCCATAATATCAGTCATATAAGCTTTGTTGATGACAAGTTCTTTCTCACAACTGCTGAAGATGAATCTCTAAGAATAGTGAAAAATGCTTTGGAAGAATTTAAGAACTTCTTAGACCTTACCCCCAACCTAAATAAGAGCTTAGTGTACTTTGCAGGAATTATAAACTAGGATAGGATGAGGCTTTCAAATATCCTAGGAGTTCAAGAGGGTAATCTCCTGGTAAGGTATCTGGGAGTTCTTCTAATTTCAACAAGACTTAGGAGTAAGAACTGCAGGGACTTGATATCTAGGATCATTGCCAAAATTAATCACTGGGCTGCCAAGCTCCTTATATATGCAGGTAGAGTGCAACTGATAAATGTTGTGTTGAATTCTATGCATACCTACTGGTGCTCCATCTTTGTACTACCAAGAGTAGTTATTAAGGGGCTAAATAAAATCCTCAGAGCCTTCTTGTGGCATGGGACTAACAGCAACTCAAAAGGGAGCAAAGTAGGATGGAAGCATGTTTGTAAAGCTAAAGCTTATAGGGGGTCTGGGAATCAAGTTGGCTGACACTTCAAATAAAGCCCTTATGATGAAGCACATATGGAACTTGTTTGCAATAAAGGATTCCCTCTGGGTCAAATGGCTTCACACTTACTATATAAAAGGGAGAAGCTTATGGACCCTCAAAATACCCTAAGACTGTAGTCGGACTTGGAGGTTATTACTCAAACTCAGAGAATATGCTAGGCACACTATGAAAAGGCAGATTGGCAATGGGAGGAAAAAAAACCTTTGGCATGATTTATGGCACCCTAAAAGCATCCTCATTGAGATCTATGGTACTGCGGCCATTGAGGATAGTGGAAGCACCTTTGATGTAAAGGTTGGTAAAATTATACAGCATAATGAATGGAGATGGAACAGAGCAAACTCTGATATTGGCAACAACATCATTAATGACATCAACCCTAGATTTAGTCCAAACCAAGCTATAGAGGATACTGTAGTTTGGACCCAAATAGCTAGTGGGAAATTCTCTATAAAATTTGCTAAAAGGAACATAGAGCAACACCACTCTAAAGTTGACTAGTGGAAGGTTGTGTGGTTCAAAAAGGTTATACCAAAATTTTTTTTCATACTTTGTATTGCTTGTAGAAGAGCCTTAACAACCAAAAAAAAGCTTAGAAGAATGGGAGTGGATATCCCTGATGGATGTGACCTTTGTAGGCATACAAGGGAACATATCAACCATCTATTTTTCCAATGCCCCTATGAAAATAAAGTCTAGGCAGGTGTCCTCAGCTCTTATCTGGTCTCTAGAAAGCCTAAGGCTTGGAGTGAAGAAATCCAATGGGTTAAGAAGAATTACAATGGGAACTCTTTCATTTCTTATGTGAGAAACCTTGCTTTTGCAGCCACTGTTTACTATGTTTTGGAAGAGATGAACTATAAAATCTTTTGAAGAATTCAAAACTCATATGAATTTGTCCAACATAAGATACAAACTAGCATCCGCATAGTGATCTCATCTTGGAATGTCTCTGTTGTAAATAGTATGGATATAGGTATCAAACAAAGTCTACAAATATAGTAATTGTTGTGTCTGTTATGTAAGTTTGTGCCTACTATTTTAGGCCCGGGTGTTGAGGGCCTGGAGTTGGGTCTCTATTTGATGTTGTAATTGTTGTACTAATTCTTGTTGGCTTTACTCCCTAGGGCTTGTTTTTGGGGTGTTCCCTTTCCTTTTGGTAATAAATATCACTTAACAAAAAAAAAAGAAGTATAGGAGTACTAGAGAGGAGTGGAGAAGAGAGAGAGAGAGAGAGAGAGAGACATGTCTTGTAACAAACATTGGAATCAAAGGAGTTCAGAAATAGTGTTAGCGAGGGCACAATACGCAACCTCAATATTAGATTGGGAACAATAGTCTATTTCTTATTACGCCAAGAGATAATGGAAGTGCTATGTAGAAAATAGTAAATAGTACTAAATCGGCGATCTGTAGGGTCCATGCCCAGTTGGCATCAACGGAAGCACAAAGCTAAACATCTAAACATAAGAATATAAGAAGAATTGTACATTATGGAAGATTGTCACTTATTGCGTTAATGAATAATGCGAAGAACTACAACAAAATAAGTAGAGCGATGAGATGACATGAATTGATTCGTCTAATAAACAATATATAAAATATCAGGGCATGTGATAATACGTAAGAGAGACTAGGCTACTAACTAGTTGATGATACAATGTGAGATCTTGTAGAAGTTTTTTCTCACGAGGAGTGTGGCGAGCAATTGGTTCGGTTGAAGTGTTAGTGATCTTACTATCTATGAGATTGACATGTGAGATCAAATTTGAGGCATTTTTGGCCTGTGCCAAGTAATAACCATCAAAAGAAGAAGAAGAAATCTTAATGTCAAGAAAGTAATTGAGAGCGCCAATATCGTTCATCTGAAATTGCTTGGCTGAAAAAGTGTTTGAGCTCTAAAATATCATCAAGATCGCCCCCAATAAGGATCATGTCATCAATAGACAAGAAAGAAAGAATGGTTCCCAAATGTGTGCGACTAATAAATAAGGTTGAGTCATAGGGGCTATTAGTGTAGCCAAGTTGAGAGATAATGCTATTAAATTTGGAAAATCATGCTCTGTGAGCTTACTTTAGGCTATAGTGAGCTCGACATATTTGATACACTTTATTTGGATAATGATAGAGCCTAGGATGTGGCTGCATATACTTATTTTCCCAAATCACCATTTGGGAAGAAATTTTTGACATCTAACTAAAAAAGGGCTAATGATGAGAAGTAGTAGTAAGAGGTAAGAAGAATAAGAACAAAAGAGAACCTAGAAATAGATGCAAAAGTCTCTTCATAGTCAATACTACACTCTTGAATAAACCTTTGGTCAAAAGATAAGTTTTGTATTTCTCAATTGTTCTATCAAATCAAGTTTTAATCTTGAAGGACCCATTTACACCCCCACAATAGACTTCTTTGAAGGTAAGTCAAAACCATGTCTCAGGTACTATTCTTGAGTAATGCATCAAGTTCTTCTTTTATTGTTGCTTGCCAAATTGGTTCAAAATGGGCCTCAAGATAGGAATGAGGTTTATGTAAAGCAACTAAGGCATGGAAAAAATGAAAATCATGAAGATATAAAGGATGTAATCTCACTTGGGTAGAGTGATGAAATTTCAAAAAGGGTCGAACGTTAGTGGGATCCTCGATCTAGACAAGAGTTAGGGATACAACTTTGTTAAGAAATAATTTTAAGATAATAAAAAACTCGTAAAATAAAATTTATTTGTTTAGATTGATAGCGTGATGTTTATGGATTATCAATCTCAAATTGAAGAGCTTGATTTATGGTTTAGTTTTAAGCACACATCTAACCACAACAATTAAACAATAAGCAAATTGTACGACACACAAGATTTTACGAGGGAAATCCTCTTAGGGAAGAAAAAAGCTTAACTAATTACAAAAGATCCATTAATCAATAATGAACACAATACATATCCATAAAGAAATATCCCCCAATAACTAACCTACCATAACCCAGTGGATAACTATTAGTCTATTAGAATCTTCTCGTTGTTTACTTCTTCTCGATTAGCCTTTTACTACTACAACACCATCCACGATCCTCATATCTACTATCGTGCAATATGCAGCTCCCTATGCAATGAAAATACGTGCCTTCTTCTTTTGTTGGTTACCCACAAATGAAAGAAATCTTTTGTGTGATTTAAGATCGTAAGAAGTCGATGAAATGGTCTTATGGCTTTCACATCTCTAGATTTAGTTAATTAATTAAGAACTTCATGTGTTAAAGTGATACGACAATTACAATTAAATGTCTTAGAATTTCATTAGGATAAGAACTTATAAATTATACTTTCATTCCAAGAACACAACAATTAGACTAGACCAATCAATTTAGCATTCTATCCAACAGCTTCAACTACTTACCTACATATCTCTCTATTTTGCGTTCTTTAATAAAGACACATCAACCAATTATAGATACTAAATGTGATCTTTTTTACTTTTGAACTTTTATATTGCAGAATATCTGATTGTATTACAATTTCACATAAGTCGAGACTTGAGTCATATAAATAGTCTAATTTCGCAGTAAACAAATTTATACATTATGTTCATCTAACACATTAAACAAAGCAACACATGTTGTCTAAAAAATAATACTTTCTAATCAACATTCATATTTTTTTTTTCTTTCTTTTATCTCTCGTCATGAGATTGTATGGTTTAATTAAAATATCCAATCACTATTAAGATTTTAGGACTCATGTAAAATAGATAAATTCAAATACTAAAGTCAATCTAAAACCAAACAACCAATTGTTAAGGTATTCAAAAAGATATTAATTCCATAACTAACACCATCTAGATATGATAAGTGAATTAATTTTAACAATCAAATTTCAACATTGAGAATGGGTTAAAAAAATTCGCAATTTTTCATGCTTAAAAGTTAGACAAAAAAGATAAATAATCTATAAAGATTTATGTCATGAAAATCACTATATATCTTTTTTTTTCCCTAATTTTTCACCATTTTTTTTGTATTTCCTTTTGAAAAAAGTAAAAAAAAAAAAAAAAAGAATTTACAAAATATCGTAATATAAAGCATTTCTTATATTTTAAAATATTTAATAGACAACACTCTTGATGCTACAAAAAATAGCATCGGTGATTCGGTAAGAGGGACCTGCAAAAAAGAGAAGGAGGACCCTCCGACGATCAAGTCATTAAAGAGAGGATAAAATAAAAAAGTCTATGTGTAGAAAGAATGATTGTGTTTTTGAGCATACCTGGCCCCTTTATTTATAGGGTTGAGAGTCATTGATTTTAGCAGTTTCCTATATTGAATAGAATTCCTTTCTTGCTTGACAAGTTTAAGGAATATGTGATAATTCTCCCGATTAGGGTAGGATTTCTTTCCTATCCGAAAGACTTTCGCTCCAAGATATATTCATTGTTCTGAGGTCGGAAGCCTATGGAAGACGGTGACTAGTTCAGAACCCCTTTTTGTAGATATATTATTTTCCTTACCACGAGGTCTGTAGTACATAGGTCGGTACCCCACTGCTCTGGAGGCAGTGCTGGAGGTTGTGTACTATTCGGTACCCCTTCTGTTCTAGAGCCGTTAGCTCTTGAAGAGCCAGTGCTCTAGAGGCAACTAGCTCTAGAGGAGCCAATGCTTGAGGTGCTATCTCTTGCGAGCTCTAGAGGCGCTAGTTTTGGAGCCCTCCATGCCTATTTGTTTTAGATAGGAGAGTCTTTCTTGGTCTTTATACGTAAGTACTTTGTACACATGTCATGTTCGAATTGGTCTATCATTTTATAGCCCATTAGTTACTCCCCTCCCCCCCCCCCCGAGCCTCAGTTCTGTGGGATCTGTGCAAAGCTGAGGTTAGGATTTCTAAAGAGTCACGCATACTCGATGATTTATAATATACTGTTCTGCAACACTTGCTAATGAAACAAGGTTTTATAAAAGGTCGGTAGGGTGAGAAAAATGGACCAGACCTAGGGGTCTGTGCATTAAGAGGACCAGGCCTAAAGGACTTGTAATTGATACAAGGCTTTAGGGGTCAATACGATGGACCAGACCTGGGAGTCTGTGCATTGAAAAGACCAAGCCTAAAAGACTTGTAATGGATACAAGGCTTTAGGGGTCAATACGATGGACTAGACCTGGGGGTCTGTGCATTGAAAAGACCAAGTCTAAAGAACTTATAATGGATACAAGGCTTTAGGGGTTAGTACGATGTACTAGACCTGGGGGTCTGTGCATTAAGAGGACCAGGCCTAAAGGACTTGTAATGGGTACAAGGCTTTAGGGGTCAATAAGATAGAAGAATCGTAGAAGAATCTGTATGATTAGCAGAGTAAACAATTGATAGATCAATAGTAAGCAGTTCAATAGTAAGGGTGCCTATTGAAACAGCTTGAAAATGCTTGTAAAGTCTATTGCACTCGTACTCCTTTGGTTCATTAGCAAGTGCACCGTAGTAGAGATACATGCAGTGAAAAGATATAGCTGGGTGAGTTGCCAAAAGTTCTCGAAGCAGGGCTTTGAAGTCACCTTGAGTGAGGTATTTGAGATCCGGCTGCTTTAAGATTGTAAATATTTGGGTTGCTAAATCCTTCGTCAACATATTGCCATTGACCCATAAATCCCCTTTGCTTGACAACTCGGGGAGAATCAGATGAACTTCTTGGTAAAGCGGAGTAGCACTAGCATCAGGAAACATGGAAAGTAATGAATTGATGATGTGCCAGCTCTGTGGAGCAAGTGTTGGGTGCTGGGCTTTCTCTACAATTCCACAGCCTAAGGAGTTGTTGAGAATAATTAGATATTCAGAAGTCAATAGTGAAACTGCGTCTGCTCATCATAAAGAGAATCTCATTTGATATGATAATGGAGCTCATGCAGCCCTTAGTTCAGGCAATGGGAATCATGTTGACATTAGAAAATACATAATGAATACTGCCACAATTGGTGCCACATCATCAAATGAAAGGTCATTGAATTTAAATTTGACAATCGCGGGAGGTCCTCCACCAACAAAACAGAACTTCAAAGCAGAAATTTCTTTGCCTATTATTGGATGGAATTTGAGAGCTCAGATTTCATTTGATTCAGATTTTAGGGATCGTCCTTGTGTTCCTTCAAGCATTGAGTTGCCGTGTTTGAATTATAACATCAGTGAGCAAGACGATACACTTAGAAAAATAGTTGTCACTTGTCGCTAGAAGGAGCAAATATTCGTGGGTAGGGATCCACTAAAACTTCGCTAGTTTTCATAGTGGAAAGTCCTGTGTAGAATCTTCCAAATGTTGCAGAAGGCCCTAGTAAAGATGATGAGTTGCCAGACAATACTGAGATTATTGGAGCAGTAAGTTCAACAGTGAGGGATCATAGTTGTTCTCAAGCTGTAGATCCTTCTATTACAACCCCAGATGTTGATGTTACTACTAAACCTGGGGGATCCAGTATAAGTGACAGATTAATGATGGTTGATTATGACAATTACTATCTGCAACAGATTCAGGAACTGATAAAGTATGCAGACCACGAGTTGATAGCCAAAATGGGAATGGAATCAAGGCTAGAGTGCAGCCTGAAATGTCATAAGGAAGATTCTCATTGAGCTTGTTCTTAGAACGATCAAGGGAGCTCAGATGCATCAGATTTTCCAAATTTTCAGGAATTTCACCATATAACTGATTCCTTGAAAGGTTCAAACTTTTCAGCATATTGATCTGAGACAAAGTGTTGCCAGGAATTGGTCCGGACAGTTTGTTACCTGACAAATCAAGAGAAAACAAATTTCTGCAGCTTTCAAGTGTTCTAGGAATGCTTCCTGACAGATTATTGTTTGATATGTCAATGGCTTGTACCATTTCCAGCATATCAAGCTCATCAGGAATTGTTCCCACTAAGAAATTGTATGAAAAATTAAAATATATCTGCATGTTTTTCAAACTTGCAATCACTGACCCTAAAATAGATCTAGTGAGATGGTTGTGGGAGAGATCCAAAAACATTAGGCGGCAAAGTTTCGCCATACTTTCCGGAGTTGATCCATTTAGCTTGCTTCCACTGCCGTCCAAGTATGAAAGCAACTCAAGTTTTGAGACAGCAGGTGGAATTGGTCCAGCGAACCTGTTATGCTGCAGTTGAAGATTTTCAGTTCATAAATATTCTCAGGGATTGCACCTTTCAGGGCATTGTATTGCAGCCCGAGACCTTGGAGGAGAGAAAGCTCGGATAGTTCGGGAGGAACTAGGCTTGGTTTTAGTGAACCACTGAAATTGTTTCTACCCTAGAAAGAGCATGTCAAGATTTGAGTAATTGAAAAGGTCATAGTTGGTGATACTGAAAGCTTCCTCTGGTGTTTCATCTCCTAATAGAATGTCACCAAAAGGTGTAGAGCCTATCTCCCTAGTGAGCTCGCGGCTTTCTGCATTTGCTTGGCGTGAACAACAGCCACAACATGAAAGCTGGAAAAAAAAACTGCTGCCTAATCAGCGTATCGGGGACAAGAAGTGATTTTCCCAGAAAATAGCTCGTCAAGGTTTGAAGGAGTCAGCGTTTTGGACCGACCAGAACGTTTCAAAGATGTAGAAGTAGGACGAGACTAGAAGAAAGAATTTAAGTCATTTTGAAGTTTTTATTGGACACCAAAATCCTACAACATATTGAATTCTTCGGGTGGCATATCTTAGGTACTAAAGGAAGACCTCAGCCGTCTTAATTAAAGATTCCTTCCAGTGAAGTGAAAGGTTGGGACATTCGGTTAAAGCCAAGCCACAAACGAATGTGAAATGCCATTTACTACAGATGGAGACATGGGTCGATTAAATGCAGGAGACATTACAAACGAGGGAGAACCAGGTAAGAGGCTCAAGGTAGCAGCCATGTCCATTGCACTAATAGCCGCAGTTGATCTGGGGGATGGAACAGCAGACCTGGTAGGGACATACAATGGTCGAAGCTCTTCAACCGCGTGTGCAAAAAAAGCAAACCCGTCTCATTTTGATCCTTCGACTGGTGAAACTGCATCTATAAATAGCAAGACAAATACTATAGTTCCCAAAGATACAGACGGGTTGTATGCAGTTGACGTCTTCGGGAAGCCCGCTGCTTGGCGGAAAAGGAACGGGTGGTCTGTCTAAAAGAGCCTGTTCTAGACAGCAACGCAGTCGTCGTGAGCGAGAAGGAGAGCTTGAAGAAGCGAGAGTTGAGGCTGTTCTCACGGTGCGTATGTCAAAGTAGAGGCGACAAAGATGTTAAGGTCTCTTTTCTTAAACCCTTTGAATTTTCTGGAGTTGGACACATCGGTTGAGAATTAAATGGGTTTTTCGTAAATATTTGGAGATTCAAACACGCTACAAGAACTCCAGCTATCTAGTCTCTTCCCTCTCAGAGTAGAAGATGATCTGTGCACTTATTTTTGGCCTTTCTCTCTCTCGACTATATGCAGAACAGAACACTAATCAGTGCTAAACCCATGAAGAAAAGGCAAGTAAGAGATTTAGCATCAATAATGGTAGTCTCAACCACCACGACTTTTAAAACTGAGCACACAATTGTCATAAGAAGCGATGCGAAGTGGATAGATTATCAGTCAAGAATGAGTTCTTCTTTGTGATCAAAGAAGCAATGGAGAATATATGGGGTGTCACGACCCGTAGCAACCAAAACCCCGAACATGGCCATATAGGTTTGGGGCTGCTTTAGAGCCACCGCTTTGTCTGGTTTGTGGGCGAACATTGACGAAAATATTGTTGCTTTTTAGCTCTCTTTTTTCAGACCACACGCAAGAAGGAGTCTAAGAAATCTCCAACTTTAAAACCCAGATCGGAAGACTCGTTGTGAGGAACAACATAAGAATTACGGATATTGACTGTGCTGTCGGGTAAAACTGATCCAAGAAGAGTTCCAATGACTTGCTCGGCCAGGTGGTGAATTCTAAAATTTTTTGGAGTAATTTCTGGGCTAGTCTAGAGCGAGAAAGTTGCTGGGGTTGAACTGGGTACACTTGGGTCTGAAATCAGTTTGCTGATTTTCACAGCTCGGCTAGGCTCGCTACTTGGCTTGGTGAATGACAGCTGAAATACACCACTTGATTGTACCTTAGTTGATGCAAGTTTCCCTTGTCTTTCCCAAGATGTAGCTTTTTTATGACACTGCCTTTAGGGCTTCGTTCTAGAACTCCTTGTAGCAAATATCTCGAAACTGAACTGAAAGTTCGGATCACAGCAAAGATGATATAGCGATGATAGATGATGATCTGTGGGTAATTGATTGGTGGCCATTGTTGTTTGGATCTGGGCAGCGTTGTGAGGCCGCGGAGTCGGCTTTTGTGTTATGAGGCCGGTATGGATGGTGAGGGAGAGGTGGTTTTTTTTTTCCTGGTTTTTCTGGCCCCATCTCAAGAATGGCAGAGAGAAATTATGCAGTGGTTGAGACTTCACTGGGATAGTCACCATTAGAGGCTATTCCTTCATCGAATAGTGAAAATTTTAGAGGAGTTTTCAGTTGGCCTTGTTTGCGGCTTTGCCTTGTCTATTTTCCAAGTTTTCAGAGCATCGAGTTTTATTTTCTCTCATCTTATGTCACGAGATCGGGATGAAGAATAGGTGAGCCTGATCTATATCTTCCGTACGGAATCAAATTTCTCTGATTGTTCGCTTGGCTTGAATATATAAACATGTATATAGAGATAGAGAGATAGAGAGATAGAGAGAGAGAGAGAGGGAGGTGGGTTTTTCTCTTTGAAGTGCCGTTCCCATATATTTCCACTAAAATCACGTGTGTTTCACTTTTCCTTATCCCACTGTCTGAATCTTGTTCTAGTTCTTGATCTTGATAATTAAATTGCGACGAAGAGGAGTAGAAAATCTAAAGATTGCAAACTTTCGTTCCCCTGCACTATAGTTCAGTTCCAGAACTAGCGATGGCAAAAAGAACAAAAAATAACTCTTATTTGTCGCTTGAAATAATATGAAAAGGTTAGATCACGGGGTGCCTCTCTTTGTGCACCAAAAATAATAATAGTAAAAAATTTAAGCCACATGTAATGATTAGATGTGCTGAGAAATTATAGATCTCTCTATTGTTCGATTTTTCAGTTTTAACAATAGGGCAACTCTTTTTGCATTCCTGGCGGCACTTCTTGGGCTTGCACCAGTCGGAGCTGATGATGGCTATACGCGTCAATTGATCCGCCATCTCTCTATCAGTCATAAAGACAATCGATCACAATGACGGAGATCGAATTACAGGTTGCAAACCTTAAGCCCCTCTCTGAACAAAGCTAGGATTTGGAGGTTTACAGCAATGGAGATGCCGATTGACAGTGATGACGACGGCAAGAAGACTGAAAGGGATGGGAATCAGATGTCTTTCTTTTCATGTGTCTGGACTCTGTAGAAGGTAAATTACTTTCCTGTGATTCAGAAAGTTAAATCATGGTGCCCAAGAAGTAATAATAGTAAAAGAATTTTAGTCATATGTAATGACTAGACTTGTTAAAAAATTGTAGATCAATGATCAGTATACATGTAACTTGAGTTAAATTCGAAAGTAGGGTGAAAAAAAAAGTTATTTTTCAAAATAAGGTTCTTTCAAACTTATTTACTAAAATAGGGTTGTTTTTAAAAACGTTTTTTGAAAAGACGCTTTTAAAAACGTCTTTCCAAAAGACGCTTTCATTTCAATATTTTTTTTCGTCAATTACACTTAAAATCGTCTTTTGAAAAGACGCTTTTTAAAAGCGTCTTTCCAAAAAACGCTTTCCATAAGAGCAAATACAAAACCAGCAACCACCATCTACTGGGACGCCCGTTACATTCAGGAGGCCGCATCCTTCGACTGGTACCAGCGTTACTCTACCCTTCGTCCCTTCATCCGCAAATACATCCGTACCTCTTCGCGAGTCCTCATGGTTGGTTGCAGCAATGTTGGTGATTTCACTCGATTCCTTTCTCTTTTGTTTTTTTTTTTTTTTCGTATTTTGATTTGCATTGAATCGTTCCCAATTGATCAAATTTAGGGTTTTTTAACTCTCTGGTTGGCCTGGTCCTTGTTTTTTGCATATTGATTTGAGTTCCCAATTATTGAACTTAGGATCTGTTTGGTTTCTGAGAAAATTGAGGAAATGAAACGGAAAAGAAAATCAAAGTTTTTATCAGCGTGTCTTGATTTATGTGCTGTATGGCAGAAAGAGCAATCTTTGAAATAACAGTGTGCGTCAATGGTTGCAATGAAGACTATAATTGCTGAAGATGGAGCTAAGACTCCAGTGATGATGGATGTTGATGACCAGGCTCTGTTTTGTCAATGATGATGAAGCATACTGGAATTGATGGGTTTGAGGATGTGGAATTGTTAAAAGGTTTAGTCAGATGGGTTTAGGAGTTAGCTTTAGATCAAGACTAACTAAAGTTTTCAAAGGAGAATCAATTTGAGTGGCAGACAGAAGCAGAGAGTCCTAAACAGAGCATCAACGGACCAAAGTGCTGTGGATTTGAACATGCCAAAATCCGAAAATGAAAACGAGTAGAGAGGCCTTCTCTGTCTAACCTCCAAGCAACTCCAAATCCGAAAACGAAAAGTCCAGCCAGTAACAACACTGATGCGAGCTCTCTAACGAGTAGGAACAAGGATGTGAGCTCTCTAACGAGTTGGTCAAGCGACCTCTCTAACAAGTAGGAACAATCGGAACAAGAGTGAGACGTCTCGGAAGAAACGGTGTTATAACAACACTGAAAACGTCTGTTCAACAGACGTTTTCTCAAACTACCTTACTTTGGTAAATAACTTTACTGTAGCCTTATTTTGGAAATTAAGTTTCAAAACAACCGTATTTTAGAAAAAAATTCCATGTAACTTGGTCAGTACACATATAATACTGGCTTGATTTTGACATATACGTGTATACATATAGGCATGTGTATATACAAACAGATCTTATGATTATATATATAAACACGTATTTGTATATACATAATCTTGCAAATAATATGTAGAATTTAATCTCTACGTTGGTATATAAAAATTTAATCTGATTCAATCTTGCTTAACATCTATCAAATTATATGAAATTTGAGAGAATTTAAATAATCATTAAGGAGCAATATTAGTAGTAGAGAACGAAGCATGTTGACTGTCGTTCCCACAGACGGTGCCAAACTGATGCTGCATAGCATCAGCGATTCGGCAAGAGGGACCTGCAAAAAAGAGAAGGAGGACCATCCGACGATCAAGTCAGTAAAGAGAGGATAAAATATAAAGTCGATGTGCAAAAAGAATGATTGTCTTTTTGAGCATACCTAGCCCCTTTATTTATAGGGCTGAAAGTCATTGGTTTTAACAGTTTCCTATATTGAATAGAATTCCTTTCTTGCTTGACAAGTTTAAGGAATATGTGATAATTCTCCCGATTGGGGTAGGATTTCTTTCCTATCCGAAAGACTTACGCTCCAAGATATATTCCTTGTTCTGAGGTCGGAAGCCTATGGAAGACGGTGACTAGTTTGGAACCCCTTTTTGCAGATATATTAGTTTCTTTACCACGAGGTCTGTAGTACACAAGTCGATACCCCCACTGCTCTAGAGGCAGTGCTGGAGGTTGTGTACTATTCGATGCCCCTTCTGTTCTGGAGGCGTTAGCTCTCGAAGAGCTAGTGCTCTTGAGGCAGTTAGCTCTAGAGGAGCCAGTGCTTGAGGTGCTAGCTCTGCGAGCTCTGGAGGCGCTAGCTCTAGAGCCCTCCATGCCTATTTGTTCTAGATTAGAGAGCCTTTCTTGATCTGTATATGCAAGTGCTCTGTACACGTGTTATGTCCGAGTTGGTCTGTCATTTTATGGCCCATCAACTCTTATGCATAAAAACTCTTTTAGACTAATCTGAATCTTAAAAAAATTAAGTATTAAGTTCATCCAATGCATTGAACAAAGTAACTCATGTTGTCTTCTCTAATGCATCCAGTAGTACTTTGTCACTAACATTCATATTTTTTTCCTTCTTCTATCTCTCTTCATGAGATTGTATAGTCTAATTAAAAAGTCCAATCGCTATTAAAATTTCAAGACTCACGTAAAATAAATAAATTCAAATACTAAAGTCAATCTAAAAACAAACAAGTAATTGTACAAGGTGTTAATTTCATAACTAACACCATTTAAACATGATAAGTGAAGTAAGTTTAACAATCAAATTTCACATTGAGCATTGGTTAAATAAATTCACAATCATCCATTATTAAACGTTGGAACAAAAAGATAAATAATCTATGGATATTTATGTAAATTTCTAAAAATCTTTTGTTTCTTCACCTTTTTTTTTTCTTTTGAAGAATGTAAAAAAAATATTTACGAAAAACATAATATATAACTTTTAAGAGATTTTAAAATATTTCATGGAAAACACTCTTAATCTTAAAAATTATTTTACGTTAATCTGAATCTAAAAATAAATAACATTACTTGTGAGGTTTTTGTGGAGTAGTAAGGGTCTTAGATTTCTTTTGTTTAGAATATTCCATGAATAAGAAGATTTATCTTATTTTTTAACACAACTCCTTGAGCATTGATGTTATTTTTTAATTTAGCACAATTCTCACTTCTAACAAATGATTTTCTAACCCACACCATCTTCGGCTTCCATTTTTCTACTTGTTCCTTTACCTTTTGAATTAGGTTCGCTAGATTTGTTCTCCTCATTTGACTTGGATTGATTCTTTTTAGGATTATTATTTTAATTTAGACTCCAATTTTTCCTAGATTGATAGTTTGTATTGTCTTTATATTGATTTAAAAACATTAACTTTCCACAAAAGGCTTAAATAAATCTTCTAGATCCAACTTAGATTTATTATTTAAATTTTATAAATGAACATTATTTAGCTTAGGAGAATGTGGCCTAATGTATCCTTTCACCCCATAATGATGACATATTGGAATAATTTTTTGTTTTGGTTTCCATTTTTTAAAAATATTAAGGTATAATTTGTCCTTGCACGCCACATCGATGGAAAACTAGCACGAACTTGGATAAAACAGTCCTATACATCAAGGGAGTTCTAGATGTAGTTAACACTTGAGTTGGAGGCTAAGATGAATTTTGGCATTTACAGGAGTTGTTTTCAAAGACTTAACACAAGTTGTAGATGATGTTTTCTTATATCCAACAAATCTTTGATTAGTTTTGTCTCTTATACTTTTTTCATATTGTCAACATATGGTCTAATTTTCTGTGCTCACATTAAATTTCTCAAGGTTCCACTAGCTTTTTCTAAATCATTACCAAGTTTTGAAACTTTAGACTCAAGTTACATTTTATCATTTAAGCATGTTTGAAACTCATTCGTACAACTTTAAACATATGCAAATAAGACAAATTTTCATTATCAAACTATTCAACCAAAGATGAGGATTTCTCAAGTTCAAGTTGACATGAATATTTAAGATTTTCTAATTCATTCAATTTTTCAACCAATTTTTTTTTTTTAACTTTGTTTTTCTTATAAATGTTTTTACCCAAGAGCTCAAAATATTTAAGCACTTTTTCATAGACCTCTTTGGGAAAAAAAAATATTATATAAATTATTAGTATAAGTGTCATTATTAATAGAAGAATTATTACCAGACTCTTCAATACTCATAGACATCTTTATATCAATAAATGATCACCCTCAAGTTATTACACCAAAAACAAGAGTACCTGATCCGACACTAATTGTTAGGAAATAAATTTTAGGATAAATTATACTAACTCCTTTTGACGTTTTTGACAATTACATTGACCTTTCATTTAGTCAAATTTTTTTAAAAAATGACAATATTGCCTTTTTTATTTTATTTTATTTTTTACAATTTTTTTAATTTTGACCAATTTTTTCTAACTATTTTTTTATTTTCAAATAAATATTAATTAAAATATTCTTTGACTAAAAAATATAATTTTTTTATTTAAAAATTATTTTTATATAAAATGAAAAACAATTCTTTAAAAAAGTTAGAAAAAATGGTCAAATTTTAAAAAAATACAAAACAAAACATGAAAGGGTTAATTTGGTCATTTTCAAACAAAAATTGGACTGGAGAGGAGGTCAGTGTAGCTTGTCAGAAAAAATAAGAGAGTTTAGTGTAATTTCAGAAACCTCAGGGAAAGTCAGTGTAATTGTCAGAAACCTCAGGGGAGGTCAGTGTAATTTATCCAAAATTTTAAGTGATATTAAATCACCCGCGGAAGAAAAATGTATTTGTTTATATTGACATTGTAATCTTAATTTATTCTCAATCTCAATTTCAATAACTTGATTTAAGGTTTAATTTTAAAAATTTATCCAACCACATGTTGTGGAACGGAAGAGAAAAATGAAATAATGAAGTGAAAAGAAACAAACACAACAAGAACAAAAGAACACTAAAATATGAAGAATACAAAACGAGGTGTTAATACTTACTCACAAATGTCTAAGGACACTTCTTGTCACTCTCTCTCTTTCCTTTCCTAAGAAAAAAACATTATATAATGTTCATAAACTAAAAAATATGAAAAAGAAGCAAAAATCATGAAACTGGCCCCCAAGTACCGATCGGCACACAAAGAGGGGTTTCTGGCACCCGAGTGCCAATTGCAGTCTTTCAGTCCCGATTGACGCACACGAGTGTCGATGGGCCATTTTTCAACTTTCTCCAAAAGTTATGAAACTTTTTATACCGATTAGTCAATAGAAGAGGGGGTTTTCTAGGTCCCAGTGTTGATCGATAAATTCTCAAAAGCGCTTGAAACGATTTGGGTACGAGTCGGCTTAAGAATGCAAGACACAAATAATAAATCTCTTCCTTGACTTGTATTTCCTCAAGCCACGAGTGAATAAAATTCTTATGTTATCTTCTCCACAAAACCCCTAAGGATCAAATCAAATGGTGTGAACACCAATCAAGTCCAAAGAGTGTTTGAACTTGTGTAGTGCAATGGGCTTAGTCATTATATCTGGTGGATTCTCTGTTGTGGCAACCTTATTGATTGTAATGTCACCTTGGAACATAACATCTCAAAAAAAAAAAAAAAATCATATCTAACATCTATGTGTTTGGTCCTCTCTTGATACATTTGATTTTTGGTTGAATGTATTGCACTCTGGCTATCACAAATACAACAGTAAAATCCTGCTGTAAGCCCAAGTCACTAACCAAACCCCTCAACCAAATTATCTCTTTCACTATTTTTGTTGTTGCCATATACTCTGCTTCTATTGTTGAAAAAGTAATTGTAGACTATAGAGTAGCTTTCCACCTAATCGCACAACTAGCAAATGTGAAGACATAACCTGCCAGAGATCTTTTCTTATCCAAATCACAAGCATAATTTGAATCAACATAACTAACGACGCTAAAACCAAAGCCACCAGCTCTATCAAACACTAAGCCAATATCTGATGTCCCTCTCAAATACCAAAGTATCAATTTCACTACATGCCAATGAACCCTACTAGGATTAGCCATATATCGATTGACAACACTAATTGCATGTGAAATGTCCAGACGTGTGCAAATCATAGCATACATGATGCTTCCAACTGCACTCGAATAAGCAACACAACATGTATTATTCTTCTTCCTCACTCTACGGATACAACACTACAAAAAGCCTAAAATAAGAGGCAAGTGGAGTACTCACTAGTTTGGAACTCTACATAGAAAAACACTTAAGCATCTTCTCTTTGTACTTTTGTTGTGACAAGTACAACATTCCATGTTTCTTGTCCCACTAAATCTCCACACCCAAAATCTTATTTGTAGCACCAAAATCTTTCATCTCAAACCATTACTTAGCTGGGACTTCAAACTATTAATCTCTAACATTGGTAGCTATAAACATGTCATCTACAAAGATTAACAAGTAAACAAAAAAACCATCTGACAATTGTCTACGACACAGGCAACTGTCAAAATTACTCCTTGAGTAACCACTGCCCACCATAAAGTTGTCAACCCAATTGTACCACTGGCTTGGAAACTACTTTCACCTATGTAATGACTTTTTTGAACTTACAAACATGATCTTCTTTACCTTACACAACAAAACCCTCTGGTTGTTTCATGTAGATAGTTTCCTTAAGCTCGCCATGTAAGAATGATGTCTTGACATCAAGCACTACGTTAAACAAAGCAATCAAATCAAGCAACACGTGAATAGAGCTATGCTTCACAACGAGTGAGAACACTTCATTGAAGTTCACATCTTATCTCTGATTGTAGCCCTTTGTAACCAAGTATGCCTTGTATTTAGCATCTTCAACCCTTGGGATGCCTTTCTTTTTCTTGAAGACCTATTAGCAACTAATAGTCTTAGGGCCTTTAGGCAATTTTACCAAATCCTATGTTTGGTTCTTGTAAAGAGATTTAACCTCTTCATTCATGTCCACACTCTACTGTGCAGACTCACTACTCGTGACAACTTCTGAATAGGTGGAAGGATCTTAAATTGAAATATCCTCTGTCATTATAAATGCATACACAACCAAATCTGCATACCCAAATATCTAAGGTGGCCTAATCTATCTCATTTCTCTACCAGTCACAAAACTATATTCTTATTGTGCTTCAACACTAGAGTTTGAGGAAGAACTTTGTGTAAAAACAATAGGTTGTAGTTGAGTGCCCTCTTGGACTCTCTCTGAAGCTTCAACCTACCACTCCACCTCTTTGCTATAACTCTGCTTATTTCTTGAAACATCACTGAACTCCTTTCTCGGGTGAAACACAGCAGATTCATCAAAAGTAACATCCCTACTAATAATTAACATAGGTAACTTAGGATTAGTACACCATAATCTGTATCATTTAACCCCTTATGCATATCCAATAAATAGGCACTTTTTGCCCTAGGCTTAAGTTTATTGTCATTCATATGATAATAAGCAGGACATCTATCAACCATTGGAATCTAAGCTGCTCAAATAAATTAGATTTTTTTTCAAGTCTAGTATATGTCGTACATTTGTCAAAGTTCTCACAATTCCGTCAAGCAAACGAATTTGAACTATACTTATCCCAACTACCTTACAGGGCATGTTGTTGCCCATTAAAAGTAAAAGACCATTTATTACATCATAGGTGGCAAACCAATCCCGATTAGGGGTCATATGATCGGAGTAACCCGAATCAAGAATCCACTCCTCATTAGAACGATTATCTAAAAGGACGTTATTTGCAACCTCAACGGTTTCTTGTGCATACAACATTAGAAGCATTAGAAGAAATTTTCTTTTTCTTTCCCCCTTGTTCTTTGAGCATAGGACATTTGGTTTTATAGTGCCCAAATTTGTGACAGTAGTAACATTCAATCTCACTCTTAGGTGTTCTAGACTATGAGCAGCCTTTAAGTCTACCTTAGCCTCTACCTCGGTTGCTACCATTACCACTACCACTATCAGAGCCCCTTTCATTAGGTCGGCCTTTATTATTAGAGGAATATGAATGACCCTTCACAAACAAACCCTCAGCTTATAAATCATCACCACATTTTTCATTCAACTTAGTCCTCAACTCTTTCATGTTTAAAGATTCCTTAACATCTACCAAGGAGATGGTATCCCTATCATATAATATAGAATCAACAAAAGTCTCAAAGAAATCCAACAATGAACTAATCTATCTCTTTTCTCTACCAGTCGTAATACTATATTGTTGTTGTGTTTCTGCACAATAACTTGAGAAAAAACTTTATATAAAAACAATAGGCTGTAGTTGAGTGCCCTCTTACACTCTTTCAGAAGCTCCAAGCTGTAGCACCACCTCTTTTTTATAACTCTGCTTATTTCTTGAAACATCACTGAACTCCTTTCTCGGGTGAAACACAACAGATTCATCAAAAGTAACATCCATACTAATAACTAACTCGGATGAATTAGGATTAGTACACCACAATCTGTATCCTTTGACCCCCTTGTGCATATCCAATAAATATGCACTTCTTTGCCCTAGACTCAAGCTTACCGTCATTCATATAATAATAAGCATGATAACCAAAAACTTTCAAATTTGAATAGTCAGCAGGAGTATAAGACCATACCTCATGAGGAGTTTTAGTTTTAATAGAAGTATTAGGAGAATGGTTCACCAAATAAAAAATTGTATTGACGGCCTCGACCCAAAATGCCTTGGACAAACCGACATTTGAAAGCATGTAACGAGCTCTCTCCACAAGAGTTTTGTTCATCCGTTATGCGACTCCATTTGTTGGGGAGTGCCACAAATTTTGCGATGCCTCGCAATACCTTCATTATGATAAAACTTATTAAACTCTCCATCACAAAACTCCATGTTGTTGTCTGTTCTAAGCCGCTTGACCTGCTTTCCTGTTTACTTCTCAATCAAGACTTTTCACTACTTCAATGTACCAAACACCTCATTATTGTTCTTCAGAAAATACGCCCAAACTTTTCTTAAATGATCATCAATGAAAGTTAGAGAATACCAAGCACCACCATGGGATGTGGTGGTAGCAGGACGACAAATATCTGAATGGATGTAGTCAATTGTACCCTTAGTTTTGTGAATCACGGTACTGAACTTCACCATTTTCTATTTTTTAAAGACACAATATTCACAAAAGTCAAGCTTTCCTATAGACTGTCCACAATGCAAACCTTGTTTGCTCATAATTTTCATACCCCTTTCACTCATGTGACCCAATTGCATATGCCACAAATGGGTATTATCTAAATTTGGATCAACTCAAGATGAAGATGAAACACATGTAGAACCAACAACTGTACTGCTCCGAAAAACGTAAAAGTCATTAACTTTGTTACATTACTTCACAACCAAAGATCCCTTAGCAAACCTTCGTAACTCCACCTTCAGCGAAGAACCTACAACCATTGGAATCTAAATTGCCTGAAGAAATTAGATATTTCTTCAATTCCAACGTTTCATATACACTACTATCAGTGACGCTCAATCGTGCGTCGTTAATATGTAGTGGTGCGTCGCTAATAGGTTCTCGCCTATTTTTTTCCCGTGGGAAACCCCTTTTTGTTGCTTTTTAGCGACACACATGGTGTGCATCGCAAAAGGACACGATTCACGACACTTGACTATGCGTCGCAAAAACTATAATTTTTTGTAGTGTGTGTCGTACATCTGTTAAAGTCCTTACAATTTTGCTATGCAAATGAATTCAAATTATACCTATCCTAACTGTCTTACTGGCCATGTTGTTGCCCATTAAGACTGAACGACCATTAATTGCATCATAGGTGGCAAACCAATCCTAATTAGGGGTCATATGATAGAAGCAACCTGAATTAAGAAGCCATTCATCCTTAGAGCAATTATCTGAAACGATAACTAAAATGACATTATTTGTAACCTCAACAGTTTCTTGTGCAACATCAACGACATTAACAAAATTTTTCTTTTTCTTTCCCCCTTGTTCTTTGAGCTTAGGACACTCGATTTTATAGTGCACAAACTTGTGATAGTAGTAACATTCAATCTCACTATTGGGTATTCTAGACTGTGATCGGCCTCTAAATCCATATTGGTCTCTATTTTGGCCGCTACCATTACTACTACCAGAGCCTCTCTCATTAGGTCGACCTCTATTATTGCAAGAGTCCGAATAACCCTTCACAAACAGACCTTCGACATGGAAATCATCACTGCCATTTCTATTCTACTTAGCCCTCAACTCTTTCGAGTTTAAAGATGCCTTAACATCTACCAAAGAGATGGTATCCCTTCTATATAACATAGGAATTAACAAAAGTTTCAAAGAAATCCAACAAGAAACACAAAAAAATTAGGGCTTGGTCTTCTTCTTCAACTTTAACGTCAATATTCTTCAGATCCTTGATAATTTTATTAAATTCATCAAAGTGCTCATTAATGGACATACCTTCCTTCATCTTAAGGGTGTACAACCGCTGCTACAAATACAAATGGTTGGTAAGTGACTTCTTCATGTACAAATTCTCTAACTTTTTCCAAAGCCCATAGACGGGTTCTTTATCTACTACCTCATGCAAGACTCTATTGGAAAGAGAAAACTGAATAGCATTATGTATCTTTTCTTGCATCTCGATCTTCTACTCCGTGGTCAACGTTGATGGAAACATGCCGTCCAAAATTTTGACAAACCTTGTTGTCATAACAAGGTGAGCATTTCGATGCTCTAATGACCAAAACTATTTTGATCATCAAACTACTTTACTTCGTATTTTAAGGTAACCATCACCAAGGCTCTGATACCAGTTTGTTGTGGAATAGAAGCGAGAAACAAAATAATTAAGTGAAAATAAACAAACACAACAAGAGCAAAAGAACACCAAATATATGTGGTTCGACAAATAGCTTACGTCCACGGGCAAAACATAACAAAAGATCCACTATCAAAATATGAAGAATACAAAACGGGGTGTTAAAGTCCACACATAAATGTCTAAGGACACTTTATGCCACTCTCTCTCGTTCCTTCCCTCAAAACAATTCACTATATACTGTTCCCAAACCTTAAAATATGAAAAGAGGCAAAAATCACGACATTGGGCCCCGAGTGCCAATCAACACACAAAGAGGGGGGTTTCTAAAACCTGAATGCCGATTGTGTCATTTTTTAATATTCTCCAAAAGCTCTAAAACTTCTTATATCGATTGGTCAATTGAAGAAGGGGTTTTCTACGTCCAAGTGTCAATCGGTAAACCCCCAAAAACATCTGAAATGGGTTGGGTGCGAGTCGGATCAAGAATGCAAGACATAAATATCACCATAAAAATTAAAGCATAAATCAATCACACAATTCACAAGATTTTAGGAGGGAAAACCTCTAAGAGAATAAAATTCAATGAGCTACAAAATGGTCTACTTATCAATAATGAAGATAATACAAGTCCACAAAGATGTATCCCCAATCAACTAACTTATCACGAGCTAGTGGATTACTACTAGTCTGCTTGAATTTCCTATTGCTTGTTTCTTATTGATTAGCATTTTACAACCACAACACTATCTATGATCCTCAGATCCACCACCATAACAATGTGTAGCTCCTTGTACAATAAAAGTGCATCCCTTTTTCTTTTGTTAGTCACCCACTAACCTAGGAGATCTCTTATGTGATTTAAGACCATAAGAAATTAAGACGCAATCGTGTGACTTATAAAGATGATTCCAAAGTGTATGGAATGCAAATATATTCAAGTGCTCAATATATGTTGTGAAATAAATTCATAGAATGCAAGAGTTTTTCTAAGAGACTTAGTGAGATAATCACAAATATATGATGTATATGATGGCTTTAAAAAGCTCAAAAAGTTTTTCTATATGTTCTCTTGTTTTGCGAAATAACCCTAGAAAGGCGTATTTATAATTTCAAAAGCCCTAAATTGACTCGGATCAGAGTTTCCTAATCAAAAATAATTTTTTCTCAAAAAATACGAACAAAATAGTACCCATTTGTTCAAACACAACTTGGTTTCCCATTTAGACGTGTATTATTTCGATGACGTACATGATCTAACTTCAAATAGCCATACCTCACCCATACGAAGTTAGATTGGGGTGTTCTACCTATCATTATGAAGCTCTTGAAGTATTCTTATAGTCATCAATCTTCAACCAGATTGAGGCTCGAATAGATATAGTTATGAGTTCTCACTTGACACCCTTACATAGACCAATTCTTTGGAATTAAAATTAGCCAACATGAAAAATAGATAAATTTTGTCTTCACGAGGTTGTGTAGAGTTGGGCCATCAAATGAGGATTATTTGAGTGAAGAAGACTCTAAAAAAGAGTAGAAGAAATAAGAGAAGAGATAGATGGCTTTAGAAGTATAGCAATGGAAAATGGAGGAAGAGAGGGCATGATAAATTTGGACACTTGGTGAAAAAGTTTATGCTCCCAAAAGATAACATGGCAAGAGATTTGAAGATTACAAAATAGAGAATTATAACACTGATAGTACTTGTGTTCAACATCATATACAAGAAAGAAACACAATCAAGAATGCGATTCTTGTGTTCAACGTCATATACAAGAAAGAAACACAATCAAGAATGCGATTCAGGTTTATTGCAATCATGAGACTAAAGTAAGACAAAACAAGCTGAACCAAACATCAAAGATGTTGATAAATGGGAGGAAAGCCAAACAATCATTCACAAAGGGGTCTGATTATCAAGGATAAGTGTAGGCAATTAGTTCATGGTGTGAACAACTATGAAAATAGCCTTTCACTATAAGGGAGTATGGACAAATGAACAAAAAGAAAAGCCTAGACAGTATCAAGAATGTGTTGAAGCTTACATTCAATGTAACCATTCTGTTATGATGTATTAAGGTATAACAAGTGATCGAGAAATAACCCCATAATAGTTGAGAACATCATGAAAAACATGTTGAGTGTATTTTAAGGCATTGTCAGACCAAGTTTTTTTGATTCGTTTGAAGAACTAGGTTTCAACCAATTGAGCAAAATTGCAAAAATATTTAGCAATTTAAAATGTGTTTTCATAAAAAATACCCAGGTAAAACGAGAGAAATCATAAACAAAGATCACAAAATAGCATGAACCACCCATACTAGAAATAGGGGGAAGACTCAAAACATTTGAATAAATAAGCTCAAAATGAGCAAATATAATAGACTTTTATTAAATGAAAATGTCATTTGTTTTCCATGTTGAGAAGAAATATAGTCAACTTGACTAGAATATGAAGACATTGACCTAACAAACCTCTAGAAATTAATAATTTGACTAGAAAGAGAGAATCATGACAAAGACACGAGTGCCAAAGAGCCAATGAAAGTGATGAAGATAACACAACAAAGATTTCTATCTCATATGAGGATCATGTACAACACATCCAAAGGAATCAAAGATTAGACAATAACTAATTTCACACAATTGGCCAACTGAAAGAATATTAAAAGAAAGTTCATACACATAAAAAAAAAAAAACAACAGAAAGATAAAGTTTGGATGAAGTAATAATGCTTATATATCATGTCACACTTGAAAATTCAAAGACTGTGACTTAGGGTTATTGACACCCTGTCAACTCTGTTAAAAATGACCTTTTTCGATCAATTAAATATAAACAGTTTGTTATTCCCTTTTTATACTGGTTCAAGTTCCATAATGGAATTAAATGAAATGAATTTCATTAGGTTCTATTATCTAGAACCTGTCTTGTCACGACCCGAGACCCCACCCAATGTGGATCTCGTGTCGCTATCCTGATCCGACGTTACTTGTCGAACCAAGGGTCTCAACTTGCAACACATCAGTGCTACTAACATGCAACAACTAAATGTGGAAGAAAATAAATAAAAGCTGTATGTGATATATATATATGTTTATGTTTACAAAATGCGGAATACAAAATTTTTTAATACAACTGTTCATCCCCAAGACATGGATAACATGGGACAGCTACAAAACTGTCTGTACTAAGTATTACACTTACAACTTCAAAAGAATGTCCACTGCTATCTAGCTGACTGCTACTACTCTTTTATAGCTTTATTTCCTGAAAGGGTTGGTAAGTTTGGGGTGAGCTAACTAAAGCTCAATAAGTAATTCTCCTTTGCTCTGCCATGTGTACAAGAATATAGAAAGCATTATCCATAAAAGAACTAGGATAAATGCAAATGTGCTAGCCAAGTTAAGAAATAAGGAACTCATCAAGGAATATCAAATGGTAAGAACTCAAATGATAAAGTAATGAAAATTTGTCTGATAATATAATTATACAAGCTACAATCATGAGCTGTTTCAAGTATAATCATATGCACTCAAATGAAAGCTGTGAAATCTCATGATCATTCATAATGATATAATATGATCAAGCTATGATAATCAATAAATGATAGTGATATCAAAACTGGTTGATGCACTCGGCTGGGGCCCGGCTACCCCCTAAGCTCGTATTCAGATCCACTATGGGCTGTTTGAATACGGCTCTGAGCTCGTATTCAGATCCGCTACGGGCTGTTTGAATACGGCTCTGTGTACACTGTATAATAATAATTTGCTCAAAACCTAGACCCGAAGGTCATAAATAGCATCAGATAGAGATGTGACTGAGCACAAATCTGGCACTAATAATATATCAGGATCATGCTACCTCCACGAAGAGTATAAATGTGGAACATAACTCTTCTAGGCAATCTGACGTAACAATAACTATTTGAACAACGGTTACTAGACTGCTTCGAATATAACTATCTGGCTCTCACGGCCCTGGGTACAAGTGTACAATGAATCTGTGCACAAGTGTACAATCATGATCGAGATATAAATAGAAATCAATAAATACTTCTCACATGATAGGGCAATATCAATGTGGCTCAATAAACTCTGGTATATATGGAATACAACAAGTGATATATGAAAAACTATTGACATGGCTTGGAATGTAACATAAGTAGAGATCAGAGATTACTTACCTCTTAAAGCATTTCTGTTCTTTCACAATAAAACCAAGTCACTGTTCTTTCCTCTTTGAAATCCCTATTCATCAATAGATAGTATATCTCAGTTTACCTTTTCATAAGTTATTCTATTCATCAAATTTTATGCCTCTTTACTATTAGTTCCACTTTTACTAAATTAGACTCTACTATTGAATCCGGAACGTCGAACAAAGTCGATTTAGGCTTTCGCGGAATTCAATTCGGACTTTTGTACTAAAAAGGGCAAAATGGTCATTTTGCACTTTTACGGGTATTTTTATTTTTTTGGGACCTCGTCTTGCTAAACGAACCTCACCAGTGGTCTTAGAATGTCCGAAATAGTTAAAATACACTATTCATATGTTTAATTTGGACATCGTTACTATAAAGGGTAAAATGGTCATTTTATACTTTTACATGTTTTCACTTTTCGAGACCTTTTTTCACAAATCGGACTCCACGATTGAGTCTAGAATATTTGAAATAATAAAAATTCACTATTCTTTTATTTTGATCAGAGTCCGTTTGACTACTTTTTGACTCAGTGGCATTCTCGTAATTTTTCATTATTTTAAATTAATTAATTTAATTAATATTTTATTCTGGGGGGTCAAATCGTAATAATTAACAGTTGGGGGGTCAGTTTGTAAATTTCTAAACTTTTGGGTTCAATTTCAATTTCAGGAAAATCCTATTCTAAATACGGATAACCAAACAGTGAATAAGCTCCAAAACTGGAATAGGATATCCCTATTCCCAATTCAATTTTTATTTTAATTTCTTACTCGTGTTACCAAACACTCCGAATTTGATTTAAAAATATTTTAAACTTTAGTTAAACTATGTCGTTTTAGATTACCCGTTTTTATTTCGGTCGGGTCCCGACCTGGATCTGACCCATGCACCTCACAGCAACTATTCCCCATCATCTATTCTAAGTTTTACACATAAAATGTTAGGTTTCCAATTTATCCTCTAAGACCTGCAACTGCTATTTTCTCATCCAATTTTTAACCATTCTTCTCGATTCTTTTTGCATTTAAATCCTTATTTCATGCTCAAGATAGCCCTATACTTCAAACTAAACGAATCATGCTAAAATTGAAAAACAGAATAATTTCTTACCTTTTCAATTTTTTATTTTCTCGGTGCAGTGTCCTTCTTCCACTTCCGTGTTCTTCTTGGCTTACTTCTGATTCTTCCTAAAGAATTTACCAAGCTTTTGAGACACTCACAGTTTCTAAATCTCTCTGATTTCTATCTTCCCGCAACATGTATATATATATATATATATATAGATATACCATATACACACGCACACTCCACTGCCTTACCCTTTCTTCTTGGTTTCTCCCCCTTCTAAAGCCCCTTTCTTTGACTCAGTTTTCTGATTTCTCTCTTCCAAATGCAACTTTGCATTTATGGTTTGGGAGATATTTTGTATATATGTATATATATATATATATATTATATTACATACTAACACACACACACACACACACACTGCCCAACCGACCTGCATACTGCTGCTCAAGTAGATTCCTTTTTCTTTCCTTTTCTTTTTATCTTTCTTGTATTATATGTATAATGCATGTATACTTATATTATATGATATTATGTATATATATATATATATATGTATACATATATAATACATCATTTATACATTCTTTATACATATATATATACTCATATATATATATATACGTATTTACAAGTTTTTAACTACGTATACATACATTTATCTTTAACTGTTTATATATATACGTATGCGTACACATGCATAGAAATACGTGTGTGCACGTATTATGAGGCATAATTCTGGATCGCTTGGGTATTGCCCGACACTGGCTATATAACTAACATTATTTACATTCCAAAATCATGTAGTGTACTTGGTGATACAATATAGAACTTAAACGGCTCAGTTTACAATTGATAGCACACTGCCTGACCCGGTCTACGTCGGTATACGTGCTATCCCGGGTCAGGGTATTACATGTCTGGCATGACATTGTCCCACAATGCTAAATCAAAATAAATTAATGAATAATAGTATGGTTATAATGATTAAAGCTAATTGTAACTACTCGTAACAAAAGTCCAAGTCTAATATATATATTTAGATACATAATCCAATATATTTGTAAGGGCACAGGCACCCTTTATACAAATTAGACTATTATAGTATAATATACACATATCATCGTACAATACAACACAATATAAGTGTGTCATCTACCTCAAGCTAAAGCTACAGTTGTTATCTAATTATTCCCATGTCTATGATTTACATAAATAGTAAGAGTAAACCATAATGTTCAATAAGGTTTCCCAAAACACACAGTACATGAAAAGCTAATACAAATTATAGTATGGCAGGTTATATCATCCAACACACAACAACATGAATCCTCATAGGCACCCAAAAGATGCATATATAGATGAGTATATCAACATGCTCAGTATACCAACAGTAACATGATCAACATTTCACATATCCTAAGATATCACATATCTGAATATATATATATATATATATATATATACACACACACACCACACATCACCTAATCTCAACTGCACCACCATTTCCTATATATAAGTTAGCGGTCAACAATAATAGTACCAATATTTGTAACGCATAGCAAAATTTGTATACTCAATGTATATCTTCCATCAATGTGTCCCATGCAACTCAACCATGTTCAATGTTGTGCTCTTTCATAAATAGCATGAGTCATGCTTTATGTTTTATGCTAATTCTTTAACCATATACATTGGGCCCCTATCAAGCCCTTGTGTTCTTTCATGAATACCATATGGTATGTTGTATGATTTATGCCAATGTTTTAACCACATATACTGGAGCCCCCATCAAGCCTTTGTGCTTTACGGGCTACTAACCCGATGGAAATAATAATCACCCATGTGGGTTTATGGTTCGTAGTTGAAGGGAGACACAATCCCCAAAAACTATTCAATGGATTTTAAATATTTGATCATCACACTTTATTATGTCTATCTCATGCATATTCGCAATCCCAATACTAAGGAACAATCCACAATATTCAATACATTCATATCTATTATATCCATCCTCAACATATGTAAACCCAAGGCATAATATCCATATGCATAATATAAATATGCATCCACTTCATAAATAATAAATAAATGATCATAAGAATAACATAATGTCCATCCACATCACATGCAATTAATTATAGATAGTATGAATATATAGCATATAATATCTATCCATATCATGTCAACCACCAGTGTTCAATCCCCATCACATATGTCCACTTAAATCATATCAATAGTGCATATGTAAATAGATATATCATAAGTATCCTGCATACATAGTTAATATATCATGAAAGTCTAACAGTAGGCATCATTTATGTTCTTAAATGTAAAAAGATGCAGTTTTCTAACATGTATTTTAAGTATCTATGTACACTGGTGATTTAGATCATCCATTTTCAGCTTAAAGTTGTCATTACATCCTAATTCATCATTTAGATAATCATTAAGTACCTATTCTAAGTATTTGTGTGAATGATAGATTGACGTGGTGAATGAGTGGGAAAAGAGGCGAATAAAGGTGATATATGATTAAAACAAGCATAATAAAAAATCCAAAAAGAGGATTTACCTAACAGGACAAATAGTACAAAGGAAGATACATTACTAGAACAGGATAGGCTTGATTAAAAATTGGCTCAAATTTAGTTATAGATAAAGTGAAAGTGGATCCTAAGGACTCATTAGTGGTAGTTGAAGGTGGAATTGGCTCTATGTTGGCCAATAGGCCTGGGTCGACACTAGTAATTCTTAATAGTATGATTGGTGCCTTTGTAATAGCTACAATAATGCTTAGAATGTCATGAACCAAACTTATCCAGGTTAAGAATATGGTGAGCCAATTGAAGGAATAGTCAATAGAAAAGTAGAAGAAGGAGCAACTAACACTGTTTGAGTATGCTAAGTGTGTAATGTCTGTAAGTGAGTCTCCACTCAAAAAGTTCATTGAGAGCTTAGTTTAAGGTTGGAAGAGTTGAGTGATGCAAACGTTGTCGACACACTGGCTCAAAAGTGTCATACAAAGCCATAAGAAATTGATAGAGACAATGTTGATCTTTGTGTGTAGTGAAGAGCTTAACATCCTCAAGACACTACCAAATCGAATTGGGGAGAGAGAGAGATAGAGAGAGAGAATTGATCCCATAAGAATTACACGCGTGCAAAAAAGTCATTGATAGTCTGACTAGAGTCTTGCTTCAGATTGTAAAGGTCAACCATAAGTTGATATTCTTTAGAGCCATCGATAGAGGAGCAACGTGAAACAAGCATATCCCAAACCACTTTAGCATCATCATAGTTGTGAAATAGTGATGCAATAAAAGGAATAGTGGTGTTATAAAACAACATATATAATGATCTAGTGATGGTTGCTATCCCAATCAATTAGATGAGTGCAGAAGGCTTCATCAAAATTAATAGGTCCTTTAGTGGGATTTTTGAGATCATCAATGGCAAAAAGCTAAAGCTTGTGGCCTTTGAGAAAACTATGCATGGATTGGTACCAGATTATGTATAAGATGATGAGTAATCTCAAGTTTGTCCATGGCTAAAGAAAAGAGTTGTAAACAAAAATAAGAAGACAAAAATAAATTCTGTAAATAGAATTGTAAGAAACAAACCTTAAAACTGAAAAGAGCACACGGAAAAAGGCTTTGAATCAGTCTAACTCTATCAAGAACCGATCAAAAGAGGGGTAAATTGGTTAAAGAAAGCTAACTCGTAGAACCAGTTTGGTTGGATTGGAGGCAATGTTTCCCTAGCTAACATTACCAAACAAATCGACGTGGCAAACACGTGGTAGTTGAGGTGGTTGCCATGGCAACTAATGTGGCCAATAATGTGGCAACTAACATGCAAATTGGTTATAGGTCCTCCTGACATGGCTATTGATGCTTCTGGAGTTAGGGTTGATGTGACGCAACCGTATAGTGAAACATGTCACAGGCATGTGTAAAAAATGAGTGACAATGCATGGAGCACATGTGGGCTAGCTCATTGTGGGGTGATTCTAGCAGCATTGGATAGATTTGGTTCTATACTTGGGGATAAGGCATCCGAGCGAAAAACTAACATTAATATTTCTATCTAGTAAGAGAGTGAACAAACTGGTAGCTCTTCCCCTGTTAGCCCAAAAAGCGATAGGGGGAAGAGCATATGAGGGAGTGAGTGAACAATCTAATGTGCAAGGAAGGAGGGTTGGCGACAAGAGTGCTATTATAGCCTTCTTACCCCTTTCCATTTATGTGTTCAAATACCAAAATGATGTCCGGATGCCAAAGTTTTGAAAGCGGCAATAGACTGGGTATTGCGTAGTACGTTATTTTTGGCAATCGCGAATAGACAGATGTCCAAGGAGGCAATAATGAATGATGAATATATTGGGGACTGGAATAATACCTGAAAAAGAAGAACTACGTCAGAGCGACTACGAGAAGAAAGGGATTTAGAATCGTGGCTTCTACCATGATAGAAAAGAAGAACTTATTGTATTGAATTGAATAAAATGTGTACAGTAGGACCCCTTATATAGAGGAGAAATGAGGCATACATGGAAACTAAAATAAAGGAATATTACAGTAATATTAAACAAGATATTCTACATTTCATATTTGTATTTTGATAATAACATTATTTGTGTCGCATGTTTAAAAGTTTCCATGCTACCTTTCATACTACATTATCATTAGACTTTTCTCTCACTGCATGAGCCAAGAATAACATGGAAAAAGGTTCTTTCTGAACTTTATTACAAAAGACAAACAAAAATGAATTAGAGCATGGAATACAAAATTAGACAATAGTCTAATAAAAAAAAACCATGGAATAAATTTATTGTGGGTCTTTTTCTTTGATTAGACTCTTGCCTAATTTGTAAACTCTTTTATATTAATAAATTTAGTTATTTATCAAAAAAATTATTTATTACTAATACATTTTTATATTTCTTTAATTAACTTTTGGTTTACTAAGCTAATAAATTTGTTTGTTTGCTTATAAAAAAAAATAGTGGCTTCAGCATTGCTGAACTTACCGGGCTTAGATGAAGGATAAGACAGTGAGAGGGTTGAAATCATTCAAACCATACGAAATCTGCCATTTTTTCTTTCTCGTAAATGGAGATGTCATGAAGGATGAGTGCTGCCTAATCTGGTTTTAACCAGGAAAGGACGTAGAAATTCAAATATATTTGCAGGATCAGTTCTATATAATTGAAGGTCTAAAATAATAAAGTAAAAACTCTAAATGAGATCTTTTTAATATTAATGTAGTTTTTTACTTTGTTTCATATTTATTTTTGTAATATAAAATTTAATTATTTTTCAAGAAGAGAGATGTATAATAGCTATATTGAATGAAACTCTAATAATAAAGTTTTTACATAATTTTTTTATCTAAATAGATAGCAATAAAATGTTAGAGTACAATATGAATAAAACTCTATATTAATAAAATTAATTTTTTTTTTATGGAGTATTTATGAGGTTTTTTTTCTGTAGATTTAGATTTTTATTAACATTAAACTTCTAATTTGATCATATTATAAATACTTAAAATTTTTAATAATCTTAAACTTTTAATTTAATTATAATATCGATACATAAAATTTGTAACTTTTTTTTTAAAGGATTGTTTTATTGACTTTGTGGTACAACTCTTCTTTTATATTTGATATCTGTTAATAACATCAGAATTCCAGATTGATCATTATAGATGGAAATCCGAAGAAAATTGAAGCCATTTCCATATGATTTGTGCTACCCATCAGCTATAAATGATTTCAGAACATAAATGAAGTTTGCTACCAAAAGCTTAGTAACATTCCAATCACGCAGAGTCACCTTAAATCTTTGAAGTTCAGAAAACGTAAACATGTTCGTTTTATAGAGGTGAAAATTACAAGTAGCACCACAAAGAACATGGATAAGGCAACTCTCCATTACTTTTTTTTCTCAGGATACCTTAGATGTATGTCACATTATCTACTATTTAGTTATTAAAGAGTAAATGCATGATGTGGCTTGCATACCTTGGATGCAAGTCACGTCACTTATTGTTTAATTATTGAAGAGTAAATGCATGATATGATATGCATCTAAGACTATATTATGAAAAATTGAGAGAAAAGTATAATTGAAAGGATCTTGGTCCATGATGTTGATCCTCGGGCACTACTTGAATCCTTTTATGTGCTCTAAAAGTGATGCTTTGGATCGGGACCTCCTGGACTCACTCGCTTAGGGTTGTGCAGGTTCTCTTTTGTGCTTCCAACTGTTGCCCTGATTTCTTCGGCATAATCTATCAAGGTTTGGAGTGATCTTCTCACATTCCCCTTCTCAACAAATGGATTGACAGGTCGAGATTCATAGCTCAAACTCAAAAATGAAAGCAAAGCCAAAATGAAACACACCCTGAACATAATGCTGGCCATTGTTAAGCTAAGGTCTCAATAGCTACTGGGTTTTATATTTTGGATATCAATAGATAAGATGGTTGATGAGTATTTATAGACATTCATAACTCTCATCTCTTTTCTTAACGTATAAAGTGGGGAAGGAATTATTTGGAAGAATACATATCATATGCTAATTAAAACGGTGAAAACTATGGATACCTAATTAACTGATTGATTCCACTTATGTGACCTAACATATATTCATAAAACAAACAAAGCTTAGTACTTATCCTTGAGTTTAAATTATTGAAAACCAGAGACATGCATAATCAATGAACCTATAATAAACCTTTGCTAGCTAATGCTGCACTCTGATCACTTTAACACATAGCAAATTTCATCCAATATATTGATTTGTTCGTTCTCTAACTTGACCTTATTCTGGTTTGTGACCTTTAAATCTCAATGGCAAGAATGTGGTGATCGTGACTTGACTTCAGATCAAGATTCCAGGATTAGCTCAACTTGAGGTAGTGAAATGTCCAATTACATGCTAAAACAAAATCTACCTATAATGGCCCCCATCAAGAGAAAGTATTTAGTGAGATCGTCACTCCATCTCCTGATGTGCTATGACTACTCCTCTTGAATTTCAAAATTTTTCAAGATATTCGATAGATCAAAACTTCTCCGTAAAATCAAGATACTCAAAGAGATAGTCACACAATATCGTAAACAGTCTTGGAATTCAAGAGGGATACTTTCTCCCAAATCCTGAATTACCAAGTGTGAGAAAAAAATATTGTAATTTTATGTTGTCAATTTTATTTTTCAAAAGTTGTAATTTTTAGTATTAGTATTTATATAGTCTAATTGAATCATGCGAATCACACTAGTCACAAACGAAAATTCAAGACAAGCCTCTTCAAATACAACAAATCTAAGAAATATGTAATTTAATGTAAATTTTTATGCACATCATACATTACATTTTAGGTACAAGACAATATGATAAGTAGTTTAGAATTTGAACTTAATGTTTATAACTATCTTAGGCAAAATTTTGTTTTGACTATAGGCTAGTTTTGACCTTTAAGAGATCAATAAAATTAATTCTAACCTTTATCTTAATTTTGGTAAATTACACTAACCTCTCCTGAGGTGCAGTGTAATTTCAAAAAAAAAAAAAAAGAATAGTAACATCTGTAATTGTCATAAATCTCAAAAGAGATCAATAGAATTTAATCTTTTAATTTTGCTTTGATAGAACCTATGAGACAATATGAATCTCGTTCAAGTCCAAGACCATCTCACTCAAACACGAACTCCTTATAATTAGAAGCAACTTTTTTATTCGATCTCAAACTTATTTTCTAATTAGGATTAGGGTTTTTAGACTCACATTATATAAAGGACATTACTGTGTCTCACATAAAAAATCTTTAACCTCTTAAAAGCTAAAAACGTAATGAGATATATTTTGCTTCTTGTTCAAATTATTTGTTGTTTTGCATCAACAAGTATCTTGTGTGATAGAGAAGTGTATACCTAGGAGTTGGTGAAAATATTCATAGAGCCATTTAGTATAGGCACAGTCAGTTTCACACCACAGGAGTGGTGAATTTGAAGATTGTGAAACTTCTTGCGGTAGAAGGCTAATTAAGAGAATCAACCGGCGACAAGAAACGTTTTTTACAAGAAGACTAATGTTAGTCCACAGGATACCCTGAAATGGTAGCTTCTTGAGGATTGTCTTTATTAACTTGTGTTGTTATTCTATTTTTTGATTAGTGAATTTCTTCTATAATAGTGGGCTTTTGTACCCCTTGAGATTTTCCTACTTTAAATCATTGTGTCTCTCACATATTTATTTTATTTTGTTTATTTACGAAGTTTGACTTGATGTACTTAAATTCATTTCCTTAGTAACTTAATAAGAGGGTTTCTCATATTGCAATTCAACCTACGACATTAATTACAAGTAATTCTTATTTGCATTATTTATTAATTAAATTTGGGTTTTGATTAATTAAAATTAATATAAAATTTTGCTACTAATAGACAATAGTAGCCAAATTTGTCATTAAGATTTATATTACTCCTGAAATTCAACTTTTCAGACCGAGAATTGAGACTCCATCTTAGCCACCAATGCCTTTTCAGAGATAACTTGTATTGGTCATCAAATTTAGTTAACAACTTACAAATAATTTTGTTCTCAATACACGGCCCAAGTTCGAGACTCAACACAAGTATTCATACACACTTAGATAGAATTTTTTTTCACTCTCATATGTTTGTACTAGAAAGAAAAAAAAAAAAAAAAAAGCAAGTCTATTCTCAATACAGACCTTGGGTTCTAAACATCTATATGTTTCCATCATTTGAAACTCCATGAACTTGATTCAAGATAAATAACTCCACAGGAAACAAACCCAAAAGACTATTATACACACAGCCAGATAAAAGGCTTAAGGTAATTACAAACATAGATTCCAAGTCTAAACTTAGTAAAGTACAACAATATACTATTAGCCACAACTATAACATAAACACATCCCATGTTCAAACGTTCTATACATTGAGTACATCTTACATCGGCAAAACTAGAACTCTAAACCCTAGCATCTCTTTTTACTTCAAGTAATTCATAGGAATTGGAATGTGTTTAGATCTTGATGATCATTTTGCTTTTTGTTTTCACCTGCGGCTGCTCAAGCCGCTTTGAGCGCTGCTTTTTGTAGACGCCGTTTGGCTTGCTTGTGGTATCCATTTTAACTTAACCCAAAAGAAAAAAAAAAAACTTGTTTACTTGTCACCAAAAAAATTAATAAGAGTCAACAATAATATGCTACAAGTCCAATGGTCGAGAATCATATGACATAACAATGATTTTAAATATTTAATATTTAATAATCAAATACTAACTTTTAAGGGTAAATATTTATGAACAAGTGTTCACAATAAAGTTTTGAGTTACAATGAAATAAAAACAATTCTCTTCAAGACCTCAGCAACTTGCCTAGTCTACCCCCTAACAAACAAAAGAACTGCATCTTCTTTGCATGAACAACCAGTGAAATGGAAGACAACTTCAACTCCATAACCAACTTGGAAGTAGGCAAACTATCCATCAAATATTATTACCTTGGTTCAGAGGCTAGGGCTCATAGATAAAATCACAGCAAGGGTGAAAAAATGGGAATCTAAAGCTTTGCCTAATACAGGGAAGGTTCAATTGATCTGCTCTGTCCTATTCGCTGCCAAGTGTATTGGTCCTCTAATTTTTATCCTTCCAAGGAAAATTATCTGTGAGGTGGAAAGAATTCTCAATGGTCTCATATGATCTGGTGCAAACCTTAAAGCTTTAGCTTCTAAAATCAACTGGGATGCTATTCGTACTACTAAAAATTGAGGGCTAGGATTCAAAGGGATTGATCATTGGAATAAAGCCTCTATTATGAGGCATTTGTGGGTCTTTGTGTTGTTTATGTTAAAATTTCTGATACTCTGATACCATTTTTGGATTTTTGATTCATAACCAAAAGATGAATTTCATTTTATATTTTAAGATTCTTACCATTAGTTTTTATGGGCTTTTGGAGCTGCTTACATTAACACAATGGACTTTATATTATATAGAAATATATAGATTATTCTAGATTTTCTTTGGAATACTAATTAACCATCTCCTAAAAATACTAACAGCCACCTTGACTAAATGATACATTAAAAATTTTAAAAACTTTTCTAGGATTTCTAAATTTTAAATTAACTCCAACACTCTCTCTAATTTGGGAAAAAAAATTTGTGTTTTTTGGCTGCCAAATGGGCTGAACTTGAATTTTTCTTTATTTTTCATGCTCTTGAAAGCCACAATTTTCATTGCCATTTCCATTAGATGTAAAGCGCTTGATTACTATTTTCTTGTACATACTTTCAAATGTTTTCTTCACCCAAACTTGTGATTGATATTTTTGTAAAGCGCTTGATTCTAACAGTTTAAAGGAATCTCTCTTTGGATGAGTTGGTGCCATTACTACAAGATCAAAGGAAGATGCATCCGGGGTTCCTACAGTTCCAAGTGAATGCACAAGGACATGGAAAAAAATCTAAACTAAGGAAAGCCACTACACCCATTATTAAGAAGATCATTAGGATGGGGAGGATTCATTTCTCTAGTAAGAACGCTCATGCATTAAAGCAAACAATGCTTGTTCCAGCCCAATTATAAAGAAGGTTCCAAATTTTATGTTTTATACTATAACCTAAAATAAAAGTCTATGTTTAATTAAAGTCTAATTCCACAAATAAGACCTCGTAAAGACTCCAGAAAATTCGATTCTATTAAAAGAGCATTAATCCAGATTATTTTTAATTTTTTTATTGCTGTTGTTTAGTTTTTTTATCAAAAAAAAAAAGGGACTTGGATAGTTATTTTGTTTTGCCAAATTTATATTTTATAGATTTTATTAGAATTGCTCAATTGTTAGATTATATAAAAACTTTATTAGTAAAATTTTATTCAGCATATACGTCCCTCCTATTGAAAAACTATTATAATTTTATATTATAGAAATATATATGTGTATATATGAAATAAAGAATTAAAAATAGTTATATATTTGTTAGAGTTTTATAATATTAATATTAAATAGTTTTTTAGATTATTATTAAAAAAAAATTATTTGAAATTTTCGCTTCAAGCCACGAATTTTCTTGAGTCAGCCCTGTTCTCTGGTATGATAATTGGCACCAAGTGGTTCTCTAGTTGATAATTAATAGAGAGCCTCTGTTGTTGATAAGTTCAACAGCTAGCCATGATAAAGAGAAGGTAGCTACTATTGTGAATAATCATGGCTGAAATGGCCTCATCTTGTTGAAATCGAAAAAAGATGGCCTAACTCCATAATCAGATGGACACTTACTCCAAATGGAGTTTACTCTTAAAAAAATCACCATAGAATGCCATTATGAATGAAGCAGTAAAAGTTGATTGGCACACTATTCTTTAGAGTCCAAGCACCGTCCCCAGATATGCCTTTACTTTGTGGCTTCTGATGAGAGATAGAATGCCTATTACAGATAAACTATATATGTAGATGGCTATCTCAGATAGTGGTTATGTGGAGTGTAGATTTGAGTGTAGAATGCCTATTAGAGATAAACTATTCCAATACTAAAAGCATAAATTACCACCTTTTCTTAATTTGAGTGTAGATTTTCTGTAGATATTTGGAGGAAGGTTCTCTAAAATTGTCTTATTACTATAAGTACCGCTCAATGGTAGGAGGAAAGAAAAAAATGGGCCAATTGGGAAAGAATAGAAGCTATTAAAATGGGTCAATGAGGGAAAATTAAAGCTATACTACTAGAATAAAAAAACTTGGCCATGGTTACATTAGTGTACCATATATGGCATTAGAGGAATGCAAGGATATGGTCCAACAATTGTAAGGAACCTAATCAAATGTATCAGGAGATAGCTCAAGCAATTAGATTGAAAGCTTACTTATGAAGGAAGGTGGAAAATTCTTATGATAATTGGATTCTCAGCTTGTACTGAAGCCTTCCACAGCAGATTTTCATTCGTTGAATGGCTTGAGATTGCCATAGTTCTAGGGTTTCCTTTTTTCTTTATTTCCTTTTCCTCTCTCTTTCTTTTTTTCTCTCTCTTTCCTTTTTTCCTTACCCACCTTTTGTATGTCCTTCCTTTCCTATATAAAGGAGGGCTCTCTCCCTTATAAGACAGAGATTACAATACAGAATACAATACACACATTCAATATATGTTTATTCTTTCTCTCTCAACATGGTATCAGAGCCATAATCCTTTGTATTCTTTCGACCCTAAGTGGTGACTACTATCATCACTACGAATATACTTGCTACGCTGCGATCATCACTACTTCATTCACCAACCTTCTATGATGACTACTATCATCACTGCAAATACACATGTTGCATTGTTTCGTTGAGTTAATTCTGTTTTTGGCTTCGATTTTTTCAAAAACTACTTCTACGGTACATTTTCTTTTATTTCATCGTACTTTTTCCTTTTTAACTGCCACTATGAGCAAATCTAAGAGCTCTCAACCCATTCCCACCATGTTAAATGGATCCAACTACAACCTATGGGTCCATGCCATGCGAAGTTTTTTGAAAGGACGCCGTCTTTGGCATTATGTCATTGGTGAAATCAGTGAACCAATGAAAGGAAAAGAAAAGGATGATGAAGACTTTAGTGACCGAATTAAAGCCTGTGAAAGTAAAAATTACTAAATCATCACTTGTGCCATGGTATATCCATACCTTCCATTCATAATCAACTTGATCGTTTTGAGACGGCAAAAGAAGTATGCGATTACTTAGCCCAACAATACACTACTACAGATTTAGCTCACCAATACCAACTTTGGAATACTCTTCACTCCATGAAACAAGATCCAGGACAGTCTATCGGTGATTTTTACTCTTAATGCATTCTATTTGGGACCAACTGGCACTATTAGAATCGTCCTAGGATACTACTAGTGATACCTCCAAATTCATTGCATACCAAGACTATTTGCGCCTTATTCAGTTTCTTATGGCACTAACTACTGATTTTGAACCTGTCAAAGCTTCACTTCTCTATCGAAACCCACTACCTACCCTTGATATTGTAGTTGCTGAACTCATTTCTAAGGAAACACGCCTTGGCACTAGAAAATCTTCACACCGCTCCAATGTAGTGCTTGCTATTTCATCTCGTTCCTATTAGGGCCGTTCTTTTTCCACAAAGACTTGCAAGTACTATCACAAGCCTGGTCACTTTCTTTTTGAGTGCCCCACCATTGTCTGTCGCACTTGTCAGTAGAAGGCCACATTTCCGACAATTGTTTTATGAAAACTTCTGCTGCTAGGCCTTTTTTTCTTGAGTGCCGCTACTGCCACAAGACTGATCATGTCATTGAGAACTGTCCTACTAAACCACGTAATCGTTTCCAAGGAAACTTATTCCAACCTAGTGTTTCCTCACGATTCTCTTATTGTCCTGCTGTCTCTATTGCCACCAATGATAAACCTTCTTCTCAACATGGTTCTCCTCTTTTTCCAATTACTACTAATGATATTAAGGCTATGGTAAAACAGGTTCTCCCACACACTGTCTCATCTGGTCTCCCAGGTACTACTTCTTGGTTTTTTGACTCTGCATGTTGTAACCACATAACCCTCGATTCTACACTTTTTCATCCAAATGTCTTGATCCTCGTACACCTACTATTCATACTGCCAATGGATCTCACATTTCTGTTAGTCATAGTGGTCATATTTCTACCCAACAATTATCACTTCACTTACTCTTAATTTAATTTTTGTGGCTTAATTATGTAATCTTGGCTTTGACTTACATTTTTCTTCCTCTTGTTGTTATGTGCAGGACCCAAAGACAGGACAAATTCTTGGGACAGGCTGTAAACTTAGGCATTGAGCTCACTTCTCTCCATGTGGCCTTTCACTCTTCTCCCTACTTTTCTTCATTTCAGTCTGCCGCATCAACCTCTACTAGCTTTCCTCTTCAGTTATAGAACTCCCGTTTTGGTCATGCCTCACTTTGTAGTCTTCATCCTTTAATTTCTAGTGGTCATTTAGGGCCTATTAGTAGTAAGTCTATTACATGTTTACCTTGTCAACTTGCAAAACAACCAGCATTATCTTTTAATAAAAGTGACTCTATTTCTCTTGCACCTTTTGAGTTGATTCATTCTGATGTATGGGGTCCTTCTCCTAATTCTACTATGGGTGGTTCTAAATATTTTGTTATCTTTATTGATGATTATTCTCGTTTCACTTGGCTATATCTTATGCATGCCAAATTTGAATTACCCTAGCTTTACGTTTCTTTTGCTAGTATGGTCAAAACTCGGTTTTCCAAAACCATAAAAGTCTTTCGTGCTAATAATGCTAAAGAATATCTTCAGTCTACTCTTCAAACCTTCTTTCACCAATAAGGAACCATTGTTCACCGATCTTATCCAGGAACCTCTCAAAAAATTGGTCGAGCAAAACAGAAACATCGTCATATATTGGATTATGTTCGTGCTTTACTCATCTCATCCTTACTTCCAGAACTTTTTTGGGGAGAAACTACTCTCACTGCCATTTACACCATCAGTCGGGTTCCTTCATTTGTCATTCATCACCAATCTCCTTATGAACGCCTTTATGGTACTTCTCCCCCTTATAACCTTCTAAAAGTCTTTGGTTGTGCTTGTTTTGTCTTACTTCAACCCCATGAACATACTAAACTTGAAGCTCATGCACAACTATGTTGCTTTCTTGGGTATGGCATCAAACATAAAGGGTGTCATTATTGGGATCCCATTTTGAATTGTCTTCGAATATCTCGACATGTCGTCTTTTGGAAACACACCATATTTTTTCTTTATCACCTTTTCATTCCTCTACTACACAACATATCTCATTTTTCACTAATCCTTCGGTCGAGTTGTTTCCTTCTAACATTAATGCAAGTACTTCTAGTGAGTCTCCTTCGGACGTCCCAACGACCTCTCCCTCAGAAATTGCTCTCTCTGCAGGCCTTGCTTTAGACTCTCTTGAGCTCCTTCCTTCATCTTCTGATATCCTAGAGTTTTTTTCCTCTTTGGACCATACACAACGACTTTCCATTCAGGTAAGAGAACCATTTATCCGCCTTCGTAGTTTTTATTGCTTTTCTACACTTATTTCCTTACATGAGCCATAGTCTTTCCGTGAGGCCCAATCTAATCCTTTGTGGCAGCAAGCAATAACTGAGGAATTACAGGTATTGGAGAAAACTCATACATGGGATTTGGTTGATCTTTCGCCAAAAAAGGTAACTATAGGCTGCAAATGGATCTATGAGGTCAAGACTCACTATGGCGGGTCTATTGAGCAATACAAGGCTCGACTTGTTGTAAAAGGGTTCACTTAGGAATATGGTATTGATTATAAGGAGACATTTGCTCATGTTGGCCACCTTACTACTTTTCACGGTCTTCTAGCCACTGTTGCAATCCGTAAATGGTATCTTTTTCAAATGGACATCAAGAATGCCTTCCTTAATGGGGATTTGCACGAAGAAGTCTACATACAGCCCCCACCTAGTCGTTCCTATTCTCCACACCAAATCTGCAAACTTCATTGGGCTTTATATGGTCTTAAGCAAAATCCTCGCTCATGGTTTTCCAAGTTTAGTAATACCATCAGTCATTCTAGGTTTACTTCCAACTCTCATGACTCAACTCTCTTCATTCGCAAATCTGAGCGGAGGATTGTTTTACTCTTGCTTTATGTTGATGATATGATAATCACCGACGATGATCTTTCTAGTATCTCTGATCTCAAATAATTCCTTAATCAACATTTTAAGATGAAAGATCTTGGTTCTCTTAATTATTTTCTAGGTCTTGAGGTTACCTCTTACTTTTGATGGGTACTATCTATCTTAAGTAAAGTATATCACCAATCTATTATCCCATGCTGGTCTGACTGACAGCAAGACTACTTCCACTCCTCTAAAGCTGAATCTTCGTCTCACCCCATTAAATGGTACTCCACTTCATAATGGCACTCTTTATCGTTAGCTGGTTGGCAGCCTTGTTTATCTCACTATTACTCGCCCTGATATTGCATTTGTAGTTCATTTGCTTAGTCAGTTTATGTATGCTCCACACTTTATCTATTTTACTGTTATTCTTCATATACTTGGCTATGTCAAAGGCACCTTATTCTATGGCCTTTACTTCTCTGCCCATTCCTCCCTTTCATTATATGCTTGCTCTGATGCTGATTGGGCTGGTGATCCTATTGATCGTCGCGTTGTTACTGGTTATTAACTCTTTCTCGGATATTCTCTCATCTCTTGGCATAGTAAGAAAAAATTGTTGCTGCTTGATTGAGTACCAAGGTTGAATATCGAGCACTAGCTGACACTATTACCAAACTGTTATGGTTACGGTAGTTACTCGAAGATATGAGTGCTCCTCAATCTTCTATCATTTCTCTACATTGTGACAATCGTAGTGCCATTCAAGATTGCCCATAATGATGTTTTCCATGAGTGTACTAAACATATTGAACTAGATTGTCATTTTGCCCTTCATCATTTATTTCAGGGTACTCTCCAACTGGTACCTGTTACTTCTGCTGCTCAGACTACTAATATCTTCACCAAACTCATCCTCTTGGGTGTTTTTGTGATTTGATTTTCAAACTCTAGTAGGCTTCTGCATTGCCCCCTTGAGTCTATGCCGAAGGGGAAGGGAGTGTTAACAATATATGTGTATAATAATTAGGGTTTACTAAATGAACATGGCAGCTAAAGTTTGTTCATTACTTTTATAGCTCTAGGGTTTTTTTTTTCTTTATTTCCTTTTCCTCTCTCTTTCCCTTTTTCTTTCTCTTTCCTTTTCCCTTACTTACATTTTGTATGCCTTTCCTTTTCTATATAAAGGAGGGCTCTCTCCCTTTTAAGACAGATATTACAATATAGAATACAATCCACACATTCAATATATATTTATTCTCTGTCTCTCTCTCAACACTATCTATATATCAAATTTTATTTACTGTTAAAAAAAATGATATTTAAACTTAAGGAATAGTGCATCTCTAATAATGATGATTGTTTATTATGTGGGCAAGAAAGAGATAATGGATCACTTGTTTTTCTAATGTGATTTCTCTGCAACTGTGTAGAAGTGGATTTTTGACATGTGCCTTATGAAGACATCTCATAGGGCGTAGAACCAAGAGTTACAATGACCTATTGTTAACCTTAGAAAGGAATCTTTACTTACCTCCCTTAGACTATTGGCCTTTTATACCATTGTTTACTTCATTTAGGTTGAGGGAAATGCTAGATTAGTGAGCGATAAAAGCAAAGTTATTGATCAAGTTGTGAAAATTAAAAATCAAATAATGCCATTCAAGCTATAGCCTTTTTCTTGGAAGAACGTAGACAATTCACTTTTCAATTGGGAAGTCAGTATGAATTTGGGGATTTCTGATGAAATTTCTAGAAGATAATGCTAGCCCTCTACTGGTGTTGACTGCATTTTGGTTTAGGATGGTCAATGTTGCAATACAGCTCTGGTTATTCTTGCTTCCCTTGGTTTTGAAAGCTTTAATCCTCGTTGTTGGTTGGCTTCTTGCTTTGGTTCCTTATATATTGATGTTTTTCTGTTCTTTATTGCTGCTACAGAATTGGTTTCATTGTTGGTATATAATTTGTGTTTTTAGTCTACTGTTTCATTTTTGTTTGGCCTTGACCTGCCTTTGCTCTGTTCATATTGGCTCAATTGGGGGATGCCCCTTGAAATCTGTTGTTGTTTCCTTTGGTTATAAACAACTAAATGGCATTGTTATTGTGATATGAGTAAAGTTTTTTTTTCCTTTTGGGTAAGTTATATCGGTAAAATTAGTTTCTTAATTTTAGATTTTTGAATACTTATAACTAAATTTGTTTGTTAGTGGATTAGATGTTGTTGGTTGTTGTTAGTTTTTGGGTTTTGGATCAACTCATATGTGAATAAGATCTGCCCACTCGGGAATGGGCCTTGACCCATTTAAGCGGTTGATAGGATAAGTTTCTATCCTAATTCAAATACGTCTCTATTATGTGTTGATAGAGATCAGTATTTGAATCCTAACAAAATTCTATATATATGTAAAATAAATACACAGATATGTGGTCTACGTAATATGGTTGTGAGATATAGTATAGTTTCTCTCTCTAGTTTTTCCTTTCTGGTGGGTTTGGAACGTGAAGATTGAAAGGGTAACCATAGTAGCCAACCCTGCGTAACTTCGTAAAATTTGGGAACATACGCGAAAGCCAGAATTCAACATTTGGCTTGTAATAACAAGCAATATACGATCTATAGGTATCTTCTGCAGTCAGGTATAACTTAACCCGTATACATGCTATGTGCATTGAGTGTTTACATTAGTATCAGAGCCATAGGCTTGTGTTTGCTGATATATGTGTTATATGAATGGGTATTTATTAAAAAAAAATCATGTATTTAACCACACGGCTAATTTTTAAAAGATTATTATAAGAATGCATTTTGAATGATCCCCCAAGTGGATGGGTTCTTTATAAATCCAGTATGTAGCCCTTAAAATTTCATAACGATCCACCATCAGATCTGTGAGAGATTTGAGTTTAAAGTTCTAGTTTTTTTTTGAAGAAAACGCAACTTTAATATGAATTTTTAGATTTTAATACTATCTGTAAAACCCTTATTATTATACATAAAATTTATATCAAATTGTTCCTTGTCGCGAGAACTTTCCAACAATATATAGTACACAATTGTTTGTTGAAAAATGAGTAAGATATAATGTCTCAAAGTTTGACAGCAATCATAGCCAAATCTTATTTTTGGAGAAGATTAATTGTAGAGAATGCAACCCCCACTCTCAGCGGGGCACGTGGTATATCATCTTTTGGGGCCTATTTTTTGACACCTCCAAAGAGTGAGCCTCTCTCATCCACAGTAGGTCTTAAAAATGTATTTTGTGTAATTTTTGGACTTTGGGAAGTATTTTAAAATTAATTTACAGTCTAAAAAAATGTTGCGCATGTTGGTGCATAAAGCATGTTTTGGTTATATTTTTTCGACACCTCTAGAGAGTGAGACTTCTCCACACTGTGTAAGCCCTAAATATATTTTTTACATAACTTTAAGCTTCTAGAATTATTTTAAAATTAATATTTTATCCAAAAAAGTGTTAAAAATATGATTAAATATTTTTTTAAAAATTCAAGTGTGTTATATTATTGTTCAAAATTACAAAATTGTGTTGTGTACACTATTATGAGCCTAAAATAATTTTGGGTGAATTTTTTTACCTATTTGTGATAATTTTGGGGCTTTAAAAAAATTATTTTTTAATCCAAAATTGAATTAAAAAGTATAAAAAAAAAATTAATTCTAAAAAATTCATGTGAAAGGTTTGGACATGAAGAATAAATATTTTAATGCATGGATCATTTATTGGGTTTGTGTGCTGTGAATTTGTTGCATTATCACACCTTGATTATTAGTTTCTGTGACATATGACTAACTACCTAAGGTGGTAAGTTGAGCACATTTATCCTCTTATTTAATTACCCTTTTATGTGAGCATGATTGGATGAATTTTAAATTGACAATTTTGAATGAGTTTATGTTTACTTGTTTTAATGTTAAGGCTGTCCTTATGTGCAAACATGCATTCCCATTTTAGCTTATAGTATATCAAATGTATAGGATTCTTTTCATATGATGTATTGTAAGGTAATACATAACAATTACCTTAGCATAAGCTCTAAAATTGTCAATTGGAATCCATTTGGGAGCCCCTACGCACTTTGTTTTATGGCATAATATTTATTTATATAATAAATATAATCATGTGGATTAAATTGAAAGAGGATTATGGTCTTCCCAATATAAAATTTGTTTAAGAATCAATTGAAAAATATATTCCTGAACTATGATGATGGGATTTAATTGCGAGCAATAGCGGACTTTTAGTTCCAAAGTTATGATAAAGAATAATAATTTTAAAATTAATTTTTGAGAACAAATTAAAGACGTACAAATAATAACTAATGTCAACCTTTGCGCAAAATTAAATGTAGAAAAATGGCAACCAAAAAAATAGTAGTTGATTTGACAAAAGGTGAAAAACTAGTGGGGACCAACTATAACATGTGGCACAAAAAAATTCAATACCTTCTGAATGAGCAAGAGCTCCTAGAAACATTAACCAATTCTATGATCCGACCCAGGAGGGCACTACGGCCCAACACCGTCGTGACCTTGAGACCTATGAAACTTGGTTCAAAAAGGATCGTGGTGCGCATTTTACTATGCTAAGCAGCATGCACAATGACCTTATTAGAGAGTATGAGACTTTCCAAACAACCAAGGAGATGTGGGTCCAACTTAAGTTTGACTTTGGTGGTGCATCTACTATGAGATTGAGGAGTCTTGTTTTAAAGTTTGAGGTGTACTGTAAGGATCCCAAGCATACGATGACTGAACATCTTAGGGTGATGTCCAATATGATTCATAATTTGAGAGTTGTTGGGAATATCCTTACAGATAAGCAACAAGTGAAAGCTGTGATAAGGTCACTGCCAGATTCATGGTCTTACAAGAAACAGATCATGACCCACAATGAGAATATCAAACACTTCAGTGATATCTCGTGCCATTGTGAGCTAGAAGTGGGTGCCAAGAGGCAACCAAAACTAGCACGCTTATTGCCCAAGGTGGCAGGCACCAGACCAGTGGGTCAAAGGCACCTAAGACGGGAAATGGCACCAAGCGCCGCAGAGGCAAGCGTGGTAGGAAGAAAAAAATAACCAGAGTGAAGTGCTACAACTGTCAGAAGATGGGTCACTTCGCTCATGATTGCACTGAGCCGAATAAGGTATCTTCTGAGCCAAACAATCTTTACATTTGTGTATGTTCACATATACTTGTTGCTGATACTATCCCTCATTGGATTGCAAACACCAGAGCAACGAAACATGTGACTTGAGATAGATCGGGGTTCATAGATTATCGCAGAATTTCAAATAATTCTCATTATGTGTATATAGGAAATGGTGTGTGTGAAAAAGCATTAGGAGTAGGATCATATTAACTCCAACTGTGCACTGGGCGCACATTGCTTCTATATGACGTACTATACGTACCTGAGATTCAGCATAATTTACTTTTAGTTACTGTATTTATGGATTTTGGTTATGTTTTTTCTTTTGGTAGTGGTAAAATGGATATTTTATTAGATGGTATTATTTTTGGACATGGTTCTTTAATGAATAATTTCTTCTGTTTAGATTTAATTGATTCTTCTTTATCTTCATCATATGTTACTAATGCTAATAAGAATATAGATTCTGTTACTTGGCATGCTAGACTTGGGCATATAAGACGTGATAGGATGACCTGATTAGCTAAAGAAGACCTTTTGGGCTCACTCCCTAAGGTTGACCTACCTATATGTGAGTCATGTTTGGTTGGAAAAACATGTAGAAAACCTTTTGGTAAGGCTGCCAGAGAAACTCAATCGCTTGAGTTAGTTCACTCAAACATCTGTGGGCTTATGAATGTAAAGGCACATCATGGCACCTCATATTTTCTCACTTTTATAGATGACTACATGCGATATGGATATGTCTATCTGATCACTCAAATATCGCTATGAGGCTTTGAATTGTTTCAAATGCTTTGTAGCAGAGGTTGAAAATCAGAAAGAGAAGAGTTTAAAAGCTCTTTGAACAAACAGAGGATGCGAGTATTTATCTGATCAGTTCAAGGAACGATGTGAGGAAAAAGGTATTCGCAGACAATTGACTATTCCACACATTCTGCAACAAAATGGTGTTGCATAAAGAAGAAATAGAACTTTGCTAGATATGGTTAGGTGTATGATGGCGTAAGCTAACCTCCAAATTTCGTTTTAGGGGGATGTTATTTTGACTGCAACCTATATCCTAAACCATGTGCCTTCACAGTTGGTTTCTTCCATTCCCTATGAATCTTGGAAAAGTGAAAAGCCAAATTTAGAGCATTTGCACCCATGGGGATCTACAGGTTATGTTCACGACACATCCCATAAGTACGAGAAGTTGGGGCCTAGAGCTAGGAAACATATCTTTATAAGATATTCTGAGAGCTCAAAAGGCTACGTTATGTATTATGAACATCCTGATGGAGGAAGAACTAAAAAAGAGTCACGAGATGTAGATATCATTTAGAATGATTTCCCTAGCATGGGCAATACAAAGGATAGTTTTGACCTCTATAAGTTGGAGGAGACTGAAGATATCTTACCATTTTCAAGTGAGGGTGGGGAATTAATTCCTTATCCAAAAATCGCTGAAGATAGTGGGAGTGGTTTTCAGCCTAGTGGGACTGAGTAACCACTAGAAACTCAAGATTCTCAAGTGCACCGAAGCAAATGAGAAAATATTCTCCGTTGTCATTTTAGGATTGAAGGGGATGCTTTCTAGTATGCTAGATTAGATAAGAAAGAGCCTGCTTCTTTAGAAGAAGCATTTTCCTCACTTGCTAAGAATGAGTGGATGGTTTCTATACAAGATGAGATGAGCTCCATGATGAAGAACAAGGTCTAGGAGTTAGTTGACCATCCGCCAGGGCATAAGACCATTGAAAACAAATGGGTCTTGAAAATTAAGCGCCAAGAAGATGGTTCAATTGACAAGTACAAGGCACGTCTTGTGGCGAAGGGTTATATCCAAAATAAGGGTATAGACTATGAAGAAACATTCTCCCCAGTGGTGACGTTTGCCTCATTCTTGCTATTGTAGTGCATTTGGACCTAGAGCTTTTTCAGATGGATGTTAAGACTGCATTTCTTAATGGAGAACTAGACAAAAATATCTATATAGATCAACTAGTGAGTTTTGAGGTTAAGGGACATGAGTGCAAAGTTTACCGTCTCACTCATTCCATTTATGGCCTTAAACAATCGTCTAGGTAATGGTATTTTCAATTTCATCATGCCATTACCTCCATTGGTTTTGAGATGATTGAGGAAGATCATTGCGTGTATCTGAAATGATCCAAGAAAAATATTTTTATCCTTTTGTTGTATGTCGACTACATTCTCATGACTGGGAATGATATGGATCCCATTATCGCCACTAAAGAGTGGTTTTCCTCTATTTTTGAGATGAAGGACATGGGTGAACCAAATTATGTGATGGGAGTTAAGATCACGAGAGATCGTTCAAAAAGACTTCTTATTTTGTCCCAAGAGACTTACATAAAGAAGATTCTTGAGCGCTTTCATATACATCACTCCAAACCTATTGACACTCCGATAGAAAAGGGATACGCCTTAAGCCTAGACTAATGTCCTAAGAATAATTAAGAAAAGAACCAGATATTTACCATGCCTTATGCAGTCTGATGTATGCTATGTTGTGCATACGTCCAGACATCTGATATGCAGTTGGTATAGTCATGGGAAATCCAAACGCATAAAAATTCGTTTCCATTACATTCGAGACATGGTTGCACATGAGGAAGTGGTCTTGAGACATATCTCCACAGGCAATATGGTGGCTGATTCATTAACCAAGCCCATTGCTAGAGATTTGTTTTTATCTCATGTTAGAAGTATAGGACTCTGTAGGATTTGATATGTATGGGCACTTCATTTTGTTATTTGACATTATTATGATATAAATTCCTTTTACATATATTGTTTGATGGAGTGATTGTTATTATTATGTACATCCTTGTTATATGTCACCAGGCTAAGAGTTAACCCACTCACACGAGTGATTCACCTTGGCGTTGAGATAACAAGCAAGATGAGACATTGATGTCTATAGTGTTTATGTAGCGAGCTAAGACATTTATATCTGTGGCGCCTAAAAGGCGATCAAGATATATTCACAAGCATTTAATGTTATATGTCACCTTAGTTAGAACTAAGATGAGACCTTCCCGCATAGGTCAATCAAGGAGCATTTCCACAAACTCTATGAAGCCTGTTATAGCTGAATATGAGATTTCAGGCAGGCACTTAGATAGTGACTGGGTTGAAACTTAGGTTAGGCGCTTGTTAGCGACTAGACGCAGATTCATATGGCGTCATTTGCTTATTTGTTCAATGACATGCCCATTTGTAGGATGACGCTATAGCATACATTTCATACTATATGTACTGTATCGACCGATAGTGGGAGTGATGAATGAATCCCTGCTTCATTGCTGTGTGAGCCACTTAGATCATTGGATCCTATTTATGCCATTGTTTAACCTAAGACTATGTCATAAAGAGGATATTCGATGTCGCTACTTTGGAATGTTTCCCAAGGACGATGGAAGATACCGTCTCGTAGGACATCTTTGGGAAAGCAGTTGAGTCTAATCTGATTGATATGTGGGCTTAGGGAAGATGATTTGATATTACACTATGTTAGTGTGACTCATAGCCTAGGAAACTGTGTCATGTTTGTCTATAATACGAGTCATGAGTGCATTATATATTAGGGGTGTAGCACTGCTTCCTTGAGGGGTTGAAGAGTGCCGGATCTGGTGTAATTAAATTATCTTGGGCATATTCGAGATGTTTCCTAGTAATGCACTGTTATTGGTCAAGTGATGATTTGACAACTGCGCTCCTAAGGCTCTATGTTCTTCTCGTGAGGTCGCACATTCCATTTTCTATATGAGAAGATGAGGAAATAAGAGATTGAGAGAAATCATAGAGATAACTTGCTCTATGTGGGCGAGTGGGAGATGTTAGTTTTTGGGTTTTGGATCAACCCATATGTGAATATGATCTACCCACTAGGGAATAGGCCTTGACCCATTTAAGTGCTGATAGGATAAGTTCCTATCCTAATTCAAATACGTCTCTATCATGTGTTGATAAAGATCAGTATTTGAATTCTAACAAAATTGTATATGTATCTAAAATAAATACACAAATATGTGATCTACGTAATGTGGTTGTAAAATATAGTACACTTTCTCTCTATAGTTTTTCCTCTTTGGTGGGTTTGGAACGTGAAGATTGAAAGGATAATTCTAGTAGCCAACCCTGCGTAACTTCACAAGATTTGGGGTCATACACGGAAGCCAGAATTCAATATTTGGCTCATAACAACAAGTAATATATGATCTACGTGTATCTTTTGCAATCAGGTATGACTTAACCCGTATACATGCTATATGCATTGAGTGTTTACAGTTGTGATTTCTACCATTTTGGATTTTTGAAATAAATTTGGAGTTCATATATTTGTACTTGTTTATTATTGTGATGGATGATTCTCACAACTCACACCATGCCTAATTTTTCAACAAACTGAACTCTTTGTTAGTGAATCTATATGGAATAAAAAAACATTTGTTATGATTAGCGATCCTTGAGCTAACTCAATTTAATTCTTAAACTTGATTTTTTGTTCTCCAAAGCCTTGTTGAATCAAGAATGCCAAGAGCAATTGAAATGTCATGTGTATCTTTTTTTGTTCTAAGGCTTTGTTTGGTTAGGAAGAAAAAATAATGGAAAGTGAAAGTATTGGAAAGTGAAGTGAAAGAAAGGAAAGTGAAAAGAAAATTATTATTTTCCTATATTTGTTTGGTTACAGAGGAAACATTAAGAAAGTTACAAGAAAATTAGTTTTGTTGTTTAAAAAGCATGAAGTGAAAAATAAATTTTTTTTATTATTATTTGTCTAAAGTATCCATATCTATATTACTTGTTAAAAACTCGTGCATACTTTTTGTATGATCCAACCAACCATTTTGTATTTTGTATTTTTTTGTCATCATGTTATGATGTTATTGCATTTTTTTATGCGCACCAAACTAAAACTCCCTCTCCGTAACAGTTAGGCCCATCCTTTAAGCTCTAACTACCAACGATCGGCGCAAAGGAGACTCGAACTTGAGACGCTTAAATTTTATCCTCAATGTCTTTTCCGTTCAACCATACCTACGGGTGGTGATGCTGTTGCATTGTGTTTATATTAATTGAAGAATTTTCATAAACATAAACTCTTATAATTATTGAATAGTAAAAGTATAAAAGATGTAGAACTCATTAGAGCTACATGTAGGAATCATGAAAGTCTTCTAATACTTAAAAAATGTGAAATTTTAGCCTACGAGTGGTTATAAAAGATCAAAGTTTTCTACTACAACTTAAATACATAACAATAAATCCCTTTAAAACGTAATCTAAAACTATAATAATAAATAGTTAACATGTGTATAGATGCATCCATAAGTATATATTCGTAATATATACATATAGGTATAGAATTGTGTAGGTGTGTCTGAATATTACAGATATGAATTAAACTATTAAAGATTATTTTTTATAGAAAATAATAGTAAAAAAATTATATATTAACTATTTAGTCTTTTTGTTGTACAATATTTGAGATTAAATCTAAAGCAATAGAAAGACTTATAATATGAAACAACTTCTACCACTATTGATCTAGGAAAAAAGTTGCCTGGAGAAAAATAATATTAAATAAAGTAGGAATATAAGTTATTGATAAATATTTTTGATATACCACAAAGCAACAAACTAGTCCCCATGTGACACGTGTGATTACAAACCAGTTGAAGTTTGGCCATTCAAAGGAGACTTAGACGATCAGCCTTCAGAGCTCACAAGGCCAAGCATAAGGCCTTCAGAGCTTCCCTAAGGGTTCAGAGCTCGTCACTGCCTTAAATATCCTACCGAGTAAAGGAAAAGGAAACAGTCACCAACAAGGAAACTGCCACTCATGGATATCTCTCAAGCGCAGTATCCAACATGGTAATTGCCATTCTCCGATGATCAAATCCCTATTTCTATGGCTCCAAATCCTAATCAACTTAGGAAAGCCACGGCCTATAAATAAAACCCTAAGGTACGCTTTACATTCATGCTCATTCTTTGGTTTACATTACAGTTTTTCAATTCAGTTTATTGACTTAAGCGTCGGAGCGGCTACCGCCGGAGCCAATCTGGTGGCCCTCTTATCCTTCTCTTTGAGTGTTTCTTAGGCAACGGAGTTCAGAGCCCCTGCCGACCAAAAAGTGTAGCATCAGTTTGGCGCCGTCTATGGGAACAACAATCATTCTTTCAACAAAAGTGCTCTACTTACGAACAAACTCATCCTCCATCTCACTGAAAGACCATGGCTCCCAATCTCCGACCGAGGAAGAATGCTCAAAATCTTCAAAACCCTCAACCTCAGCCACCTGTTGGACGAGGAAGGGGACGAATAACTGATCCCTTGCAGCAAGAGCTTGACTTAGTCAAACGTCAAAACGAATTGATGCAAGAACAGCTACTTGCCATGTCCAAAACTCTGGCGGTACTCACCCAGAACCTCGGAACCAATCCTTTGAATCCACCCATCAACACGGCTGATCAAAGGACACAGCTTCCTATAGCCACCACGGACGGAGGACTCCGTGAAGAGATCCCCAATAATCAACCGGTGTACCCCCAGGGCGCCGCCCACATTAGTGGAGACCCACAGCCCTTAGCAGCCGTAGGCAGGGGGATACCAACTTTTATTCCAGACATCCACTATAGAAGCACCACAAGGGTTCCAACCCCAGGGGCTTCAGGAGCGAATCCAGCACCGCAAGAGTCTCAACCTCAAGCAGCTCCAATTCCTCCAGCTTAGGAGCACCAAAATCCTCCTCCAGCCATGAGATATGCCCATCTCATTCAAGTAGGAGCCGAAACTGCAAGGCAAGACTCGCAAGAAGTCCCACCCAGGGACCCACGAAGAGCTAAGGAAGTTGCGGACTCTATAGACCACACTGTTGTGATGAGAGGTATTCAAATCCCTCTAGAATAGGACGAGCTAGGCAGGTTGTTCGAAAGGCTCACCACGCCGTTCACCCCTACTATCATGGCCGAAGAGAGGCCGAGAAAGTTCACCGTCCCAAAGTTCACCCTTTATGATCGGACTGGGGACCTGGGAGATCATCTTTCTCATTACCAACATACCATGGCACTACACGGGGCTTCCGATGGCTTCATGTGTCATACATTCATTACCCGCCTCAAAGGCACAACACTGAAGTGGTTCCACCACCTTCCACCGAGCTCAGTCACCAGCTTCTATGAGCTCGGCAGGCGCTTCCTAGACAGGTTCATGATTAGCAGGAGGTTGAGGAAGGGCCCAGAATTCTTGCTTAAAGTAAAATAGTCCAAAGAGGAACCCCTCCGAGGGTATATTGCACGTTTTAATGCCGAGCTCACAGAAATTACAGATTGCAGCCTGAGCTTTTTAGTAGCTGCTATGACCTCTGGACTCACACAAGGAGGCTTCAAGGATTCCCTGACAAAGAGCCCTCTTGCCGACATGGCAGCCCTCATGGATCGGGCGAAGAAGTACATAAATCTGGAGGAAGCAAAGAGCCCATCTTAAAAGACTAAAGAACAAGCTCAGCAGGATGAACAGAAGGACTTCAGTACAATCAGGAAGAGGGTCAGAAGCCCAGATAGGAGAACGGCTTCCAGAACTCCAAACAGCACAGCTCCAAGGGGATTCACTACCTCCACTCCTCTGAATGCCTCCCTAACTCACATACTTCGGCAAGTCTGAACACGTGAAAACCTAAAATGGCCCGAGTCGCTAAGAGGCGATCCCAGCTACCGGGACCAAAACAAGTACTGTGACTTCCACAAAGACCACGGGCACGCCACCGACTCATGCAAAACCCTTAAGCATGAAATTGAGCAACTCATAAGGAGAGGAAGACTGCAAGAGTTTGTCAGGCAGGACGGGAGGCAGAACGCCCACAACGACAGACCCCATCAGAGAAGGCATGACTAGAGGCAGGACCAAAGGCCGGACTAGAGACCAGAACAGAGGGAATGATGGAATTGGCCTTAACAGCAAAATAATCAAGTTATCTTTGTCCTCCATGCAGATGCCCCGGCAATAGAGACATCCAACCGAGCAAGAAACGGTATGCTCAGGAGGCCAGAGCTACTCCCAGCATCCTACGGATCTCCAATGCCGAGAAAAGATTGAGGCCAGTACCTGAGATCCAGTTCTCAGATCAGGATCTTGCAGGAGTACACTGTCCTCATAGTGATGCCCTCGTTATCTCCCTCAAAATTGCCAACTTTGAGATCCGAAGAGTCTTGGTGGACATAGAGAGTTCTGCGAACGTACTATTCTACGAACCCCTCAAACAGATGAAGCTCAATCCCAACGACATCAAGCCCACCATTGCTATCATGGCAGGATTTGATGGGAACCTCGGTATCCCGCTAGGGAGGATTGACTTTCCAACCACAGTAGGAAAGGGAGATGGACAAAAGACGACGATGTCAGAATACATGATTCTGAATGCCAAGTCCCCTTACAACATCATAATTGGGAGACCTTGGCTGCACCAGATGGGAGCAGTCACCTCGACCTTCCACCAATGCCTGAAGCAGGTCCACAATCATGTTATCTACTCCATCAAAGGATGTCAACTGACCTCTCGAGAGTGTCATGCTCTCGCGCTCAAGGAGAGGGCCCCCAAATAACAATTAATGCATGTTCGTGAAGGCGGGGATCCAGACCTCGCCCACTGTCAAGAGGCAGAAGACTGCCCTTCCAGAATTGAGGAGCCTCTGAGCCCTAAAGGAAGTGATAGCAAGGCCAAGCCCGAAAGAAACCCCATCAAAGTATTGGTCAGCTCGGAAGAACAAGGGTGTTACTTACAGATCGGTCCGGACCTGACACTTGCCGAGCAGGAAGAGATGATAAAATTCCTAAGAAACAACCTCTCAGTGTTTGCCTGGGAAATGAAGGGTATGTAAGGCATAGATCCAGACCTCGTCATTCATAAATTGATGGTAGATCCTAATCACCCCCCAATGAGACGAAAAAGAAGGTCACTCGCTCCAGAGCGGCATCATATCATTAATGAGGAGGTCCAGAGGCTGCTAGAAGCCAAGATGATACGAGAGGTATTCTATCCAGAATGTCTTACTAACACTGTTCTACTCAAAAAGAAAAATGGAAAGTAGAGAGTTTGTGTTGACTATACAGACCTCAACAAGGCCTGCCTAAAAGACAGCTTTCCACTGCCAATGATAGATCAACTGGTTGGTGCTTACTGCAGGACACGAACTCATGAGCTTCATGGATGCTTACTCTAGATATAACCAGATCCAGATGTACCCTTCAGACCAAGAAAAGACAGCATTCATAACCGAGCAAGGTCTCTATTACTATAGAGTGATGCCGTTCGACCTAAAGAATGCTGGGGCAACCTATCAGTGTCTGGTCAACAAGATGTTCAGTCTTCTAATCGGCAGTACCATGGAGGTTTACATTAACAACATGCTGGTTAACAGCCTACAAAAAGGCAGCCACCTCTAGTACTTAGCCCAGACATTTGACATCCTGAAACAACATAATATGAAACTGAATCCCTCGAAGTGCATCTTTGGTGTAACCAAAGGAAAGTTTTTGGGGTACATAGTTTCTCAAAGAGGCATAGAAGCAGACCCCACTCAGATTGGGACTTTGGTTGGGTTGGAATCGCCAAAGAACAAAAAGGACATTCAAGCTCTGAAAAGCAGAATTGCAACTCTGAGCAGATTTATCTCCAAATCCACTAATTGCTGCTTACCGTTCTTTAAAGCCTTGAAAGGTAACAAAGCCTTGCAGTGGTCAGAAGAATGTGAAAAAGCCTTCAAAGAGCTAAAGGAGTACCTGGCTTCGCCTGAACTCTTATCAAAGCCGGTCCAAGAGGAAAAGCTACTCCTCTACCTTGTTGTCTCTGAAAACACTATCAGTTCTATACTGGTCAAGTAGGATAGAGGAGTCTAAAAGCCCATATTCTACGTCAGCAGGGCATTATTGGACACAGAAAAAAGATATTCAGAGATTGAGAAATTAGGCTTCGCACTAATAACCTCAACACGGAAGCTCAGACCCTACTTTCAAGCTCATCACATTGAGATTCCAACGGCCTATCCGCTGAAGTCAGTGCTTCAAAAGCCAGAAGTCTCAGGACGACTGGTCAAGTGGTCAGTAGAATTGGGGGAATTTGACATATCTTATATTCTACGAACCTCCATCAAAGGGCAAGCCTTGGCCGATTTTGTTGTTGAATTCACCCCAGCACTGCAAAATAGGGCACAGCTCTGTGAAAGCTCTAGTACATGGCAGCTTTATACCGATGGATCTTCCACCGACCATGGTTCTGGCGTCAGCTTGGTGTTACGATCCCCAAATGGGCTTATGGTAGAAAAGGCAGTAAGTCTAGGGTTCAGAGCTCCAAACAATGAAGTAGAATACGAGACTCTTATCCTTGGATTGAAGCTAGCTTTAGAATACGAGGCTCAAAACCTTGAGGTCTTCTCCGATTCCCAACTTGTGGTAAGCCAAGTTTCGGGTGAGTTTTCCATCAGAGATGACAGAATGCTCCGATATTCAAAGCTAGTGAAATTACTGAAGCAATCCTTCCAAAAATTCACAATCCAGAAAATTGAAAGAGGTCAAACTCCAAGGTTAATGCACTAGCCAATATGGCCTCCCACCTCAAGGTCGAAGGAGAATGCACGTTGAAAATCTCCCATCAATTAAAACCAAGCATAAAAGAGGTTCAAGTTGCCCAAGCTACAGAGCAAACCCAGAGCTAGATGACTCCCATCCTCCAATACCTGGAAGGAGGACTCCTTCCAGAAGACAAGAACAAGGCCAGAAGGATCCGGATCAAGGCTGTTCGGTACCTAATCTTGAACGAGAAGCTTTACAGAAGATCCTATTCTCAACCCTTGCTAAGGTGTTTGACTTCAGAAGAATCCAAGTATGTCCTGGCAGAAATACACGAAGGAATTTGTGGAAACCATAATGGGGGCAGAACCATAGCCCACCGAGCTTTAACACAGGGCTACAATTGGCCGAGTATGTTGAAGTAAGCGAAAGAGTACGTTCAAAGGTGTGATAAATGCCAACGGTTCGCTCCCTACCAACACCAACCCACCATGAGCTCATTCCTATTGTCAGCCTATGGCCCTTTGCTCAGTGGGGGATGGACATCATAGGCCCATTGCCAAAAGCCACATCGAACAGGAGATACTTCTCAGTGGCCATTGATTATTTCTCTAAATGGGCAAAGGTAGAGCCCTTAATACACATTACAGAGAAAGAAGTCAAGAACTTCACTTTGAAAACATAGTCTACATGTTCGGCATACCACGCGTTATCATCTCAGACAATGGTACACAGTTTGTTGGCAAAGTTTTCAAGAAATTCTGCCAAGACCTATACATCAATCAACATTTTGCCTCTCTAGGCCATCCCCAAGCCAATAGGCAAGCAGAGGTCACCAACCAAATAATCCTTGATGCCCTTAAGAAGAAGTTGGAGGAAGCCAAGGGAAGACAGGTTGAAGAACTCCCTGGAGTTCTCTGGGCCTACAGAACCACCAGAAGAACACCTGCCTCTGAAACTCCCTTCTCACTTGCCTATGGTACCGAAGCGGTAATCCCCATTGAGATCGATATGCCTACCCTAAGGACTAAAGCTTTCGACCAAGGGAGCACTGATCAGCAACTTGCAAAAAACTTTAACCTACTTAAAGAAAAAAGGGATCAAGCCAAGGTCAAGATGGAAGTATATCAGCACAAGATGGCCAACAACTCTAAACTAGGGCTAAAACCCATCAGCTTTCAGATTGGAGATCTCGTCTTGAGAAGGGTGTTCCCAAATACTAAAGATCCCACTATGGGAAAGCTGTCACCCAACTGGGAAGGCCCTTACAAAGTAACAAAGGTTGTCAAACCTATCACATACTGGTTAGAAAACATGGCTGGGAAACCTGTACCCAGGCCTTGAAATATAGAACATTTACAAAAATATTATCAATAAAGCTTTTCTCTCTTACATCCCTTTAAAAAAGTATTTCCATTTCAATGCACAGACCCCTAATTCTGGTCCAGCGTATTGACCCCTGAAGCCTTGTATCCATTACAAGTCCTTTAGGCCTGGTCCTTTCAATGCACAGACCCCCAGGTCTGGTCAAGCGTATTGACCCCTAAAGCCTTATATCCATTACAAGTCCTTCAAGCCTGGTCCTTTCAATGCACAAACCCCCAGGTTTGGTCCAGCTTATTGATCCCTAAAGCCTTGTATCCATTACAAGTCCTTCAGGCCTGGTCCTTTCAATACACAAACCCCTAGGTCTGGTCCAGCTTATTGATCCCTAAAGCCTTGTATCCATTTCGAGTTCTTCATGCCTGGTCCTTTCAATGCACAGACCCCTAGGTCTGATCCAGCTTATTGACCCTTGAAGCCTTGTATCCAATACAAGTCCTTTAGGCCTGGTCTTTTCAATGCACAGACCCCCGGTCTAGTCCAGCTTATTGACCCCTAAAACCTTGTGTCCATTACAAGTCTTTTAGGCCTGGTCCTCTCAATGTACAGACCCTTAAGTCTGGTCCAGCGTATTGACCTCTAAAGCCTTGTATACACTACAAGCCCTTTAGATCTGATCCATCTTAATGCACAGACCTCCTGGTCTGGTCCATCGTAAAATACAGACCCCTAAAAACCTTGCAGCTTTTGCAAGTGATACAGGTCTGGACCATCTCTGTACAGGGATGAACTTACTCAACTATCCCCTATACTAAAGACAGAATACATATGCGCAACTACCAATTTGGGTTTAGTTATTACGAAGCTTCCCGTTCAGACCTTATCTGCCATAATAGAAAAAGATTTGATCTCGGGAGACATATTGTCTACTTTTCTGATGTTACGAGCAAAGGTTTTTCAATTACTGTAAGTATTCTTGCTCAGTTATTATTAGTCCTGGTGGACAGACCTTGCTTATCAAAGATCAGCACAATTATCATTACAAGCCTCACAGATCAATAGTTAAGTCCTGGTGGATGCAAATTCTCACTATGGACGGTTTGTTATCATAAGGCATCCCACAGATCATAATCTTTGCAAGTCCTCCTACTCAAGTTGCTCAGAACGAGTTCTGATTTATCTACTCAAGATGCTATGCTCAGGAGACAGCTTCTGATCATAATAGTTAAAAAGCTGGTCTGCAATACACTCAGCTTGTGAACATCTCTCCTTACACTAATTACAAGCTTAAAGGGTTGGAGCCCGAACATACGTTACAAAGCAACAACAATTCGAGACAAGGCTTGGCATTCACAGCAATCCTTAGAATTTATAAGTATTGCAGCTCAAGAAAAAATAAAAATACACAAAGCCCAGGAAGAAAGTTAATTCCGTTGACAAAAATATCCAAATACATCAGTTCAGGAATGAGAAGGAAAAGGAATACAAAAGTTTATTTCCTATACTAAAGGGCTGGCTGAATCGTCATCATCATCTTCAATGATCGACAAGTCAAAATCTGGAAATTTGGCGAGGAGCTTGGACTTAAAAGAGTCATAGTCGTGCTGCATGAGCTCCTCACCCATTCCCTCGACCTCAGCCTTCATTGTTGCTTCAATCGCAGCTTTGGCTTCCTTGACCTTTTGAGCAACAGAGGCTCGAAGATCATTATTTTCTTTCCTCAGTGCCTCCAGTTCCCTGAGAAAGGAATCCCTTTCGGACTCCATGATGGAGAGGGAATTGTTCACCTCTTTAAGCCTCTCTTCTGCAGTCGAGGCATTTGATTGGGTTGTCCCAAGCTGGAGTCTGGCCTCATCCAGCTAGTCTTGAAACTTTTCCACGGCCAGCAAGTCTAAGGCGGACTCCATCAGGGCAGCCAGACCGTGCATGGTCTACAGAGCAGCGAACAGATATATTAGAACAGAAAACAGAATAAAAGCACAAGAAAAGATAGTACAGTGGTTACCTTCATTTGGAAGCTCATCACTTCTGTGATGGCCTGCTAAGTGCTCTACCCCTTCTACCTCAAAGGAGCTTCCGTCCAAAATTTGTCAATGGCCTACATTGCGATACTACCTTTCTCACCTTCCTCTTCTTCTTGACTTCAGGGGTGGGGGTAGGAGCAAGCCTAAGAACAGGCTCTCTAATGACAATGCCCTTTCTGGGCGGCACAGAGGTAGAAGAATCGGTTGGGGGCTTCCTCTTCTTAGTTTGAGGAAAACCAGCAGGAGAAGAAGGCCCCCCAACCTTCCTCTTCACAGGAGCCCATCTGCTAATTAAGGACTTGTTCAGGCCCTTTGCCCTGTCCTTATCCTGGAAGCTCTCTGCTTGGTCCTTGTCTTGAAGGCTCTCTGCTTGGTCCTTGTTCTGAACAAGTGCCATCTAGTTCTCTGACATGAGAATGACCCGAAAATCCCTGTTCCTGGTCTGAAGGAGCCTGCGGTACTTGTCCTGAAGGTCAACTGTGAAAATTGACTTTCTACAAGCACTCTTGTCTGCACAGAAGATATAACAACAGTGGTTAGAATTCAGAAGTAAAACGCAAACAGAAATGAAATTGTCACAAGGAAAGGGGAGCCTCACCCTTAAACCCCGTATTTCGGGGGAATGTCGAGGTCTGACTTGGGAAGTCTTCCATCTCCCATCCACCTCCTATGAAGAAGTACCATTTCTTCCAAGTTTTGTTGGAGGTTGGCACAAAAGAAAGAGGTCTGAACCCCCCATCAAAGGACATGTAGAAGAGGCCTTCCGACCTCATGTACTTAAAATCCGTTTTGTTACGGATCAATTCTAGGGTTATTTCTACATCATTGAGATGACCTAAAGCTATGAACCCTAATAGCTGCCTCCAACTATTGAGGGTAAGGTTGGCAGGGCCAAGGTTGAACCAAACAAAAAATTTCCTAACTAAGTCAAGAAAGGGGAGCCTCAGCCCCATATCAAACCAAGCAAGAGAGACACAATTTTTTCCCTCCTAGACATCGGAAGGGCAATCTAATGGACTCGGTACTCTACAGATGACATTTGAGGGAAAGTTACACCTCTCTCTCAGTTCATCAATCATGCCCTGAGTGATGGCACTTTCCCCCTCCTTCTGAGGGGGTTTTCCTAAAGCTTCTCCCCTCTTATTCCTAGGCTTTAAAAAGGCATCCACAATCCTAACTTCAGAGCTAGAAGGGGACTCCCTCGACCTATTTTTGGCATTACCGGAAGGACTGCCACCCACAGTTTGGGATTGGGATGACATAGAGGTTTTCGAGGAACCTCTCATGCCACCTCTGACACCAGAAGAAGCGGTAGATGCCGACATTGGCAAAAAACTTATAAAATGAAGAAAGGAAGTAGAAATAAGAAAGGACAGCAAGAGAAAGAATTGAAAACGAGCAAAAATAAAGGAGGAAAAACCTGAGAACAACCGGGAGTAAGAGCTTCGAGGTGGCAAATACACTTCAAGCAATAGGCACACCTCACAAGTCACTGGATGCTCTAGTTCGACAATAGCAGAAATTCTTCTTCTCTACAGTAAAAATGGTGAAGGAAAGGACGTACAAACCTCTTCCTCCTCTTTATATACATTTTCATAAATTGGGGCCTACCAAGTCGAACTGCCATGACGATTAAGGGCAATGGTGGCCTCGAAAGCCTAAGCGACGGCTGAGCAATAAATGGCACGATAGCACTCGCCTTGGAAATCGGACAAATTTTTCATAAACACGTAGCCCTAGTTACACGTTGAGTTCGAACTAGGGCTTGGGGGGGAGTAACTGATATACCACAAAACGACAGACCAGTCCCAATGTGACACGTGTGATTAGAAACCAGTTGAAGTTCAGCCATTCATAGCAAACTTAAACGATCAGTCTTCAGAGCTCACAAGGCCGAGCATAAGGCCTTCAGAGCTTCCCTAAGGGTTCAGAGCTCGTTACAGCCTTAAATATCCTACCGAGAAAAGGAAAAGGAAACAGTCACCAACAAGGAAACTGCCACTCACGAATATCTCTCAAGCGCAGTATCTAACATGGTAACTGCCATTCTCCAATGATCAAATCCCTATTTCTATGGCTCCAAATCCTAATCAACTTAGGAAAGACATGGCCTATAAATAAAACCCTAAGGTACGCTTTACATTCATTGTCATTCTTTGGTTTACATTACAGTCTTTCAATTCAGTTTATTGACTTAAGCGTCGGAGCGGCTACCGTCGGAGCCAATCCGGTGACCCTCTGGTCCTTCTCTTTGAGTGTTTTTCAGGCAACAAAGTTCGGAGCCCCTACTGACCAAAAAGTGCTGTATCAATTTTCACGAGAAAATATAAGTTTTCATGTGATTTTTGTAGAAAACTAAAATTCACCTTTTCAAAAAAATTAGGAAGGTATTTGTGTATCCCACTCTTATCGTCTCTTTCTCTCCTCTCCCCTCTCTCTTGTTTCTCACAAGAGGGACTCTTTTTTTTTTTTTAATGTGTGAGATTTTTACCTAATGCATTGTTGGATTCTTATTAGGGGTGTCTTCAAGGTACATGTGCATGTCATATGTCAATGGCCACAAATACCTTCAATTGAAAATGCTCTTTAGAATTGGGATCAGCTAAAAGATAAATAAAGGTGGGGTTATTCAATTACAAGTCCATGAAAATAATAAAATTATTATCAGGTTCAATGCAAAACTTAGTAACCCATAAGGTCCTTTTAACTTTCGATGACTAAAATGTCCTTCATAAGGTCCTTCCAACTTTAGGTGACTAAAATATCCTTCTTTTCTTAAATCAGGCGCAAAACACTTGATGTGTTGCTTAGATCAGACGTGTAAATAGTGCACCTTTTTTAAAAAGGTATTCAAGATCAAAATTCAATAACTTATAAATTAGTTTTTAATAAAATTTATATATTTGAACTCTAAAACTCGAGATCTATCAAACTAGCTCCATATTGCAAATGAAGTTTTGAATAAAAAAATCGATCCAAATCTGTAAAATTTCATCTCAGTAAAAGTGTAAATTTTACACTTTTCTTGTGAAAGACTTCGTCCCATTAAAAATGTGTAAAACTTTACACTTTCATAAAAATTGAGAAAAAAATCAAGTGTTATTAGTTTTATTAAGTTTTTGAGCCACATGTTGTATGGTCAAAAATAAATAAATTTAAGGTAGAAGAAATGTGAGAAAAGAAAACAAGTATTGAAAACATATGCATTAAAATTGTACTCGTTGTGAAAAGTGTAAATTTTACACTCATAAATGTGTAAAATTTTCCATGACTGATCAGAGGAGTATATTGACTGATCAGTTGCAGTGGCCTTTCAAAACCCAGCTCCTATGGCAGAGCTGGGCTATGCAGTTTTCCTGTATTTACAACCACTAGGGCAATAGAAATACCACTCTTTTTCTTCAGTAATCGTCAAATCCAGTGAAACTAAGCACACCAAAAATATTCACCAGTTCAAAAATATTTGGCAACAGGGAGTCTGATTCAATGATTAATATAATATATAATACATGAATTTGCTTGTTCCAGTACATGAACAATATTAGCAGACCTTTAATTGTTTACTTTAAATACATGGGGTGATATTGGTTTTGTCTTTTTCTTATAACCAAACTTTCATTTTTTCCTGCAACGTGATGTTCCTTTATATATATATTTTTGTCAATCCACAGACACAATCTACAGAAACTATCCTCACGCTTCGATCTATGTTGCGATGGTGGCTGAATGTAATGGAGTGCATCAGTAGAGATTACTAATTGTTGGAGAAGGATATTAGCAGTTGTGAGGCATGTGAGGATGGTGGGTGATAGCAGTGGTGTGTTGAACAGGTCGGAGGAAAGTTAGTTGACGGTGGTGGGGATAACTATTGACGGAGATGAAGCACGGATCTGAATCAAACAAGCATAAAGAGCCAATGAGAATAATGCAATCATGATAAGAAATAAAATAGTTGTATATTAAAAATAATGGGTGCCATGACAGTGGACTTATGTTCAAAAAAATAAAATGACCAATTGTCCTTCATTTCAAATTAGAAACACTCATATATCTTATAATAATATACTATCTTCTTGAGGGATTTAAGACTAATGAATTCTAAATAAAGCTTCCATTTTCTCCTAGTGTGGAAAGGAACCGAGGCATATTGTTGTGTTTCAACTTTTATTTTTTCTATAAAAAAAATCATATATAAAGTGTATTGAAGAGTTTTTTTAGAACATCTCAACAACAAAAATCTAGAACTTCCACCCTACCAAAAAGACGACCCAAAAGTGAGAAAGAAAAATAAAAAATAAAAAAATACTCCAAGACTATATAACATCAGTTCTATTAGTCTTAGTGTCATGTTTGATACGGTAGAATAGACATTTCATGAATGTTCATTCCTTTTTTATTGTTTGGTAAGAGTGGTAATATCTATTCTACAAAATAGGCATTCCATTAAAAGTCATTCCAAGAATTCTTTTAGCCTAAATAAGTAATTCTTATTTTATTCCATGTCATTTTCACTCTATTTCCTATTTCATTTTGTGGAATGATTGTTCCATTCCTGCATGTCAAACATAGCGTAAGGGTTTTCAACCAAGAACATCTCAATAATTTTGATTGTGAGCGTAGGCGTCGGAAAATGAGTCAAACAAACCACTGCGGTTTTTTAAGTCCGCTCCCTCAAGGTGAGAGATGAACGCCCTATTTTTGAGATCAGGGTGTACATGAATACACAAAGGAGTCACTAGCTTATTTTCGGCTAAATAAAAAGCAAACATGTCACAACTCATGGAGAATACATATAAAAGAAATAAAAAAAAAAAATTACAATGCTTTGGTCATATTTACATTCTAAACCCAAGCTTGACACGAGTCAAAATAAAGTAAAACAAACTAATCAGCAATGAACCAAATAATTTTCAAATACGGGAGCTAAGGTACGAGATGGGAATGTGTTAGGTACCCATCCCGCCCAGTCCAAGTGGATTGGTCACAAGTGTTCATCCACAAAGCATAAATTCTATGACATAAAATAAAAGAGAAAAAGTAGAGAGAGATAATGATAATGATTACATAAACGAATAAAATAAACAAAATACATATGAAGTAAATAAATTAAAAGAGAAGAGTAGAGAGAGATTATGATAACATGAATAAAATAAGGAAAAGATATAAAGTAAATAAGATTAAGAGAAAGAGTAGACTCGGATCCATGAGATGTCCTGTGTATCCATTCAGAATCTTCAAATAACGGAATCAGGATCAACATAATTCTTTAATTCAATTTATTCTATCAAGAGTAGTAGGATGAATTAAATTGAAAAAAAAAAAGATTTTAGAAAGTTTACCTGATTGTTTGTGTTAAATCAGACAAAAATTGTAATTGAGCTCCTTGATGTTGAATCTCCTCTTAGATTGTTTTGTTTGTATTACCTTTTGGGCTTGGTTTGGGGTGTCCCCCGACCTGCCTTTATGGTAATAAAATCAATTTACCAAAAAGAAAATGTTTTCCTCTTAGATTGCTAGAAGCTCCCTACATGATGTTGCACCATTTTACAAGGAGGGCTGCTTTGGTAAGTGGCAAAGGTTGAATCTCCGCAATTTTATTGGTCCGTGCGATACACGCATGGGCGCGTGCGTTACATGGACCAATAAAGTTGTAGAGATCCGACATCCGCAACTCACCTTAGAAAAGTTATTGTTTTTAATATATGTTCAAATGACTATTTTACTCTTGGACTATATAGCATCTTTTTATATTGTTAAGCTAAAACAATTAGCAAAATAGTAACCCATTCGAATGGGAAAATTGACCATTAGCCCATTACAAATTTTTGATAATCTAATTTCTAATTCCGCTGAGATACATAATTGTCATATATAGCTTCTTATAGAAGTTATAATCAAACCTAAGAACTCCATATTGGAGAAAACTTTCATTGAGAGCTGAAAGGCTAGTAATTATGAAATATATCATCATGTTTGGTACGATAGAATAAGTATTTCAGGAATGTTTATTCTAATTTTTCATTCCTTATTCTTATTTGGTATGATTAGAAATGTCTATTCCATAGAATAAACATTACATTAAAAGTCATTCTAAATATTTTTTTATCTTATATGAATAATCATTATTCTATTTCATATCATTTTCATTCTATTCCATTTCTGCATACAACATGATCTAATAGTATGACTTCTAAATTATGTCAGAACAGAAGATGCCTTATACCAAGACCAGTGTTTAAAGTTAATGGTAGAATGTTACTGCTATAAACTCATGCTATCATATAAAAAGGGTAGTCCGGAGAGAATTCAAAATCTCTTTCTTTTGATTTTTTTTTTTTTTTTTTATAACTCGATATCTAATCTTTCGAATCAACTAATCTGACAGACCAATCTCATCGGCCATTAGTCGAGGGAAAGGGGGCAATTAAAATTAGGACAGCACCCCGTACAGACTGGTCATAAGAAAAAATAACATTTCTTGAGTTTCGATCTAACGACTTCAAGAGAATAAATTCTTTAGTTGTTATCTACCGTCCACTCTACCATCCCTTTGAAATTCTCGAATTCATACTCTCTTAATTACGGTAGAACAATTTTTTATTGCGTCAAAGCCCACCTTATAAAGAAAATATATAATAGATAACAGCATACCATAGTATAATATAGCTTAAAAAACTTATATTAATGGATAAAAAAACAACATACTTTGACCCTTCTAGTGGATCCGCGCATGCAACATGTCCTTGAGAGAACTAATTTTAGAGAAGCTTTCCTTAATCTAATTTCAGAAAAGCATTTGACTTTGCTAATTTAGTTTATCATGGTTGGTCCAGCATGTTATGCACATTGAAAGTATTTTAAAGAAAAATGCTTCCCCAATTTACGTCAACTATGACAGCATGAAACACCCAGGGAGTAGCTAAGCAGTACAAGGGATAAGTATCCTAAAAAAATACCGAGTTCTTAGTTGATATCCTACAAAGTGCAATTCTTGTGGAATCCACCTGTGTGTAAGCATAAACTCATGGGAAATAGTTGTAAAAGAGATTTTGTACTTGGTGAAGTCAATTCGGATAAAAAAATAAATAAATAAATTACACTGATTTTTTTTAAAGTTTTTGACAATTATATTAATCTCTTTTATTTTTACTGACAAATTACAAATACCTCCATCTAGTCAAATTTTTTAAACTAAATGACAAAATTGTCCCTCTTATTTTATTTTATTTTATTTTATTTTTGTATTTTTTTAATTTTGACCAATTTTTTTAAAGATTTTATTTTATTTTATATAAAAATAAATTAAAGGTAAATAATTTATTTTTATTTTATATAAAAATAAAGTTAAGGTTTTAATCAATATTTATTTGAAAAATCAAAAGAAAATCAAAAGAATTGGTTAGAATTAAAAAATTGAAAAAAAAAAACATGAAATGAGTAATTTTGTCATTTAAAAAAAATGACTAAAAATACATATTTGTATATTATCAAGTAAATAGAAAAAATCAGTATGATTTTCAAATACCTTAGAAAATATTAGCGTAATTTATCAAAAAATTTCATGCTTTACACTGTTAGTCTGTTACCCACATAACACAAGCATGTGCTGCGTAATCAAACCTTAAATTTGTTGTGCAATATTAGGACTTAATCATTTCTTAATGGAGGGTTAGTATGCAATATTATTCAATCAATAGTCGGCACAGAACATTTTGGATCTAACCTAATGGTTTGCATATTCACCAATCAGCCAAATTGCATGTTATATTAATGTTAATCGAATTTCATATTAACCAAATTGCATATTGTTAATTCCGCCAATCTTCATAATAAAGAGTCCAACCTTGAGATATAATTGTTAGAATATTTTAAATTAAAAAATCAACTTACAAAAAAAAAAAGTGACTAAATAAAATAGACAGTGGTATTGAAATTGGCTTAGGTAAAATACATATAAGAGATTTTTAGCTAAAATACTCTCTCTCTCTCTCTCTCTCTCTCTCTCTCTCTCTCTCTCTCTCTCTCTGTATGTGTATATATATATATATAGCAATATTCCCTCCTGGGCTGCACCATAATATATAGGAAGCTTATTTTGAAGAACTTTTCCGTTGGTAGTACATTATGCTTCTAAGCAGTGCTGTAAGCCTCATGCCTCAGAGATGGATCACCGCCTTTAAATGACGTGCATCACTACCAATTTTCTGAGTGATGAGGAAGGTCAAGTACTCCAGGATTGAATCGCTTTTGTTCATATATTGATCTTCCAACCCAGAGTCGAGTTTCACTTTGATATTTTTGAACATTACTCGAAATGAACCGCTTAGGTTCCTCCTATCCATGGACAGATTATTGGAACCAGTTTTTTTATCCTGAAAATGAAAATGAAAGGAAGACCAGTATCAGACACACCCCCATTCTCAACCTAGCCATAGTCCTAGTAGTTCAAAAAATACCAGCCTTGTACGTACTGTAGATTCAAGGTACGAGGAAGTATAGCTTATATAGAGCTATCGTGGTTCTAATTTTTCTTTTATATATATTAATCAAAGTGGGTGGAAAAGGGGCCTCAAATAGCACATTCTAATGCTTTTTTTTCCTTGTGTGATTGCTTTTTCCAATTTTTTGTAACCGTTTTTGTAATAATAGCAAAAACAAATACCGACTCAACGAACATGGACACCGACATGGCGGTGCACATTAAACTAATCAAATGACTCTTTAATTCTGTCCTTTGCACCAAGTGATTTTTCTAGTATTATTGGCTTGGCAAGATGCAGATGACTTGATATTTTGAAGGCTAGCTGAGGGCCATGGGGCTCAAAAAGGTCACACCTATTTTGGCTTCTTTTAAAGCACTTTTATTCCCCTAATTTTGTGCCTTATTCTTTTTAATAAGCTTCAAAGTTCGGTTGTTGTCTGTAGCAGTCCATATAAATCCAACCCTTTTTTTTTTCTGCTCACTTGATGACCTTTCAGTATTTTCAATTGATAGATACTATGAAGAACGCACTTGCGAAGATTTCGGCAAATAGTGGAATCCACTAATAAGAATCTCAAAAGCTCAAGATGATTTATTCCCATTTTGGTTTTTGGTTGATGGGTATCCTATGTGCAGCACCAGGCCCATATTCTAGATGTTGGAGCCCAATTAGTTTTACCCATTCGGAAATAATGCCTTTTTTTTTTACACAACAATGAAGAGGGAGGAATGCAACTCACGTCAACTGTATACAGAATGTGCACTTGTACCACTTAGAAATTTAATCCTAAATAAGGCCATTTTTTTACTTTCCCATTTATTCATGTTCAAGTGTGCGTAAATAGAAAAATATTGTAAAACATACATATTTGCTCCCCCAATTAATGTTGGTCAATAAATTCCTTGAAAGAAATTGAAGATGCAGAAAAATAATAATGCTAACAAAATTGTTGGTCCGAACAAATGCACCATTAATGTTATATACACTTCTAATAAAACATTGTCATGTGTGCCAAGACAATTAAGAAAGGAAATATATTCTTCAATGAATTTAGGACATCTCATGATTGTGTCTTCTTAATAACACTCTATCATAAATGTATGTTATGAACTAAAAAGTAAATCATAACATGTGGAAGAGGAAGTTAAATCTATGTTATTATCTTGATTATATCATTTAAGAACTTTAGCCCTAACACGTGAAAGACGAAGTTAAATGTCAACCTCGGCTAGCCTAAATCCTTTTTTATAATGGTGATGAGAAATTACAATTAATCATTCAACTCAACAATATAATTACAATATTACATAGCAATAGAAGAACACATGATCTAACAATAACAAGAGTCTCTCAAATATGGACCCCCAACATACAAACTAGCTCAACCCATGGTTAGGCAGAAATAATGCTCACATTCCCCCTTAATAAGGGGAGTGAAACTTGAACACATGACCTCCTCTTAATAAGAAGGACATGGTGGCCAACTAGACTAGTCCCAATTGGTTTATTATATAACACATCACATTACTTCACTTACCTACACTTGAACGTGATGGAATTAGGGTTAGAACATACCTTGCCCTTGTTTATAAAGTCACAGTTACTACCTTTGATGGAATTTCTTGTGGAGTGAATCATGGGACTTATATATCAATTAGATAAGCACCAAAATGGCAATTTCGTTATCAGGATGTGAATAAGGAATTCAGTTTTATAGACATAACTGTATCGGCAAGGTTGTTCAGTATGTGTTGCGCATCATTCTACTCTATGCTCAACTGTTAGTATTATAAGTGATCAGTTTGGTAGGCACAGCTTATCACTGAGATGACCTGGAGGTCTTTCATTTGGACCTTTAAGCTTGTGGCCTAATCAGTGTTGGCCCGAAGTAAGGACAGTACACGACTTGATATCCACATGTCCAAATCTCAAGTGTAACATTATTTTTGGGTATATCAGCTACTCCCCCCAAGTCTCACACCTGAAGAGCTTCATCAAGTCTAAGATATTGGATGTGTTTCATGACGTATTATATTGTGACAGTAATAATTTCTCTCGTTTAAGGATTTCACGATTTTCGAAAAGGCATCACCTTTATCATTACTATGTCGTTTTAATGTCGTCATTTTCCTAACTGGTGCATTTATTCTAGGGAAATCATTTTAATTATTGTGTCAGTTCACTTCAACCGATAGTTTCAATTATAAGGTATGTCCCCTCGTAATTGTTGTTACTTGGCCTATAAATTTGATGGAATTCTTTTAATTTGATCTTTATTTTTATTTTCCATCTTCAAGATTATCAGAGATGATTTCTGACATCTCTGTTCTCAACTTCCGGTGACCATTATTCTCTCTACCTTCATCATCCTCGTACGTACAGGGTATTCCCTTACTTTTTCCTTGTTCTTCTTTCTTATTCTACTTTTATTCCTTATTTTTTCCTTAATGGCATCTGCGAGGGGTCCAGTTAGGCTAGATTCATCTGAATTCGCAAGTGATAAGAGTAATCCTCCTCCCATTAGGAGTTTTGGAGTAAGGATCGTGAATATGTTTGAAAAGGTAGACTTGGTGGACCCTGAATCCACCCATCGACCCAAGGAGATCTAGACTCCTTTAAGTCCCGACAATGTTCAATATAGGCCTCTATCCACTTCCGATCGTCCCTACACTTCTTGTCCCAGGGAAATCTGTGTGTATAAGTACTGGTTTGACATAAGGTTTAGATTTTCTCTTCATCCCTTCCTTAGGAAATTCTTTTCTTTCTTTACTTTTTTCCCTTCCCAACTCAACATAAATGGTTGTAAGGCACTGATAAGTTTTTTTTTATCTTGGCCTATCGAAACAAGGTGAGACCAAATCTCGACCTCCTATGAAGCTCTATGGATCTTAAAAGGGAAAAATAAAAACTATATTATATGTCCTTCGATTCCTGATTCAAAATAGTTCACGAGCTAACGAGTTTGAACAAAATGTGGAAGAAGTATTTCTTCTTCATGAAAGGAGGTTGGGAAAAGGCCCTTCATACTAAATACGACTCGAGGGTGGTTCCTCGAAACCCTAGAATCCTTGGTGAGTCAATTTATGTGTTGTTATTTTCCATTTATCATCAGTTTTAAAAGTTACTTACTATTGTTCCATTCGTGTATTATTGCAAGCAGATGTGCTTTAAAGTGTTTAAAGTTTTCTCAAGAGCAATTCCAAAGCTTGTGTCAGTTGATTCGTCTGCTCCATTGCCCATACTACGAGGTCTTAAGTTCAGAAAAATTTGTTAGAAACGGGATTGATTAGCCTAAAATTGATGGATATGATAAAAAAAAAACATATGTGATGTGTTCAAGCCTAAGGCAACAAAAAAGAAAGCTACTAGAAGTTCGATCGGATTTGAGGTAACCAATAGGCTACTTTTGCAAGAGGATTCCTCCTCAGAGAGTACCATCTCATAGGCCAATGTCGCCCTTCCTATTTTGGAATGGGCAAATGAAGGACGGGAGGGTTGCCGAGCTAGAACCAGCTGCCACAAAAAAAGGAAACCGGAGGGAAATTTTGGTGGGATGGAGTCTCCACATCTAGTGCCCTGAATAAATACTCTGACCCTACCTACAATAAAGGAGGCGATGAAGAAAGCCTAGGATGAGGGTTAGAAACTCCTCCAAGGTCAATTGGAAGGAGCAAGTGCTTCTTAGACCCCATAGATATCGCTCATTGCCCAAGTAAAGGTTTGTTATATTTCTCATTTTTAGTTATATATTTCTTTCTCGGGTCTAGATGCTTATATTTTTTATGAATTTTACTACCTTGAAGCAAATGCATGTCATGGTCACTCTAGGTCGTGTGAAGTACGAGTGCCATAATCTGGAAGAGCAACTAAGGATCCAAATGATAGATGCTAATGAGGTTGCTGCACAAATCAACAAACTCAAAGAGGACTTGGAATCATCCTAGACAGACTTTACCACACCTAGATCCTCTTTGGAGGAAAATTATAAGAAATGGGAGGCCGCTAAAAGCTGAACCTCTATCCAATAATCCGAGCTTACCTCGGTCAAACTGGACCTCGAAAAGGTTCAAAAAAATTTGAAGGAAAGCAAGTCGAGCAGAAGGTGTAACATCCCGGCCTAATTAAGCGAAGCAATTAACAATTATCATAATTATCATAAATTAATTTTCTTAATAACCATGGGCAACGTTAATTAGGACTAGTGACCCGTAAATACGGAAGCAAAGGTATAAATGATGAAAACAATTAATTCTAAATTATAGACAACCAATTTGAGAATGCAATTTAATGCCAAGGGTCATGACTTGATAAGAAGTTATGACTAGTGTTAATCGAGAATTAACACACAAGAAAATATGAAAAATTAGTGCACGAAGTGCACTTGAACAAGATTAGCGTAACGCACGAATAGAGCGTGTTTAATTAAGATTATTCCAATAATTATAATAGAATTTTGGAATAATTAAAATACATTTAAATACATTAAGATAGAACAATGAAGACTACAAAAATTTGATAAGATTTAGATTAAGAAAATTGACATATGAAGAAAATAAATAAGTGATACAAGTACATGAGGAAGAAATAAAATTAATGCAACAAGAAAAAGGGGATTCAGTGTAAAATGCCAAACAAGTCATAAAAAGAGAAAAGATGAGGAAAAAGAGGCAAAATGCTCCCAACAAGATTTGAGCCTCGCACTTGTGCAATGAAAAAAATAAGTCTCTAAAAAGAAAGTCAACTTGGTTACACCACTTTTGTGCTATATATCCCAAAAAAATTGTCTATTAGCCATAAAAATTTACAAGTCTGCATACTCAAAAGCTGAGGTGTCAACACCCCATTGGACCCTCATATGAGCCAATCACATTTCATGAAAAATCTGATTATATATATATATATGTGTGTGTGTGTGTGTGTGTGTGTGTTGTATGTATATACATTATATGTATGAGGTGTGTGTGAGAAAAAAATCAGAAGTGTGTGCATGTGTGTGTACGGATATATATATATATATATATATATATATATAGAGAGAGAGAGAGAGAGAGAGAGAAGAAGGAGAAGAAGAAGAAGAAGCTCTCACTGCATGCTGCATGCATGGGCAGAAGGAGCAGTGATGGAAGAATAGGAAGGGAGGCCATGGAACAGAAGGGGGCAGAGCAGTTTGACAAAGGAAGAAAATCGAAAAGAGAGAAAGATAACTTCTCTCTAAGAGTTTTCTAGGTTTTGCTTCTATTTTTTAGGTTTGGGATTCATGCATGTGTTTAATATGGAAAATGAAAGAAAATGGAGAAGAATTGGAGAATTTGGGCTTGAAAAACTCAAACCCAAAATATGGCAAAAATGGTTTTTTACCTAACTTGATTAAAAAAAGAGCATGAAATATAGAGTACAATGCAATTTGAATGAGTCAAAATAGTTAAGGAACCATCAAGAAACGTGAGATTTCAGTTTAGAGAGAGAAATATTTCATGGATGGGTTAGGCTTGATTTGTGGTGTTTTCTGAATGGGAATGTGTTCCCCACATTTTCAGAAACTTATAGAAAAAAAAATGGAGGCAAAACAGTGGCTGGAATGCCTTGAAATAGTAAAACAAGGGCTCACCGAAAAAATTTGGCTCGCAGAAGCAACCACTGTATTTCCCTATTTTGATGGCAAGGGTCAATTAAATCAAAAAACTACCTTGGATATGAAATCCCCAAGAAAAATGGGTTTGAACCCCGTTGGACTATAGCCAAAAAATGACCGACGACGGTCGCCGGCGCTAGAGAAGGTGACCAGAACCCTCATCGGAGAATTAGGGAAGAAAAATAGTAACCAGGTCGGTCAACGGGTCAAGTCGGGTCGGATATCGAGTCTGGGTTGATCCACGTGTAATTGGGTTTAAAACCTTAAATGAAACATCATCGTTTTGCCAAAGAATTAAAATAAAAATAAAGATAGGACTTACGTCATAATGATGTCAGCATGATGTAATGAACCGATTGGTTCTTTATTGTTTGGGACCGGTTCACTTGGAACTCTACTAAACCAATTGGTTTTATTCAAACAGTTTCTGAAATTATAATTTGAACCCCAAATGTTTCTGTTAATCATGAAATGACTCTATAACCTTCTGAAGTAGGAAATGGTCTAGGAAATTAATTAAATATTAATTTTAAATTCTTTTAATTATAAAAAAATTAGCAAAATGCCCTTGGAACTGGTTCACTTGGAACTCTTTGGTAATCCTTTATTGTTTGAGACCGATTCACTTGGAACTCTACTAAACCAATTGGTTTTATTCAAACAGTTTCTGAAATTATAATTTGAACCCCAAATGTTTCTGTTAATCATAAAATGACCCTACAACCTTATGTTAAGTAGGAAATGGCTCAAAAAATTAATTAAATATTAATTTTAAATCCTTTTAATTATGAAAAAAATTACCAAAATGCCCTTAGGCCAAATGAAGGCTAATTAAAATAAAAGAATAGTGTAACCCAATTTTTTGGGCTATCCAGACTCAATGGTAGAGTCTGATTTATGAAATTAAATCCCGAAAAATATGAACGGACAAACTGGAATAATTTCAAATATGTCCTAATGATTACTTAAGTGACCAGTTGAACTCCGATGACTATAAAAATACATACTTTAACATTTTAGGACATTTTGGACCCAATGCCAATATCTTGATGTGATTGCTTGCACATTTCTATAACCCTTGATTTGGATATTAGAAAACTACTATGTTTCTCACAGCTGAGAATGTGATATTCCATGTATATGTACATTTCTTGTGAAATTCCTTTAAGTATGACATTATTATGAGTGCCAGGAGTTGTGCTTGTCACAACACCCATCTTGATTCTTTAGATGTTGATTTGGACCTACAGGTCGTTAATTTGGAATGATACCCAACACTTAGTCTATGGAGAACATGATATTTGATAAAAGCTCTTGGTGCTGTTTAAGAACCCAAATGAGGGGTAAACCGGAATGAGTACTATTTAGGGGTAATCGGACCCTATTTGTTAATAGCATCTATTAGACTCATTTGTTTGTATCACATATCTTATACTTTGATCATAATCTGATGATGCACTATTTGATTATGGATACGTTTTTCAAGCCTATCATTGGATTCGATTTGATATCCTGTGATTTTTGACAGCTGATTATTGTATATGCTAAATCCATATTGTTGACTTGTTAAATTGCTTACATCGCCTTTTTCAAGCTACTTTGGGATGTGCCTTTTTGGGCCCATGGGTCATTCTTAGTGATTCACTTTCTTTGTGACTAATTATTTGTTATATCATTTCGCTTGTCATTTTGTTGTATACTCTTATTTAAACTAACCATGACCTATGGCAGAGTGAGGGAATTTACTTACTGAGCTAAGTTAGCTCACTCTAGATTTATAATAATTTTTCAGGTAACACCATATGGGAGAAAATGTAATGATGGCGACTAGTGGAGCTAGTCATGTGCTTGTGAGCAATATTGATGATGTAAAACTTGAAGTAATAATTTGAACATATACTCTATAAGGCTAACCTTAATATTAGGTATTGTGATATTGTAACATTAGTAATGATGTTAGACTTAAATAGTGATTCATGATGATCAAAATTACAGTTGTAGATATTCTGATTGATGGTTGTTAGAGTTCGATTTGTTATCAGATAAGTTACATATGTGCAGTTTTTGTATTTAATAAAAGAAAAAAAAATTATCACTCTTGTGCAATTCATTTGATTTTGTACGGCCTGTCCGAGTGACAGTGTCAGTCACGGCCCCTAATCCACAAAAGGCGGGTTCCGAGTCGCGATAGAAGGCCACAAAAAAAAAATGGCCAAGGTAAGGGAAGGTCGCAAGGCCGAAATAGAGGTTCTTATCACTCGAGAAACATAATCTCCAATCGTTGGAAGATGGAGAACTTCAAAGAATGATTGAAGCAGCTCCCTTTTCTTGGTCAAATCGGTCTCAATGCACACTGGGTGGTTGATCATTGAAATCGTTTATCGGCCATGTCAGGTTGCTTGAGAAGGTGTCAAAAGAAAGAAGAAATTTAGAAAGATATCCTTTAATTGAATTCAAGGTTGGCGTGGTTGTGTGCCTGATTGGAGCGCTTAATGAAAGATTTAAAGACAGAACAAGGAGAACTTGGTCTGCCCTCTTTGTCTCAAACTAGTGTTTATAATGGTCTTTATCAGTTAAATCTACCTTGATGTACTTTCTCTCTTTTTTGTGATGTCACTGAAACAATTTTTGTTTTTTAACAATGATGGCTATAACCGATGTAACTCTTATTTCCGTGATACTTCATAATACAAAGATAAATACAAGTGTTCTTTTATCTCTTGTTACCGTCTCTCTATCTTTTTAGTAATAGGATAAGGAAACAAACGCAAATAAAAAGCATTACTTGTGTATTTAATTCATTTGTTTTTACAAACTAGTTACAATTTTTCTTGCGATGAACACTTAAAAAAGAATACAATGGCAACAAATATTTTATGCATGATAATGTTTGACCCACTTTGTATTGAAAGACCCAGTTTTCATTCCATTCTTTGTATGCCTAAGCTAGCAATAGCCACTCTTATAAGCCTTGATTATTTCAAAAGGCCCTCCTCACTTTGGAGTGAATTTTGAAGCAGTAGTTCTACGTAGGATGTGATTGGCCATTTTTAGAACTAGTTCTCCTTCACAAAATTGTTTAGGGTGAACTTTAGCATTGTAGGCTCTTCTAATCCTTTTATGATAAACTCAAAGATTTTCTCTAACTTTGTCTCAGTGCTTGTCAAGGGCATCGAAGTCAAATTCCATGTCTTCAAAGACTTCATTTCTCATAGTACCCTTGCTGCAACACTAGCAATTTCTAGAGCATAACCATATACTAGTGAGAAAGAAGTGATTTAAGTTGATAACTTTTTCTAAAGTCTGGTAGGCCTAGAGTGCCACAATGAGTTGATTGACCCAGTTATTAGGAGTATCGTGCAGGGTTCTACTTAGTATCTTCAATCTGATTTTATTAGTTGCCTCAAAATGTCCATTCCCTTAAGGATAATAGGGAGTTACCCTGTGATAGTCGTCACATAATCTTCTAATAGTTCCTAGACATGCTTATTGACAAATAGAGTTCCATTATGTGATTTGATCATCTTAGGGATGTCAAATTTGCAAACGATATACTCCCTTATGAAGTTCACCATGAATTCCCCTATGGCTTTCTGTAGTAGAACGACTTCAACCTATTTGGTAAATAATTTTGTTGCCATTAATATCCAAATATGTCCTCGAGCTGGTGGGTTTATAGGGCCAATAAGATCCATTCCACAATTGAAAATTAGCCACATGGTAGTGATGGAATGTAGGTTAATTATGGAAGCATGGATTTTACCCCTATAGAATTGGTACACTCGACATTTTTTGACGTAGTCTTTGTCATCTTTTTTCTATTGTTGGCCAATAAAACCCATTTAGAATCAATTGTTGAAATAGATTTATTCCACCCTAATGCTCCATTTCATGAATAGACTTTAGGACATCTAGGATCTCTTCGTTAGCCAAACATTTCAATGGTTTCTCTTTATAACTCCTCTGATATAGTTGTTACTCACGCAAGAAGAATCACGAGGCTGTTATGCCTATCTAGAAATCCCCGTAGATATCTGATCCCATTAATCGTGATTGGGACGTATAAAGGTCCATTATGCTTGTATGGTAGGACCTTATCCTCCTCTAAGAAGGAAATGGTGGTAAAGACCTCATTAAATTCTTGTCACATTGAACCATCAATTGACGTTCAACTTTCTCTATTGTCTACTACAATCTGTAATATAGTCGTGGTGGCCTCAATCCTTGATTTCTTTCTAAAGCCCATTTGGTTGAAGAATCATCGAAACTTGGTGGTCTCCATGAGTTTGATTATTTGGCCATCCAAGATTGCAACGACTTAGTAACTTGTTTCTCCAAAGATATACCTAATTCCATGATCATCCATGTCATCATAGAATGAAACCATTTGCACTATAACTTTGGTTTTCCCTTTTTCTACATATTGAGGATATAGGTCCTCAACAACAAGATTGATGAGTTATAACTAATTAGCTTTTAACTTTTCTCGAAATAGCTTTCTCACCATCTAGTAATACTTCCAAATAGGAGGTGGTTTGATGATAGTTATAATAATTAGGACTTTATTTATCCCGAGTTGAGGGTTTGGTCTTGGGTGTGGAGAATTCCACCATCTTGTCCTCAATCTAAGTATTAAGGAGTGTGCAAACATATTTCATCTCACAAAGGAACTCTGAGAAAGGAATTTTGTGCATCCTTTGGTGGTAGTGGATCATTCTTCATTGGCTGTTATAACAGATGGTCCTTGAAGATATCCTGAATTGGTTGTGAGCCTAAAAAGTTCCATGAGGTGAGAAAAGGTTTCAATCTTCATATTCACCAAGTATACTTTGAGCTTGGAAGACATCCTATCGATACAAATCTTAACAAGTTCCTTCTTTGTGACTAGTTCGTAGCAATCGAAGGACTTATCCCTTAAGCGTTTAACAAAATCAAAAAGAGATTTAGTGGCTTTCTAACTGAATTTGGCCAAGTCTATCTTTGTTAGCCTCTCCTCCACATGGAAAAACTTCGTGTGGAACTTCTGGACCAGGTCATCCCAAGAGTGTAATGAATTGCGGGCAAGCCCAAATACCATGTGTAAGCTCTATTGTGAGAGTTTCGAAAAACTCTTTCAGTCTCAAATTAGGGTTATTACAAAAATAGTTCAAACTCTCAATGAATCGATGGACATGCTCGTAAGATTTCTTCCCATCGAGTTTAGAGACTTTATTAGGGGTGTACCCCTTAGGATAGGGAAGCGAAGGCTATTTTGGGAGGGTAAGGGAGAGCGAAATCAGTGAAGGGGAGCTTTTGCTTTTCCTAGAACAGGAGAGCATGCACTTGCCACTGAACATTTTTGTAGGTAAGCTAGATTGTTGGAATAGGGTTTGGAGTGAAATTATGGGTCTACTAAGGTGTGTGCAACATAGAACTAAAAGGGTTGGTGTTTGAGGTTGCTCCTAATGTGATAGGATGGCCTTATAGGGTTTCTTTATTCTTAGTTATGGCAGGTGTTTTTGGCCTAAAGATTGAGTTGAGGATGTTTTGGCTCCCTTTGGGCAGTTTGGAGCATAAGAAGAGTTTGTTGGACTATAGGTTATGCATTAGGCGTAGAAGATGGGGAAGGATTTGTAGGAAGAACTACAACAGTAGGTTGGGGTTGTGGGTAGGCATGTTGACTGAACATTTCCTTGAACATCACTTGTTGTCTCTTGCAGAGATCAGCAATGGAACTTAGAATTTCTACAAGGCTTTAAGCAAGGACAATGACTTGATTTTGGGCGATCTGGCCTTCGGGATGAGGAGTTGTAACATCAAGAGCTCTATTCCCCCACTCCTTTTAAGGAGATCCCATAAGGGTGTGAAATTTCTGAGATGAGAATAAGTCATCTTCAATAGAGCTTACTCCCTAGTGGAATTGTCAAAATGTTGATAGTTCATGGAATGGGTGATGAATCAAAGTGAGTTGTATGAAGACTAAGTCTTCCACGTCAGACAACAAGGGTTTTTAGGGTGAAATGGCAGGGAGAAAGTAAAAGTAATCTAAAAATGAGAGATTCCTTAGGAGTATGGAGCGTTGGGTATAAATGTGGATCAAAATCACTATGAAAAAATGATAACAATGGCATAGTACCCAAAGTACTCCTTAGTAGTTAGAGTATGAACACTTTAAAGAGTAGTGTCAGAGGTCTTAGTAACATTATTGTTCATAGTGACATGAGAGAGTTATTTATAGTAGTCTCAACACAAGAAGTAGTTAGGGGATGATATCATTTGTAACAAACTGGTCACTAGGCAATTGTAGTCCAAAGTAGAAGTTAGTTAGAAGTACGTAATAAAAGGTGGTAGAAGGTGATAATTGGTTTAGGGAAATTTGTAAAATCTCTTTGCTTCTAGAATATCCCAAGTGTTCTACGCATTTCAGCATCATAGTCGCATGTTAGACTCTAGGACTCTCCCAAAGACCTACCTCCAAGTCATTAGACAAATTCCTTAAGGGAAACTTTCTTACATTTGGGATATTTGGCCAAGTATAAGATTTGGTTCATAGCTTCAACCAAGTTTGGCGTGATACTGCTAAGTTTGGGAATCAAGATTGGCTCGACTAATACCTAGACTCCTATTAGTGACACCAAGTATGGGAGCTAAAAGTAGCTCAACTAGGCTTAGGCGTGTAAAAGTGGGTTGACCAATAGTTGAGACCTCGCTCTTATAGTTGCTTCACTGTGAGAGTCTTAAAGAGTTCTTTAGTAAAAGCTTTATTAACACGTGTCAACTCAAGGTTGAACCACATGTAGTAGACTGGATCGATTGCCTATTGTCCAGGTCATGCTTTGTATTGATTTGTTAGCTTATTATGAACAAGTTGTGCTCAAGATAGATCAAGTACCTACAAATAGGACTTAAAAATTATGTCATGCTAATGTGCTACCCAAAACAATTTATAAATTTAATGGTGAAATGTCACTAAAACAAAACCATGATATAATATCTAAAAACGTAATCATGTCACAACAACGAGAGATTTTTGGGTGCCTTGAAAGAACGACGCTGGCAGTCCCAGATGGTGCCTTGCACTAGTAAAAAACAGCCAATTGTCACATATTTATACAGCATAGCTATTTAGCATAACTAAACTCATATCTCTCTCTCCTCCAAAAGTTGTCAGACAAATTCAAAAGCTCTCACTCTCTCTTCTCGTTTAATTTCTTAAGATTTTCTCTCATGTTTCTCAATAATCGTTCTCTCCTCACCCATTTCAGTTTAATTCTATACCATCAACTTATGTGTGTGTGTGTGTATATGTGTATATATATATATATATAATGAATTACTAATAAAATTAATCATGTTTTAATGGAGATAATATTTATATAATTAATATATATATATACATATATATTACTAATAATAAATAATAATAACATTCACTTTTATAAAAGATAAATACAAAACAAGTATATTAGATGATTAAAAGTTCTTTTAAAACCTTTTTGTATGAGTTGTTTTCAATTATAAATATCATACTTAAATTAATATTAATGAAGAAAAAAAATTTAACAATTATAGTCAAAATAAAATTTCACTCAATATTAATTAGATGTGACATTAACATGAAAAAGTTTCACTATGACACATTAATTAGATGATTTAATGTAATATCAATATTATTATACCACATTATTTGAAATGCAAATTTAAAAAATTTAACATTTTTTAAAATGTTAGAACTTAGAAGAATTTAGAGATGAATGAGAAAATAAAAACTTCCTCTCTTTTGTCATATATATATATATATATATATATATAAAAAGTCAACGGTTCGGGAGCTTTAGAGAGAAAATAAGGAGAGAGAAAAATATATTGGGATACGGGAAAACTTAAATCAGTGAGAAAAATTGAAAAAAAATTAAAGATTTGGAAAAGTCAAAAGATGACAGAGGAGTAGCAACTTTTTGTTAACACCTGGTTACATTTTACTTACTACAAGGCACTACCTGAAATTGCCAGCCTAGTGCTTTCAAGGCACTCAAAAATTTCTCCATAACTTGTAAATGTATATATTACGATGTCAAAGTTCAGAATGGACATTTGTGTGTATATATATGTGTAAATATATATATATATATATATATATATTAATGGATATGACCATCCAACCATATAAATACTATCCCCCGGGCACCCCCCTTAAAAAAACAATAATAACAAATAAGAAAGTCTCCAATCCGTAAGTAGTGCATGTCCCTGAGAGGAAAAATTAAGCAGCATTTTTCATTAATCTGCTTGACAACTAAACAGTGGAAAGAGAGTTTGACTTTGCTAACTTTTGGTTCTACATGTTAAGCACTATGAATGTATTTAAAGTTGTATAATTATAGAATAATGCTATTTATATTATCAAATTTTTAATTAAGAGATTAATTAATTAAATTTTTTTACATATACAGGTACTATTCAATTAAATCTATTAGTACTAGTTAATTGAATTTCTTTAACTCACTTCAAATGACTAGTACTTAAAAAAAATTAAATTCGAACAATCACGTAAACAAATAAAAATTTTTGATAAAATGTTATGATAATGCTAATATTTCTCATAATTATATAGCTTTTAAGAATAAAATGAAGCAAAATGCTTCACTGACAAATGGAGAATGGGATTTCCACACTTTGCACAAACAGGGACCCACATTAAGACCAACATGGATGCATGCACGACTATTTTTCAAAAGGTAAATTACACACTTTGTGAACCCTCAACCTCTTATATCTTATCCTTTCTCACTTTTCATTGAGAATTACTTCTTGTTTTTTGTTAGTGTTCACTTATTAACTAACGTTATTAACCAATTAACTGTCTCTTTTGGCACCGAATCTTATTATAATATTTTTTATTACTACTCTCCCCCCCCCCCCCCCCCCCTCCCCCCACCATCAGAAAAAGAGGTTTAAAAAATGTCGCATATTATTATCACAGGCTTCACAGCTAAACCATTGAAATTAAGGACAAGCATTTAGCATCATAACCAGACACAGAATTCACAAACCATGAGAACCTCTAACAGAAGCTCCCATTGGTAATACATAATTGCTTCTCATGAGATGTGAAAACTATAACTGAAGCTACAATTGTCATGAAATGAGGAAACTACTGGCCCCGTGATATGAGATCGTTAACTACCAGAGTTTCCTTAATAGCTACTGATTCTTCTAGTGATGTTGAGGGTCAGGACCTCCAGGACTGAATCGCTGGGCCTCGTACTGGCTTTTGTTCCTATATTCATCTCCGCCCCCAGAGTAAAGTACTTTGTTACTCTTGAACATTGCTCGAAATGGACCGGTTAAGTTCCTCTCATCTATGGAAGGATTCAGAGGGCGGGTTTCTGATACCGAAAATGTAACCAAGACCAGTATTAAACATACCCACAATCCCAAGCTAGCCATGTATCTCTTCAGAGTGCAAGAAATGCTTGGCCTGTGCAGATTCAAGCTAGGAGGGAATGCTATATATAGAGTATAGATCATTGTCGTCCAAAAATTTCTTTATAGTAATCAAAGTGGGTTAAAAGGGGGCCTCAATTAGCACATTCTAATGCTTGTTTTTTTGTTCTCTTAAGAAATAATAACCCTTTTCACTAAACAAATGCCAACCAGTTCAGATCAATAAAGGTGTGGTGCTTATTAAACTAATTTGTCAACAATATATACCAAGGAAACTTTTAATCAAATGGAATTCTCTCTCTGTCCTCAATCTTTATAGTTCAGTCCTTTGCAGCAAGTGAATTGCCTTGTCATGGTTTGGCAACATGCATATGACTTGATGTGTTAGAAAGCTGAGGGGTAGCCTAGCAATGGAGGAAGCTCTCCTATAAAACGCCCCCCAATACTATGGGGCTCAAAAAGGTCTCGCCAGTTTTGGCTTCTTTTGAACCACTCCAACCCCCACTAAATGAATGCCTCGTTCTCTTTAATAAACTTCCAAGGACGGTTGTTGTCTGTAGTAGTCTTTCTTTACAGCTTTCAAACAAATCCTACCCTTTCTTGTTCACTTTATGTCCTTTCTGTATTTTCAATCGTGGTCTTAGAAGGAACCCACTTGCAAAAATGGCCAGCCACAGTGCTTCTTTGCACGCATCCTGAATGCTACATCCATGCTCATCCCATTAAAACTTACGTCGATTTAGTCCCACCTTGGTTTGGTTTAGACAGAAATGGTAAACCAGGACCAACTCTGTCTAACCAAATTATTACACCATGTCAACATTGATACATTAGAGGGAGAGAGTGCAACCAAGTAAATAGCTAATCATCCATAGCTAATTCATAAAATTATCAGGGGCGACATGGCCCAGTTGAATGATGTACCCACCTTAAATGGGGGTGTGAAGAAGGTAATTGAGTGTCAGAGGCTGGATAACTCCTCATGATCCCAAAAGAGCGAGAGAGAGTAGCAGAGCACTTGAACTTGGGCACAATTTAAAAGTTCAACTAGGCCGGTAAAACTCAGTTCATAAAGATTAGTACAAGGTTGAAGCTGCTCATAGACAAAGCAAGCTTGTTCCTGAACCTGACCCAATATTCATCCAGATGGAAATTTCAATGTTTTTATTACACTATAATTAGAACTTGCATCACAGTAAATAAGTTCAGTCAATTCCCTCAAATCTCACTAGATTTATATTACACGACAACTTCTAACCCGTAAGGTGAAGTTTCTTGACACGCAACAATGTTTCTTTCACTGGTGGAAAGTGGAAACATAACATAGACAGAGGGTATATTTAAAGGGACATTCCAACCTATTTAAGGGGAGTTCCTGATCTGTAAACTTCCCCAAAATCAATTTGAATTTTCCTGAAATGAGTGAGTTCCAGACCCGTAAACTTCCCTACAATCAATTTGAATTTTCATGAAAAGTGGAAATTATAACATAGAATCAAGGCTATGTTTAAAATAAATTTCTAACCCGTACAGATGACTTTCATGAAATGGGACTTTCTACCTTCTTCACTACCATAGGCAATCAAGGCCACAAACTTCTACATGGCCTCATTTTTTATTGACCATTACACGTAAGAAATTATTCAAGCCAATAAATTTCCACAGGACATCCAGAACATACCTTTTAAAAATTGCAGAATTCATGTTGCCAAATTTGGCTGTCAATTCACAGATTGAGAACAATGGACAAAAACAGAGATTCAAATCAATTGTAGCTAGTCTTGGTAGACTGTAGAGAATATGCAGACTGAGAACAATGGACAGGCAGATATTCAAATCAATTGTAGCTATTCTTGGTAGACTCTGTTTTGATTTCAAAGGAATTCACCCAATTAATTCTGGTCAGCTAAATTCCAGAAGGAAACTGAAGAATTTTGATCTTGTCCTAGTTTGGGGAACTATAAACCATCTAAGCTCAATTTGAATTTAGGTTGTAAACTCACCCAACCAACGAATAACACCCCCCTTTCAATAAAAAAATATCAAATTTGTAGACTAGATACACTCTGTGAAAGTGCTTTAAAATTGCAAAACCTATAATCAAACCATACAGACTTGACCTCAACTTGGGGAGCAAAACCAACCTTGCGCCAAGGTGGTCCGGGTTAAAATGAAAAGACAAAACAGCAATGGCCAAGTGGCAATATCAAAAGGTATTTGACTGATCTCAATGCATGTCTAGCATTTGAACATAACGTAACCAAGTATATGAAGCTATGTTGTCTATGTTTCACCATCCAGAAAATCTAAGTGAAGTTCAACTCAGCGTAACCAACTTGAGTGTTTCATTAGAGTAGATCTAGTTCATGCACAAGCTTACATGGACTCCGTTTAACCAGAACAAGAGAGATAGAGAGAGAGTGAGAGAGAGAGAATAGAAGAAGAAGGGTCCGTAATTGCAAGCATTAAAGGGAATCCACTACATGAGACATCACCTTTTTTATCATTTATCATATTCATAGCTAAACTGCCCAAAACAAAGGGAGATAAAAACAGATTCCTATGGTGCAGAATGTAGCAGGAAATAGAACAAATAGATGTCCCTGGAATTCACAATGCATAAAGAATCCTCAACTGAAACCAAACAGAAATAGTGAACAAACAATCAGGAATTTGTAAGAAAGTTTCCTGTAAAAATGCATACAGGGGCAAATAGATTAGAGAGGGCGATACCTTTATGTGACAAACTGCTGTTTTAGCAGATCACATTCATGTGTGAAGTTCTTTGGACATCAGCTGGGAAGAAAATTTCTGAATCATGCAGATGTTTTAAAAAATGAAGGAATATACAACCTTATTTTTATATCACAATTCAAGCTAAATAACAGAAAATGTAACAGCAAAAACAGTTGGAAGGATATTTTCTCTTCATAGATGGGATGGTTGAGCATCAGCAGATTATTGTTGTTTACAATAGCTCGAACTAAAAGTTCCTTTGCCTCCTCATGTTTCTTTTTCAACATGCTGCAAATCTGCAGAAACAACAGTGTCTTCTCGATCATGTGTCTAGTGTTCTATATTTAAAATTCCACATCTGTAGTTAATAGCATGCATAATTTTTTTGGAAGGAACACAACTCATTGTTTCAAAATCATACAAATGCTTAAAAGCATAACTAATGTTTTAGTTATTTCAACTTTCTGATCTGGCGCAATGATTGACTGCACAACAGGGGTAGGCCTCACTCATAACTCAAATTGAAGGATTCAATTCCGAGTCTATCGCACGAGTACCAAAAGACAACCAGCAGGTTTGCTGGTAAGAGGAGTGACAGTCTGTAAGCATATTTAGAAATCTCAAGGTTATGTGAATTAACAGCAAGAATAGCTGTAGTCTTTCAGGATAAAGTTGCTTCCTTCCTTGAACCCTGCTAGGTCAGTTAACAGGGCTTCTAAACTTGAAAAAGGTTCCTTACAACCCTGCATTTGGAGCCAGTTTTGGTTCCTCTTTTTCTTGTGGAAGAAAGGAAAACCAACTTTGACCGTACCAGTCTGAAATATTAACCATGTTGGAGTGGCAATTGAACTGCTAACTTCTCTAACCCTCTTAAACAACCAAAGTTGAGTCCTAAAACCTCAAAGCGTAGAAGGGAGAATTAGTTCATCAGCAATGTACCATGATAAAGATGTCATAGAGGTGTCCTGCAGTAAAACTCAGTTGACTATACAGCTAAACATTAGGTGTATAAAATACTAACAAGCTCTAACTTGGTTGGTACCTCCTCCACATCCCCTATTGGAGGTTAAGGGTTCAAGTCTTTGTAGGCAAAAAGTGTGTGTGTATGTGTGTGATTTACCTATCAAAAAATAAAAACATAAGGTGTACAAAATGCAAAATGCTGAATGAAAATGTTTGAAGGTCGCTTTCATTGCCATATTTCCAAGATTTCAACCACTTATGTAGGTTACTTACAAAGATGCAGGTTAATTCAGAATGTTTACTTAGCTATTTTATAGCCAATATGTAAAAGAAACAGTGGAGCCATGCAACGATTATTTTCACTATAAGCTAACAACTCCACATCCTTTTGATTTCATGATTGTTCTGCATAATCAATTTCAGGTTCATGATTTTTCAAGTCACTTGACAGCTTGCAAGCTTAAATAATTACACAATAGAAAATAGAGTCCATACTTACATCTTCAAGCTCCTTTGTACACGCCTCGGCCTTTTCAACATTGCCATCATTTTCCATTACCAAATGGATTTCTAGTTCTGCCATGTTCACCTCCTGTGGAATATCATGTACAGAGGTTTGACAATCATTAAATACATTCTTGGTGTTACCATCTGCCAGATTCACATGGTTGAAAACCTGGACGAAGTACCGCAGTTAATAATTTTCTGAATATCAGACTACAATCTTTTTTATGAATCCGTTAGTACTTGAGAAGCCATCTTAAATTTAATAAAAAAAATTATCCAGAAGCTTCTTCAGTAAGAAACCTGTTTGTCAACAACTCTGTCTGAAGGTTCTCTAGAATTTCTGAACACATCAACGGAAAAGCAAGCGTAAGTGCAGGAAACATCCCAGAATATTAAGTTTGACCAAATAGAAAGTCAATAGAATGATAAGACCTGCTTTCAGTAGGCGATTCTGAGAGACGTTTTGATGGATTAAAGTTGAGCATATCTGCATTTGATGCCTGCACAATAGCTTGTTATGCATTAGTGAAGTATCAGTTGAATTTTAATTATGCTTTCTGCACCTTCAAATAATATTAATACAGTTGCCGTTATACTGTTGGAAAGGAATCTTCAGGGGACGAGGGATTCAGATATTCTATAAGAAGGGAAAACTAAAAGAAAACCTCAAATGTTTTCCGCTTCAAAGACGGGGTTGGTGGTGTTCGCTTCTCAGTACCAACAGAATGGACCATCTTGTATGCTGTGTTTCCTTGTAATTCCATGTTCCGCTCTGTGTTTCTCAAGAATTTAATTTCTTTCTGAGATGTAGAATTTGATGAATTGTGACTTGCTCCTATAGTCCTATATTTGGAGACCTCTGGTTATTAGAAAGATCAGTCACAGAATCTACACAAATAAAGAGGCACTAAAGAAGAAAATGAAGAAAAGAAAAATTAACATCTACCTTAAAGTCTTCAAGCTATAGAGATCAGGTTTTCTGCTACCAGATTTGAAAGGAGATATTTTATTCCCTTTAATACAACTGTCACTCAAGTTCTTAATAGACGCGGTGCTTGAAACTGGAAATATGGGGTTTATACAATTCTGTGTAACAGATTTATTTGTCTGCTCAGCTGAGCCGGATGGATTGGGATGAGAGCTGCAGAAAAACAGGTCAATAAAGTTTATTTTTACCATACGGCATGCCCCCCCCCCCCCCCCCCCCAACAAAAGGTCATGTGTATATGAGAAATATTTCTAATAGATTCTATAATAAAAAGAAGTTATCACACAATATACTACATTTGACAAATAAGATGTCATGTTCAATGCAGATGTGACAACCAGAAAATTAAAATTATGATTGAAAATATAAAATGAATAGCTCTGAAATGAGAAAAAGAAATGTGAAGAAAATAAATTACAGAACAATACACTGCAGTATGTCACATCCCCAAAGACAGCATAATATCTCTCAAAGAATCAATATCCAAAATCATCTAAAAACATTTCCTCACCTGAAAATATTAAGATTTTTGGTGATCTTTTCACTTCCCCGCAAAACAGGTTCACCTTTTGTTACTTCTTGATCTTGTGGCATTGAAGAACAAATCAATTTGCTTCCGTTTGGTGCAACATCAACATTGAAGTGCCCACTGTTCTAGATTATGTGGAATACTGTCATTAGAACATTAATGATGGCACTTGCTGTATTAGCCTAAGCTTCCTTGTTCCAGTCCCATTTGTGTAGTAACAAAAGTTGAACACGGTTAAAAAAATGAAAAAACCTTTGGTATAGAATGAAACTTCCAGATACAAAAGCCTCACCCGATACTCTTGAGACCTTTAACACTCTTTCCACTTCCCAGCTGAACAGGTTCACCTTTGTTTTGATCTCCAGAATGTGACCTGGAAACACTAGTAAATTTGCTCCCACTTTGTTCATCTTTAGCACCAATGTTTTCCCTTCTGAAAATTTTATTGGACATTGTGTCATTTGAACACTTAATTAACTTCACTAGCTACAAAAAGCATAGCTCACCTTCTTTCATCTATAGGACTTAGTTGCATGCCAATTCTTTTGTTGCCAAATGAGGTAAGTTTTGTCTGAGTTGATAATGCCTGCTGTGATTGAGATTCAGATTCATCTGATCTCTTGAAAAACCTTGACCGGATAACACCAGCTTCTTTTTCTTTCATTGGCATCAACTTATCGACTGTGGTCCCACTGCATCAAGTAAACAAATTCATATGCCATAGGACTTTTTATTAAAGTAAAGCTTTTCAAAAGTATACAACAACACTCAATAAAAAACTGTCTGCCTTTTTGTTCATTAACTTCCATCCAGAATTAGTCTAAACAAAGAAAATATTTTCATATTTCAAATACTCCTTATGGTTTTATGACAACAATTAAAAACACATCTGTGTAATTTCATATTTCAGAAATCCGTATTCTAATCCAACTTAGTGAAGAAGGATAAAAAACATGCTACAACCCATCCCCATTACTGTTGTTCATTCCAAATATTACTCATCTAAAAAATTGCATCAGTAGAACAAGGTAGTTGATTGTCTAACCTGCTCCCTGGGGCCAAAAGGAGCTTTGAAGTTGAATTCTGATTTTCTTGGATGGTCTTTGTGTCATGCAGTAATTCTGTTGAGACACTTGTGATGGAAGCATCTTCAAAATCTGAATCACCTTGAGCTGGTTCAGCACCATCTATATTGCCTGTTTGAACATGATTATCACTCCCAAGCTTATTCCTTTCACCATTGATGCTCGATGATCTTGCCATATGTCGTGGAGGTGAATTCTCCAACGGTGAATTTTCACAATTAGATCCCAAACCAGCTATCAATTTCACATTAGCATTTTGTTCTCCACCTGAGCTGGTACTCACTTTTGTGGCCAGGGAACTAACTTCTCCATGTAATTCTGATGCAATGCCTTGAGTTGACTCCTTCCCAGATACAGACTGAATGGGAAAATCGTGGATGGTTTCCTGAGCATATGGTTCAGAGGATTTTGTCTTCTCTGGTTGTTGACTTTCTCCATGTTTTTCTTGTGTGTAGGAAGTGCTTGTTTTCTCTGGTGAAGTTCCTGCTCCCTGTGATGCAACCAGATTTCCTAAGGTTGCAGAAGTGCTTGTTTCCTCTGGTGAAGTTCTTGCTCCCTGTGATGCAACCATATTTCCTAAGGTTGCAGATTTGGAAGGGCAATTGACATTTGTTACAGATTTTGAACAGGAATTCTCATTTATCGAACCAAAATCCCCGTGACCATTAACCATAGTCTCAATCTTTGAACTGATCACACCCCCTGATCCTGGAAGCTTGGCGGTGGTTACATCATCTTCCAATGCACCAATATCTTCAGTTGGGCAGACTTCAGATCCTTTACACTCACTTCTATTTGAAGCTCCTTCACTAACGTTTTTGTTAGATTTTTTTTCTTCTCTCATTAAGCTTGGCTCAAAACTAAAATTATCCAACCTGAATTGAAGAAATAATGTGTTGGGTAAGCAATGGTGACCATTAGACTGTAAGTTCACTATATATAGGCTGGCATAAGATTCCAAATTGTATATTTATGTAATTAAGTAACACAAAGGAGGAGCCTCAAAAGATTTGTACACACTTACTCGCTAAAATCAAATGGGAAGGTAAAGCGGTCTTGTTTCCCTTGATTATTTCCACCAGCAGATTCTTCTTTAGATTTTTCCTTGGGCTTTCCAGCCTTTTTGGGTGGAGAGGATATATCCAAATCTGATATGTCTACTTTGAATGATGATATCTTGTCAAAATCGCCATCAAGAGAGAAATCCATATCCCTAAAGAAAATATTGCATCATGAATGCTGTTTGGGGTGATAAGCTTTGCATAAATCAAGATAATGTCTTGAGCGGAAAATTTGGTCTGTCCCACATTCGTCCAATATGCATGAAGGGCTTTGTTTTATAAGGTATCAAATTTTTCAACCACCACATAGGTGTGTCACTGAATTAGGGCACAGTAGTATACAATATGTAAAAAGGCGAAAAAGGAAGTGATGAGAAGGAACTATCGCAAAATTTCAGGCGGTTGATGCAATGAAAGCTCGGAATTTGACTAAAAGGGACCGAATCAATGATCCTTCTTTTGGCAAAATCCGCAAGGTTTTACAGATGACAAATCACATTTCTAATTGATGTTTTATATCAAAATTCATTTTAAAAAAAAAAAAAAACTCAAGGGTTCTGCAGCGCTTACAATTTGTCAAAGTTGAATGTCTTTTTCTTGCCTTTGGCAACAGTTTCAAACTCAAAATCCATGGTATCATTTTCTGCCACAGACATTGATTTCCAAGAGCTAAGGAAATCCTTTCCAATTTCCAAATCTGCTACAAGAATAATGTAGAAACTCATTAGTTGATTATCATATACTTGAAAAATGTCAACGATTAGAAAATTTTAGTTCTACCATATTACAACATCTGAAGGCATAAGCAACCAATACAAAAACTTGGCTCTTTCAAAGATTCACTGTTATGTGTATCGCTTGTACCCCCTCAATACATAACCTCCTTGCCCATGTCTGCCCTTTTGAGAATTTGCAATTAAAAAATAGCACTCTTTAACACTGCCAACTACCTCAAAAGTTGGCAATGTGACTGCAATGTGGAGACATGAGAAGATTTCCAGTGCCCCCCCACCCCGCGGGATCTGGATCCACCACTGTGGAGACAGACCTCTGTCCTTTCATTTTCCTATGACTATGATTTGAATAGCCAGGGACCTAGAAACACTAACTTAACAATTGTCACAATTATTATTCAAAAACACTAAGTAGAACAATTGTCACAATTCTTATTTGATAAGTGCGTAAAGGGCTATAAAGAGAATACCCATCAGTGAAGTTTTCTCTCCTGACTTGACAGATGAAGAAGCTCCCTTCTGTGATTCTGCCATCAGCACAGTTTGACTGAACTTATGCTCGAGTCCTGCAAACATTAAGAGAACTGTCAAGAGTAGGTTTAATTTGGAAAGGAGAAATCTATAGAAAATTATAGTAAAAGTTTATTAAGAGAACAACAGTGATAGAGCTATAAGAGAACCGTTGTTGAGAATAAACGGGCAGTTTCTGATGACTACAGAACAATATTACTTATGTTCCACTCAAGACAACTATAAGTAAAATGAGGTACAAAAAATTCATTTATATTATGGTTACAATGGCTTCAACACATCATTGTAACTGATACATGTAATAGATATTAGGTATGTCACACCATGACCTAATTTCACAGCTTGAACAATCCACTGGATCACACAAGACAAATTTCGTACACATCTGTCAGCACACTGAAATCAGAACATTTAGAAAGAAATATATTGTAATTACAGATTTTCAACATGCTTTAGAAGCACAACTTCACAAGAAGAATAGAAGACTGTTCATCATGTAATTGCACAAGCAAAGGTATCTTAGATTCTATTTTACATTATTTAGCTGCATGAAGTCTTTCTGAGATAAACAGTAAGGAAGTGAGCAAAGATGTCACATGGTTAGGGAGTGGCTCTACCTTGGATTCTAACAGATAATCCATCAACTGTCCTTATACTAGGTAATTCAAGATAAGAACTGATAGAAACGGCAAATGTGATGCAAAGTCTTGGTTGAATAAGTCAGTGTTTGAATATAACACAAGTAAACCAGTGGACAGTGGATGCTAACTGTTATTGCAGTGCTGCAACTTCTTGTTTTGATATCGTAGATGAAGTACACCAGACTTCTGTATCTCCTCATATATAATTTTTAAAAAATTTTGACATGCCTATAATTTCCTTATCACTTAAACATGGGAGCCTACATTTAGCTTAATTATGGTCCTTATTGGTTTGTTCTATTTCCCAAGATATGACAATTCATTTACTGTTGCTTTCTCAGTTGCTCCGACCCAAGAAACAGAAATATTGCAACCAACTGAGCCTGATACAGCTACTTGGCTTAGTTGAGCCATGTTTTCATTGTTAAATATAATAATTTCTTTATTTTAATTACAGCCATCAAAAAGATGATTTCTTAGTTTTGGCTAATGTATTCATATCTATCCACCTGATGCCTAAGGCTCAATACAGTATTAGTCATCTTAAATTACAGTAAAGGAAGAGCCCGAGAGAACAATTTTAGAAGAATTACTCCTTAAAAGAAACCAGTATTAAGACCAAACTATTCCATCATATACAGCATCCAATTAAATCTAAAGCAGTTTGTACCAAATATGATTCAAACCTAACAACCAAAAATCACAAATCCGAACTTTAGGTGTGAAGGCGAACAACATCAACTGGATTGTACAATCCAAATGAACTTATACTGATCTGCAAAAATAAAAGTACTGGAGAGATTTTAATGGAATTAAAGTAATATAACGATTAAATTAATCAAAACAAAGATATAAATTTATCACAGTTGATAAAAAACAGCCACTCAACATAGAAAAAATCAATGACCTAGAGTCTCAAAATTGACTAATGACTAAAATTTTAGACACATCAACTGGATTTTACAATAAAATCGCCTGATCTGAAAATGTTACAATGAATCTTTATATGAAACGAACTGATTTAATGACAAAAAAAAATTAAACCAAATTTAAATGACTGGAGAGAAATCACCGCGAAATCAAACCGATAAACAATAAAAACAAACCTAAAACTAAGGCAATTTTCAGATCAAAAGAACAAAAGCATTAGTAATCTATAACGCGACGAACGAGAACATTTATGGCTTTCTAGAATCGACGCAAAACTCGTTCTACCTTCAAAATTAGAATGTAAAATAAAAAACCTCCATGAAGGACAGAGAGATACGTACATGCATGTATATAGATAAGTATAATTAGAGATATAAAGAGAGTGAGAGAGAACTTTGCCTGGTTTTGATGTTTTGAAACGTAGATTGCTTTGCCGCGGACGGAGAGGGGCTCTTTACAGACGGAGAAATGGTTTAGTGTTCGAACGAGTTCATTTATATAGTTTTCAAGTATATAGAGGCGGGGATTATCAATGCTTGACACGTGACAAATAATGTTTAAGAAAAATTGCGTACCACCCTTCCCATAACCAAAAAGTTATTCATGAATCCTGGCGCATTATATTAATAATTGTCTGAATAAGCAAGTTTGTGCAACCACCTGGTTCAATGAATACTAGTTTCAGTTAATTCCGTAACACAATTTTTTATACTTACAGATACAAAAAATAATAATAATAATAATAATCTACCCTTGCCCAAGTAAATTGATTTATTCAAGATGAAAAAATTCATCTTTTTTAAATACACAAATCTTGTTTAAGTCAATACACAAATAATATTAGTATTTCTCTTTTATCATGTTGTTTGTATCAAAAATAAGTTTATAATTCTCCTGAAGTCCAGAAATTATTCAATAACACACTCATTTCATGTCATTATTTAATGTATTGTGACTATTTCTTACAAGTTATCACTTTCTTCAAAAATTATGAAAAAATTATTATTATAAAATATGAAAAAGTGATAAAACTTGAATGAAACAGTGATACCACATCCGATAATGATGTGAAGTAACTATTCTACCGAACAATTTCTCGATGGGTCAAAATAAAAACTATAAAGCGTTAATGAAAAAAGTAAAAAGACGAAAATGTACAATTTTCATTATGTTTACAATAGGAAAAATGTTTACTACCCCATTGCTTGATTCTATTTTCATTTTATGCAGCTGTGTTTCCATTTCTTGATTTGGTTGAACTTCAATTTTTTGATTTGTACAAATATTAACTATGTAAGAATAATGAACAATATTCCATAACATATACATATATATATATATATTCTTCATTCATGGGATTTGTTCCCCATTCATTACATTAATTTAGTACAAACTTTCTCTTTGTCAACAAAAAAAAAAAAAAATGAAGAACCTTGTCGACGACAACAACACCAACACTCCATTATATATAAGAGTGTTGGATATTGGATCGAGCTGGACCCGAATCCATAGTCATTAGGGCATTCACAAAGTTTGAATGAGAGAGTTGTAATAAGATTAAAACTCTTATCATTATCTAGTTGGTTTTAGATTTGAACCAACACAGCTATTTATCCTGCGTTATGGTTGCGGAATAATTATGGAAAAAGATTTTGATTATCGTGAAACTCTCCTGGCTCTCAAGTTCTCTCTGAAATTCTTCTGAGGCTACCATCTACGCCTCTGGATTTAGATTATGGAAAGACATAGAAGACTCGCGTTGTAGCCGTTCTATTGATGAGAGAGTTCCATCCGTGGGGATCCAATGGTCATCAGAAAGTCGTAACACAAGCAAAGATCTTCCGCTTCCGCGAACCCGATTGAAAGAGCTAACCAAGTTCACACCCGATTTTTATATATCTTTCTATCATTGGTATCAAAGCTATATTTTATTTGTGTCCGCTAATTTGATGATATTATGCATGAATATATCATTAGTATTATTTGGATCATGCATAACTTGTATAAAAAGGTTTACTCACTTGACTGTTATTTGGATAGTGATTATTTGAATACCTTTTGAACGATCCACCACGGTGGATATGTTCTTAATTTTCCCAATTGGTAGTCCTTAAAATCTTATGACGATCCACCGTTGGATCAGTGAGAGATCTGAGTTTAAAGTTCTGATTTTTCAAGAAAACACAACTTTAATCTGAATTTTTTGGTTTTAATACACTGTTATTTGAACGGTAATTATTTGAATACCTTTTGAACGATCCACCACAAGTGGATATGTTTTTAATATCCCCAAAAGGTAGTCCTTAAAATTTCATGACGATCCACTGTTGGATCAGTGAGAGATCTGAGTTTAAAGTTCTAATTTTTCAAAAAAACATCAACTTTAATATGAGTTTTTAGGTTTTAATACGATCTATAAAACTTTAATTATTATACATGAAATTTATATCAAATTGTTCCTAGTCGCGAGAGCTTTCCAACGATATATGGAACATAATTTTTCGTCGAAAAATGAATGAGTTATAAGGTCTCAAAGTTTGACAGCAAGTCATGGCCAAACCTTTATTTTGGAGAAGATGAATTGACAGAGTAATGCAACCCCCACTCTCGGCGAGGAGTGTGGGAGCGAAGTGCATCATCTTTCGGGCCTTATTTTTTGACACCTCCGGAGAGTGGGCCTCACTCACTGAATTTGTGACCCCATGATATATTTTTTGTAATTTTTTTGCTTCTGGAAATTAGTTTAAATTAATTTTTATTACGAAAAAGTGTCAAAAATTTGATTAAATAATTTTATAAAAATTTTAGAATGTTATATTTGTAAAATTACATTAAAGTATTTAGTACACTGTTTGGGGTCCAAGAAATGTTTTGGTAAATTTTTCACCTATTCTGGGCTTTAAAAAATTAGTTCTTTATTCCAAAAATTGGTTAAAAATTTTAAAAATTTTATTTTAAATGTGAAAAATTCTTGAAAAGGCTCTAAAAATGAGGAACAATTGTATTATGTGTGGATCATATGTTTAGGGTCATACGTGGATCATTTATGAATTAATTATCATATGGATAATTATTTATTACATCATTATTGTGTAATATTGATTCCCATTAATTGTGAGACCCAAATACCCACTCCCACTGTGGTGAGGTGTGGTAAAGTCATCCAACAAAGCCTATTATATTGTTATGTATGTTGTGTGTGGATGTACTTAATGAAATTGATATTCTAGTACACGTGTTATGTGATGTTTGGAATTTACAAGGATAATTTCGAGATATATGAGTTTTTGGCGCGGCATCCCCATTTATTTAATTGTTACTAGTAGATTGATGTAGTAGGTTGATTCAAGCTATGTAATCTCTTTTTTGAAAAATGATGTATTAATTTTTGGGAAGCCTTGTAAGGGGATGTGTTTTTGTAGCAAACTCGTATATCTAGAAATTATCATTGGCATGCTGTACTAGAATGTCAATTAGACTCAATTGGAATTCATTTTATATTGACAATTATTATTATTGTGTGGATGAATTAAATTAATTTTAATTCAAATTTATTTTGCTCGAAATCAGCTAAAAATATACTTCTATTTTACATAAATAAGAGATGATTATAAGCCTAGCAAAATTTTCCGATCTCATAGTGTAAATATAGAATAATATTTTTAATTGGGTTTCTAGTAGCAAAATAATAAAATATTAAAATGTATGTTAAATGTCACATTGCACAAATTGAATGTAGATGGCCTCTAAAAATGTGATTGCTGACCTCACAAAGGGTGAAAAGTTTGTTGGTACCAACTATGACATATGGCATAGAAAAATTCAAGTACCTTGCTAAATGAGCAAGAAGCTCTAGAGACCTTGACTAATGTCCTGATCCCACCTAAGGAGGGCAATAGTGCCCAACACCGTCGGAACATAGAAGTCTACTAGGACTGGATAAAGAAAGATCGATGTGCGTATTTTACTATGTTAAGCAACATGCATAATGATCTTATTGGAGAGTTTGAAAGTTCTTCCATAGCCTATGATATGTGGAATAGGCTGAAAATTCTTTTGGTAGAACTACTGCCACAAGGCTACATGCCTTGACCTTCAAATTTGTGGGGATACAAGATGGATTTCAAGCATACCATGGTTGAGCACTTAAGGGCGATGTCAATCATGATCCATGATCTTAAGGCTGTTAGAAATGATCTTACAGATGAGCAGCAGATCCTAGTAGTTATTCGCTCCTTGCCAAAAACATTGAACCAAATGAAGCAAATTCTGACCCATAATGAGAATATCAAAAATTTTGTTAATATTTCCCATCATTTGGAGTTAGAGGCGGAGCGCCAAGAGGCGAATCGCTCTACTATCCTTGTTGCCTAAGATGGCCATGATAAGGCCCATGGGCCTAATCAAAGGAGACGAGTAGGTGAGAAAAAGTAGGGCGGAACAAATAACTTGGCTCTAAAGACAGGCAGAGTAGCTAAGCGCCAAAGAGGCAAGCGTGGCGACAAGAGAAACTTGGCCAAAGTGAAGTGCTATAACTATCAAAAGTTGGGACACTTTGCTCGTGATTGCAGTAAGCCAAATAAGGTATCCACTAACCAGTACTCTTCTTTTTCACTTGTTTGTTCACATGTATTAGTTGCTTATTCATCTCCTTTGTGGATATTGGACACAAGAGCAATCAAACATGTCGCACGGGAAATAGTAGGTTTCGTGGAGTACCATTAGGATACCAGTAGGTAGCCAAATCATTTTTATGGGAAACAATACAAGTGCAGAAGTTCTTAGAGTTGATGCTTATCGGCTCAAATTGCGCTCAGGGCGTACACTGATTCTTCATGATATGCTTTATGCACCTAGGGTTCGATTTAATCTAGTTTATCTTTCAGCACTGGTTGAACTTGATTTTTCTTTCAGCATTGTTGGTAGACAAATGGTTATGTTTTTGGATGGTGATTGTTTTGGACATGGTTTTCTTTCAAATAATCTTTATCAATTGGATGTATTAGATTATAATTCTTCATTTGTATGTTTGGCATGTGATGATTATATAGATGATTTTGTTAAATGGCATGCTATACTTGGCCATATTGGACAAGAAAGGATGGCTAGATTGGCTAGAGAATGCCTATTGGGGTCTCTTGCTAAAGTAAGCCTACCTACATGTGAGTCTTGCTTGACTGGAAAGAGCTGTCGCAAGCCTTTTCTTTGAAGTGCTAAAAGATGTGAAAAACAAGTGATTTTGGGTTAGAAGAGAGGCTTGATCCATATATAGGTGGACTAGGGCCCATTTTAGCATTATAGGCTCTATTTTGGAACACTTTAGACTCCCTTTTTGGGCCCCTAATGTCTAATTACGGGATTTTATGTTATTCTCTTAAATTATTATTTTGTAAGGGTATTTTTGGAAAAAAGGGGGATATTATTGTAACCTAGGGTTTTGGAAAAGAGAGGAGGCCGTCTTGGAGATCTAGAGGGAGGAAGAGAAGAAAGGAGACAACTCTAAAGAGGAAGATGAAGAATTCCATGGATATGGTGGTCTCTTCTTCCACGATCATGGGCTAAGTTCTCCCATTCTTAGGGTTTAGATGAAACCCTAGTCAAGTAACATTACTTCTTTGTATTTTATTTTTGGGTTAATTAATTTTGGATGTTGATTGTATAACATTGGGATTTTATTAAAGCATTAATCGTATTATTCAGTTTCACATAATCAATTTCTGTGATTTTGTTTATGTGGTTATACAATAGTAATATGTGTACATACATCAAAACCGTAGGACGAATCATAACTCAGGGAAAACAAATTGTGACTATGACCTTAGAATTAGCGTAGACAATGTGTGTTGACCAAAGATGATTCGTGCTTAGGGTTTTGGTGCGTGATTTTCTTGATGATTGTATTGAGGCTTGTAGCCAAAATACGTCTTTTACATCCAAATTGAATGACCCAAGAATTAATACAATTGAAGCTAGTTACAAGATTAGTGGTGGATTCAACACCCTAGGAATTCTCTTTTAATTTGATTCCTCATTAATTCAGTTAAATATTTGCTTGAAGTATAATTTTCATTTAATTTTAGGAAAAATCAACAACAATCACTCTTTGTGAATTTCAATTAAAATTAATCTCAACTTTAGTTTTTAAATAATTAACAGTCTCTGTGGGTTCGACCCTTACTTCTCTACTATACTAGTAGTTTAGTTTGGTAATTTGATTGATTTCCACGACAGATCACCTTTTGAAAAGGCTACTAAGGCTGCTCATCCTCTAGAATTAGTCCATTCAAACATTTGCGGACCAATGAATGTGAGGGCATGCAATGACGCTTCTTATTTCCTTACTTTTATAGATGACTTTACGCGATATGGTTTTGTTTATTTGATTTCTCATCGATATGAAGCATTAGATTGCTTCATACGCTTTCTAGCTAAGGTTGAGAATCAAGTTAAGTAGAGACTTAAGGTCTTTCGCACTGACCGTGGACGCGAGTATCTATCAAATCAGTTCAAGGAACTATGTGAAGAAAATGCGATACGCAGGCAATTGACGATTTTTGGAACGCCGCAACAAAATGATGTTGCTGAGCGACAAAATCGTACATTATTAGACATGGTTAGATCAATGATGGCGCAAGCTAACCTCCCGATCAGCTTCTAAGGGGATGCTTTATTGACTGCTGCCTACATTCTTAATCGTGTGCCTTCCAAGTCAGTTTCAAAAATCCCTTATGAGCTTTGGCATGGGCAGAAGCTAGATTTGGGGCATTTACGACCATGGGGGTCAGCAGGTTATGTTCACAACGCTTCTTATCGATACGGGAAGTTGAGCCCGAGAGCTAGCAAGAATATTTTTGTTTGTTATTCTAAAAGCTCAAAAGGCTATGTGATGCTTGGTAAGCAACCCGATAAAGGAATGACTACGTTTGAGTCATGCGATGTGGATTTCATTGAGAATGATTTTCCGAGAATTGGTGAAACCAAAACGAACCTTGAACTCTATGAAATAATAGATTTTGAAGATAACCTGACTCCTCTCGGCGATGGTGGGGAATTGGTTTCTCATCCTGAAATCGCCAATGAGGATAGGAGTAATCTTCAATCTAGTGGGAGTTTTGAGTTAGATTCTCAAGAGAGTCAAGTTCGTAAGAGTAAGCGTGGTGTTATCCCCCGTTGTCATTTTGAGATTGAGGGAGATGCACTTATGGCTATTTCACTAGATTCAAATGAGCCTGCTTCTTTTAGTGAAGCGCTTTCTTCACATGCTTGTAATGAATGGATGATTGTTATGGAGGAAAAGATGAGTTCTATGGATAAGAATCATGTTTGGGATTTAGTTGATCTTCCTGCTGGGCGCAAGGCTATTGGAAACAAGTGGATCTTGAAAATAAAGTCACAAGGCAGATGAATTAATTGACAGATATAAGGCGTGTCTTGTGGCGAAAGGTTATACCCAAAAGGAGGGTATATACTATGAAGAGACATTCTCCCTAGTGGTGAGGTTTGCCTCTATTCGCCTTATCTTAGCAATCGTCGCGCATATAGATTTGGAACTTTTCCAAATAGGACGTTAATACTGCATTTCTCAATGGAGAACTAGAAGAAGAGATCTATATGACTCAACTAGAGGGTTTTTAAGTCAAAAGACAAAAGCGCAAAGTCTGTCGTTTCAAACGTTCTATTTATGGTCTCAAACAATTTTCCAGACTGTGGTATGTGAGGTTTTATAAAGCCATAATATCTCATGGTTTTGAGATGATAGAAGAAGACCACTGTGTATATGTAAAACGATCCAAGGAAAGTTTCATTATCCTTACATTGTATGTTGACGACATTTTACTTGCTGGGAATAACTTAAAGGAGATAGTAGTTACTAAAGAGTGGTTGTTCTCTACTTTTGAGATGAAGGACATAGGCGAAACACACAATATTTTAAGAGTGAAGATCCTAAGAGATCGATCAAAGAGGCTACTTAGCCTATCTCAAGAGACCTACATTAACAGAGTCTTTGAGCGTTTCCATATGAATCACTCCAAGCCCATAGATACTCCTATAGAGAAAGGATGCGACTTGTATCTTGACCAATGCCCTAAGACAGTTGAAGAGAAGAACTAGATGTCTAAAGTACCTTATGCGAATACAGTTGAGTATGTAGCTTGTTCGTTAGCAATACATGAGGCAGTTTGGTTGAGGAAATTCTTACAATGCCTTGACATAGCGCCATGTGGGCAACATGCTGTGGTCATTTATTGTGATAGTATGGCAGCTTTGGCATATGCAAAGGATCCCAAGTACCATGGGAGGACCAAACACATTGATATACGTTTTCACTACATTCAAGATATAGTTGCACAATGGGAGGTGGTCCTGAGGCATATATCTACAGTCAATATGGTGGCAGACCCATTAGCCAAACCCATCCCTAGAAATGTTTTTACATCACATATCAGGAGTTTGTGTTTAGTTAGGATAGGATGTACTGGACACCATTTTGACATTGGTTTATATATATGATTTTTGATTCATATTATGGTTTTATTCATATTGAGATGAATATTGTGCAAGAATACATTTCTAAAAGATGTCAACAAGCTTTGATTGGCTCTCTCACACGAGCAATCGCCTTAGCACTTGAATAGCGAGCAAGATGAGACATTGAATTCTTGGCTTGTGGGAGAATTCATTTTGTCATATATGTCACCTTAACTGAGTTAAGATGAGATTTCTTTTTAAAGAATCGAGCATGAAGGTTGACCACACACTTTTTGTAGCTTGAAGTAAGCTGAATATGAACCTTTAGACGGGCGCTTGGACAACGACTGGGTTGGAATGTTCGGGTTAGGCACTGAAATAGTAACGAAGGGCGCTGAGATAGCGACGGGCGCTAGATAGCGACTAGACTAAGATTCGTACGACGTTTATTCTTATTTTTATGATATTGAGATTGACAAGCCCAATTGAGTGGGAGCTCCGTCGTAGCATACATTACATATTGTATGTGTTGTTAAAGTGACCTTTAATAAAGAGAGTGACTGAATGTATCCCTACTTCGTCATTGTGTGAGTTCTGAGAACCATTTTGAGTTCCACTATGCCCTTTGTGACCTAAGACTACGTTATGAAAAGAGAGCTTGATGTTGCTACTTAGCATATTGCCAAAGGATCATGATTGATGCGGTCCGGCGGAGCATGTCTAGTTAGGGAAGACGGTTTTGTAATACACTATTGTGTTGTGACTCATTGCCCAGGCGATCGTGTTAGTTTCTGTGTTTATTGATATGATCATGAGTACGATAGAGATTAGATAGTCTATGCATTATGCTAAGATTAGTTCTTGCGATGGATAACGGATGCTGAATCTAGTGTAATAGAATAGTCTGGGGCATAGAAGAGATCATTTGTTTGTTTGTAGTAAGGTACTATATTGGTGTGATGATAACTTGATATAGTACTCCTACCCCGATCTTTCTCGTCCGGTCGCACGATCCATTTCCTGCACATCGAAGGTGATGTAGAGGACTTAGCACTCACCCTTTGTGAATGAATGGGAGCTGTTGGATATTGGGTCGGGTTGGACCCGAACCCATAGCCATTGGGGCATTTACAAAGTTTGAATGAGAGTTGTGATAAAATTAAAACTCTTATCATTATCTAGTTGGTTTTGGATTTGAACCAACGTAGCTATTTATCCTGCGTTATGGTTGCGGGATAATTGTGAAAAAAGATTTTGGTTATTGTGAAACTCTCTTGGCTCCCAAGTTCTCTTTGAGATTCTTCTGAGACTACCATTTACGTCTCTGGATTTAGATTGTGGAAAGACATAGAAGACTCGTATTGTAGCCGTTCTATTGATGAGAGAGTTCCATCCGTGTGGATCCAGTGGTCATCAAAAAGCCGGAACACAAGCAAAGATCTCCCGCTTTCGCGAACCCGATTGAAAGAGGTAACCGGGTTCACACCTGATTTTTATATATCTTTCTATCAAAGAGAATAAGCCCCAATTACAAATATGTATAACAGAAAGAAAAAAAAAATCATCAACATATTACCAAGTCAAAAATGTAGAATCCCAACCCTTAGAACCTTCATCCCAAACAAATTTCAATCCTTACAAATACTTGTCACTAAATTTTCTCATCCACCATGCATATCAAATATCACTACCTGTAATACAATAAATCAAGGTTGTTAAAATCAAAATCTTACAACGGATCGATGAAAGGATCCTCAGGATCGAGTCGTAGGATCAGATCGAGAATCGTAAGATTCTACAAAATGAAAAAATAATAACATCTAATAATTTTACCTCTTAAGAATCCTTAAAAATACACAATGAAAAAACTTAAATCTTATAAAAAATTATAATAAAAATTTAGAGCACAAAAGCTTTTTACTACTCCTAATATTTTTTAGTACATAAGCATCACAAATGTTAATTATATAACATTTAACTAAGATAGCCCGTACTAGTCATAGTAAGAAGCTAAATTACTTAAATTTATTTTAAAGCAAAAGAAAAGAGACATTCAAAGATCAAATTGTTAACAAAGTTTTGACATGATTGCTCATAAAGAATATTTAAATAAATCTTGATATTTATTTTATAATATTATCATGGTCTCATACCGTAACTTATCAAAGACACATGCAAGACTAATATTATATGACTATATTGAAGGATCAGTAAAATTGGTAGAATTGAAAATTGACTCGGGATCCTAGTGATCTTATAAGGATTTCATAAGGATTCTACCTTCCAATGAGTTTTGATGGGATCATGATCGATTTGATACTTTTAGATCGTAAAATCATAGGATCGTAAAATCCGGATCGAGATTTTAACAATTATGCAACAAATCCATGACAAATGAAACCATTGCCTTTCATGAGCTATCAGCAACTCCTCCAAAGCAATATTCCTCTAAACAAGCATTAGCAAGATTTTTCGAATTCATTAGCACGATTTTTCGAATTCATTAGCACAACGGAGAGTCAATTCATTCAAAGTAGCCATAACTAGCAGCAATCTCTGAAATGGATTAACTCAAACAAATTATGATTTGTAAAATTAGAGCAATTTGTTCTATATTATTTTAGATATCATTTGGTAACGTTTTTTTAAGTAATATTTTTCTTATTTAAGCAAAAGGTGAAAGGTAGTATTTAGTTGGACCAAAAAAAGCACTTTTAAAAAATTAGAAAAAAAAAACCAAAATTTATTCTCGAAGTACTTTTGTTTAAAAGCAAAATATATATATATATATATATATATATATATTACTTCTAAAATTAATCAATAAGAAAATACTTTTTTTCTTGGCGACTGCTCTATGTCCTGATCTTCTTTATGTTCTTCAATTAGTCTGTTTCTTTTTCTATCACAATGGTAGTAAACTAACAATGTTCAGAAGTTACCCATGTTCCTACTTCCATTAAAAGATTCAAGGAGTGTCGGATTAAGCGTTTCTCTAAATTCACAAGTTATTAGTGTTCTTTTATTTTGTAATTGATTATTGTTCTTCTTTCCCATACATACAGGATTGTTAGATATAGATTTGGAGGAGTTTCTGATTTTTTTTTTCAGTTTCTCTTCTTCGTCTCTATTTGGTACTCTTTCAACTGGGAATTTATTTGGCTTTGTAAAAAGAAATCTCTTCTCTCGGTTTTATGTTGTTAATTATATATTTGATAAAGTGTTAGTATGATGTGTTTTGTTAAGTCATTAGTTTTGGGTTTGCACTCTGTGCCTTCTGTCTTTCTTATGTTGTATACATGTATATGTATAATCTTGCTCTATTACAGGTGAAAAATAGTATGGGAAAGCAACAAAAGAATTTACACTGATTCGAAAGATGAGTAAAGGATGATGTGTATTATCATCTACTTTTAAAGATTCTCTTATTGTCTAGGTCATAGTAATCCATGAATCAAATGATATAATCCATTTTCGTTACGAATTAGTGGATTATCGTTAATCTACTTGTATCCTTTTGTTCTCTGTTATTTCTTGATTAGTCTTCAATAGTCACAACATCATACATAATTTACAGATTCATTACCGTATAACTCTCTGTGTAATGAAAATACGTATCTTCTTCTTGTGTTGCTTGCCTAACAATGTAGGAGATCTCCTATATAATTTAAGACCGGAAGAAATCAAAAAAACAGTTTAGTGGAATTTAAAGATTGATTTCAAAGTATATGGAATACAAAAATACTCAAACAGACAAAATATATGATACTGAATGAAATTTATAAATGTAAAAGAACTCTCAAAGAGATAATTAGGATGTTGAGTTTGATAAGAGAAGCACAAATATAATGTATATGACGAATCTAAAAGATTAAAAGATTTTTTCTATAAATAATATTTTATTAATCATATATTGATATTCATATAATGCTCACGTACTCACATAAAATTTGTCCCATAAACGACCGCACCGCATGTAACAATATGAGTGCGAATACATGCATCATTAATCATTGTCCTTTTTTTATATGTCCTCTGTATTCTTACTGTATAATATTAGTCGTAGATATATGTATTTATAATTTGAGAAGTAATAAAATAAGTTGAAATAGGGTTTTAGATCAAAAATTAATTTTCATATTAGAAAGTCATGGGTCCCACTTCTTATAAAAGACGTGGGATAAAATTTATGAGATGTAAAATATTTAAAAGAAAGGCTCTGTCCAATGGAAATTTCATTAGATCCTTGATTCAGATCATGGTATTCTTACAAGGCCAGTCAATAAAGCAGCAAATTCTTCTGTATCTCTCAAAGCAAGCATCAGATTGGCATCCTTTTGCTTTTACTTTTTTCTTTTATTTGTTTTCTGGATCCATCTAACAAACACAACATAAATGATTGAAAACAGAAATTTAGGCTGCGTATCGATAGTGATTCAGATATGATTTTCTGAAAAATATTTTTGAAATGTATTTCAAAATTTTGTAATTGATTTTTTGAAAACTACGCAAATGTGTTTGGTTATACTAATCAAAATTCAATTTTTGAGTTAAAAACTATGAAAATGCGTTTGGATATAATATTTGAATTTAAGTTTCTGAGAATAAAACTATAAAAATACATTTTGATCTGAAATTTGATTTCATATTTTTATGATAAAAAATAATGAAAATGCATTTAGATAAGTTATTTTTTAAGATAAATTTTTATTTTTAAATTTTTAAAAAGTAAAATTATTGTTAGTGACTTCTTAAAGAGAGACAAAAATTATCAGATTTTTTTTTAAAAAATTCCTTTACAAGTGAATTTATGTTAATATTTTTATATTTTCTGTTTTTGAAGAGAGAGAGAGAGAGAGGGCATGGCTTAGGAAGTTCTGCCACTATTTTTCTATTCTAATGAGAGAGAGAGAGAGAGAGAGAGAGAGCATTTTTTTTTGTTCTTAAAAATGAAAATGAAAATGATAATGTTTTAGTAAAACTTGCCTACTTGGATTTATTTTTGTTTTTAATTTTTGTATTTTCAACCATGAAAACGATAAAAATAAAAATAAAAATAGATTTGTGTTTTCGGTTCATTTCATTTTTAATGAATTTAAATTTTAAAAAATTAAAATTATTGTTAGTTGTTTCCTAAAGAGAGGCTACTATTATTAGATTTATTTATTTTTTTAAATTCCTTTCCAAAAGAATTTATGTTAATATTTTTATGTTTCCTGTTTTTGAAGAGAGAGAGAGAGAGAGAGAGAGAGAGAGAGAGAGAGAGAGAAATTTTTTTATTTTTGTATTTTTGTTCTTAAAAATGAAAATGATAGCATTCTTGTAAAACCCGTGTACTTGGATTTGTTTTTATTTTTAATTTTTGTGATTTCAACAACAAAAAAATTATAAAAAAAAATTAAAAATCCATGTGCGTTATCTAGTAATTTCATTTTTTTAATGAATTTAAAATTTTAAAATTAAAAGTACTGTTAGTTGTTTCCTAAAGAGAGGCTATTATCATATTTTTTTATTTTTATTTTTGAAAATTCCTTTCCAAATGAATTTATGTTAATATTTTTATTTTTTAAAAATAGAAAACAATTTTTTAAAAAGTACTCAATTCTTCTTTAAAACGTGTCTTTTAGGAACATTTTTGAATAGATATTTTCAAAAATGGAAAAAAAATTATAATCTATCTATTAATTATTATTATTATTTGGTTTCAACAAAATATAGATATAAATAACCAAAAAATATGGATAAAACATCATCAATTCTAACCATAAATAAATGAGATGTAATCATTTTTTTTTTCAATTAATACTTAAATAGAAATATTATAATTTTTATCATTTCATATTTTTCAGGATCACAGAGCAATTTAATAATTACTTTAAATTTTTGAAAATGTTATGTAAAAAGTAGTCAAATTATTTTTGAAAATGAAAAATGGGATACAAAAGATATTCAGAATACTTTTAAAATAATGTTCAGGAATTTTGTTTTAGAACATGACTAAACAAACAAGTTTTCAAATATGATTTTCAAAAAACTCAGTTTTTAGATTTATAACCAAACAGGACCTTAGTTTTCAAAAATGGTTCAATAGCCCAAGTCAGTAATGCTTGGACTATATGATGCCATATACTTTTTTACTTGTTATGAAAGCCTAGCTAAATTTATTTTGCACTTAATTTTCATCTTATATTTTTAAGTAGATAATAATAGGCACTGATCAACCTTAAGTTCATAAAAAGTAATAAAATTATCAACAAGTTTAAGTTTAAACTTAATTATTAATTAAGTTTATCATCTTTTATTGGACAAAAATGCCTGGTGTTTTTCTTCGAAAATAATTAAGCTAAATGACTTCTACCCAACTTTTAAGAAGGCATTTTAAAATTTTAAATTTTAATAACTAAAAATATATAAATTTGTTTTTAATAAAATTTATATATATGGACTATAAAAACCGAGACTATATAAAACAAGATCTACATGTAATATGAAATTTTGAAGAAAAAAATTGCTTCTCAAACTGTAAAATTTCACATTTATATAAAAAAAAAAGTTGTAAGATTTTCAATTTCGCTATAAGTTTCTTGCTTGTTATCAATTTTATTTATTTTTTTGAGTTGCATTTTAGATGTCAAAAAGAGTTATAAAGTAGTAAAAATTACAACAACAAAAAATTAATTTAGACATAAAAGTAGTGAGAGTGTGAAATTTTACTCTTGCAAAAAAAATTAGTTTGGACATTAAAAAAGTGAGAGTGTAAAATTATAATTGGAATAAACACATTTTAATACAAATTATTATTAGAATGAGTAACTTAGATTGCAAGGAGGCTCGTAAGATGGGTCTCGCTGCTAAAAAAAAGTGAAAAAGAATTAGTGAGAGAGTGAAAGGAAGAGAGTGGTGAAAAGGTAAAATTTTACATTTGCGTTGCTTTGTGAATAAACACATTTTAACATACATTATAATTAGAAGGAGGGGCTTAGATTGCAAGGAAGCTGACAAAACGGGCCTCACCGCTCAAAAAAAAGTGGAAAAAAATCAGTGAAGAGAGTGAAAAGGAAAGACTATAAAATTTTATCGTACGCAAGACCAATATAGAATTTCACAAAGCAATCAAAATTGCACCTCTAGTTTAATCTCAATACCTCACTACCACCATAGAATCACACTCTATCACCACCAAGCCATAGCTGACCATCACAGAGAACCACCACCGCTGCCATCTTCGACACACTATAGAACAATCATTCCATCGTCATTACAAACTTAATTATCATTAATAACAATTCTGTTTTTCTCCCTCTCTCTCTCTCCTTCTCTCTCTCTATATATATATATTAAACCACTCACCGATTTGTTGGAGATTACAATAAATTGTTCGTAGATGTAATTGGCAATAGAGATTGGGTCAGAAAAAAGTTAGAGGGATAAGTGGTGTGTAGAGATATAGGGGAATGAGAGAGTGAGAGAAGAGGAAAACGTGGTTGAGTGAAAATTTCATTCATCTTTATTGGATCAACAATAAAGGATTACGAATTTCGGTGAAAAAGAGAGCCGCATGAAGATTTCATCAATTTAGGAGTTTTTTATTTTAAACGGATGTGTTATTTGAGGGTTTTTATTTTAGACGGATGTGCTATTAGGGTATTAATATTATTATTAAAAAAAATTACAAGTGATGTGTCATTAACTATGGATCTAAGTTAAAAAATAAAAACAACTATATCTTTCACCTTGAATTAAAAGTATTCACAAATCTTATAGTAATATAACAACATGTATAAGGAGTCAAAGTTGATTAAGCCATAATAATATTTAAATTAATAAAGTATATATTTATACTTGAAAACTAATCTTTGAACCAAAATTATTAAAATACAATGAATTTAAATAACCTAATAAATATAACCATTCATTGGATTCCATTAAAAGTTTTCTCTTCAAAATCTTAGACAAATTCATTAAAATTTTCTCTCTGAAATTTTAGACAAATTCAGCCTTAACCAATAACATTCTAAACCATCTCTCTCTCTCTCTCTCTCTCTCTCTCTCACGCGCGCGCACACTTATTTTACCATTGATTGGATTCCATTAAAATTTTCTATTCAAAATTTTGGACAAATTCATCCTTAACCAATAACATTCTAAACCATCTCTCTCTCTCTCTCTCTCTCTCTCTCTCTCTCTCTCTCACACACACACACACACACAGAGACACATCCTTATTATTCTCTCTCGCACACACACATTCTTATTTTCGCTTCTCTTTCTTTAAAAAAGTTATCAAAACCTTAGTCGTCTTATTTTCAACTTTATCAATTATTAATACTGAATATGCTATTTGTATTTTTTTGTTGGAAAAAACAAAGCATTTAATATTTTACACTTGAGTAACAAATATAAATTTATAAAACTATTTTCCTTTCACAATAATTAGAGTATTCACATTAAAATTCATTTAAAAATTCATAATATAAACATCGACAATTTTGACAATTTTGAAACCAAACTCTTATTAAGACATGCCAACACAGAAAGAGGAATTCTTAAATTATGATTGAGGGAGTATTTATTTTAAAGAAAATTCATAATAATATTCTTTATTTTTTAGTGTTCAAGATGTTTTGAAATGCTAAATTATTGAAAATAGTATAAATCTAAAAAAATGTGATATTTTGTTTCAAGTTGAGATGAGGTTTGTCCCCTAAAGCGGCCTAGGGAATTTGACATGAAAGTGTTTTTGAAAATAATTTTCATATTTTTTTTCTTTGAAAATAGCCCCTTTTTAAGAATTAAGAAACAACTAAAAGTAGTTATGTGTTTTTTTTAAAAAATTGAATTTAATAGAAAATACAAATGATCTAAAAACACATTTTTCAAAATTCTTATATTTTTTATTCATCAAAACACACAAAAAAAAAAAAGAAAAGAATTTACCCCAAAAAAAATCTCAAATTTCATGTAATTTTTTGACTGAATTTTGGCTGAGTTGAGTTGGTTTGGTTTTTGACTGAATTTGTTTTGAATTGTATTTAAAATTTTAAACCCTTGAAATTTGAAACTCCAGTATTATATATTTGTATCATGTGGTATTTTATTTTATTTTATGCATGATTATTAGTGTTTGTATCTCTTTTTTTTTTTTTTCATGTAATTGAAGACTAAATTATTGGATTATGCTTAGATTGGATATTAAAATGATTTTTGTTATGGTCCTTGTGATTATGGAAGAATGGCAATGAAGTTTCAACTTTCAACATTATAATGAGGTATGTCTACTATACTTTTTTCATTTTTTTCTTGAAGTTTTATATATTAAGAAAATTCATATTTTGTAAATTTTTTATATAATTTTTAGCAATTTTTGTATAATTTTTTAAATTTAAAATATCAATAATATGTATTATTAAATTTATTAATTACATAATTATGACATCACGGTTTGATTCCGGTTGACCCGACGGTTGAACCGATAACCCGTAACCCGGATATTTTTCTGGTTCGATGAACGGATTGGGTATGAAAACATTGCTAAAATGTATCCAAATGAACCCACGATGTACAAAATTTTTTAACTTCCTGTATTTAAATATAGAAACATTAATTTGGGTTCATTTTATCTAATTTCGCAACATGCAACAACTACAGAGGTCTACAGCTCCTTACTATAGATCACACTACAGGGGATGATATTCCATCAAAGTGAAAATTAGACAAAGCAGAGACGGAGGACTTCCTTGGAAATCTATCCTCTTATCCGCACCAACAAAGCAGTAGAAGAAGAACAATCCCATGTAAAGCTGTGAAGCTTAATAAACTGACTTGGGAGAACAACTTTGAGCATGGCCGGAGTGCTCGGAATTTCTACGGCAATCTTGGCCCCTCGACCCCTTTCCTCTCCCACCTCCAAGTTTCCCATTCACTCCCTCTCCCCAACTCCAGGTATTTCTCTTTACTCACATATACATACATATATATATATATATCACTTCATAAATAATTTGCATTCTTAGATTTGGACCGACCCAATTCATTTATAATGTTTATTTGTCTTTAAAATTTTCTTGTTTCTTGATTTTGTTGGTCGTTGATGAAGATAAGAGATGGGTTTTAGCAGGATTTGATGTAGTGTTGGAATTGTATAAATTTCTGACTGCAGCGCAAAATTATGGGAGGAAGTTCTATGGAGGGATTGGAATCCCTGTCAAGAGCGGGAGGTCGCAGTTCCGTGTTTCAATTACCAATGTTGCCACTGAAATTAGTCCTGCCCAACAACAGGTTTGGAGTTTCTTTATTTGGGTGTCTTCAGACGTAATGTTTTGAATATAAGATTTCAATCTGAAGCTTTTATTCTAGCTAGTAGCATATTGTAACTAAATTTGGTTACTGAAATTTCATGCTACACATCATTTCTGCATTTGTTTTGATTAGAATTGAAAACTATAGAAGTGCACTTTAAATGTTTGTTGAAAGATTTATTTGATTTCCTATTGTAGTTTTTTTTTTCATGAATGAATATGTTAATTAGAAAAAATGTCTTAGCGAAGTATCAAATAATAGGTTATAAGTTTACCTGGAAAAACAACAAAGAATATAGTGATGGAAGTCATTAATTGGAAGTTGGAGGACAATGTCCAGAAAAATTTCAAACAACCAATTTGGAATTTATACAAATGAAGATTGTGAATTTGTAAATTTCAGGCTCAGAAGCTTGCCTCTAAGGAAAACCAGAGGCCAGTGTATCCATTCTCTGCTATTGTAGGACAAGATGAGATGAAACTATGCCTTTTGTTAAATGTTATTGATCCCAAGATTGGGGGTGTCATGATCATGGGTGATAGGGGAACGGGGAAGTCCACAACTGTTAGGTCGTTGGTTGATTTACTTCCTGAAATCCAGGTAGTTGCCGGTGACCCATTTAACTCTGATCCAGAAGATCCAGAATCCATGGGCACAGAAGTCCGAGGGAGAATTGTGAAAGGTGAGGAACTTACTGTTGCTATGACAAAGATCAACATGGTTGATTTGCCACTGGGTGCTACAGAAGATAGAGTCTGCGGGACAATTGACATAGAAAAGGCCCTCACTGAGGGTGTCAAGGCATTTGAGCCTGGCCTTCTTGCTAAAGCTAATAGGGGAATTCTTTATGTGGATGAAGTTAACCTTTTGGATGATCACTTAGTGGATGTTCTTCTGGATTCTGCTGCCTCAGGATGGAACACTGTCGAGAGAGAGGGAATTTCAATTTCACATCCAGCTCGATTTATTCTTATTGGCTCAGGAAATCCTGAAGAAGGGGAATTAAGGCCACAGCTGCTTGATCGGTTTGGAATGCATGCACAAGTAGGGACTGTAAGGGATGCTGAGTTGAGAGTGAAGATTGTGGAGGAAAGAGCTCGGTTTGATAGGAACCCTAAGGAATTCAGGGATTCTTACAAGGCAGAACAAGACAAACTCCAACAGCAAATTGGTTCAGCTAGGAATTGTCTTTCTTCTGTTCAGATTGATCATGATCTTCGTGTGAAGATCTCCAAAGTTTGTGCAGAGCTGAATGTTGATGGATTGAGGGGTGACATAGTGACAAATAGGGCAGCAAAAGCTTTGGCTGCTCTAAAAGGAAGAGATAAAGTAACTGCGGAGGATATTGCTACTGTCATTCCCAACTGCTTAAGACACCGTCTTCGCAAAGACCCTTTGGAATCGATTGACTCTGGTTTACTAGTCATTGAGAAGTTCTATGAGGTGTTTAGCTGAGGGAGGTAAATATATGACCTTTTTCTGTAATTTTTGTTTGATTAATTTTGTGTTCGTTTTGTTTAATTTTCATTTGAATTCCATTTTCTATTTTCAACTGAAACTATTTCAGATATGCAAATGTAGACAGAGTTGTTATATTTATTGTTAAAAGGGACTATAGCTAAAACTTTAGTCTATTATACTTGGGAAAGGATGAAGTTCAGTTAAAAGGGAATTATGCATATTTAAACAGGTTCTGCTCTTTGTAGTTTCTTTGAGATGCCACTCTTGTACTTCAGTTAAAGAAAATGCATTTAGAGCTTGGGTATGGTGATCGAACTATCTGTTTAGATGTTACAAAATCGAAATTGTAAGGGTGATTTTTTTTTTTACCGATAGGTAAGTTGCCCTTGGGGTGGGGAGTTGAACCTGACGATGGTTAGTCGGTAGGTCTATTGAGGATTATTCTCCCAACGTATGTTATATTCAACTCAAATGTCTTCTTCTCAAAATAGTAAATCTTCTCTCTTATATATATATATATATATTGTGTGTGTGTAGCATCCTATTAATCAGTAAAAGTATATGTTTGACTTTATTTATTTTTTCTTAATTATGAAAAATAAAACCATTTAAGCATTCAGTGTAGGCAAAGTAGTATAACTGACCAATGGTTTGTTTTGTAGAAGATAAGTTGGATATGCAATGCAAGTCACAGAAGGTTGTTATTAACTAATATTTTAGCAGACATTGGCATTGCATATCGGGGTCACTAATCTTCCAACTAACTCATGCTGCCTGCTTGACAAAGACAATTATAAAGTCTTCACATATATGATAACAATTTCTTATTTTTTTGCTTTGTGGTTTTGAACATTGTTAATTATGTGGCATTGAATTGCTATAGGAAGCACATTTGATCATTTGAAATGATTTCTTCTGATAATTATTTGGAAGAAGAAGTTTGTTGAGCTGGGGTTAGTGGAAGATTTGAATAGTTCAAATTTAAAAGGGCCAATGCAATACACGAGACTCTTGTCACTACAAAGTTTGAAAGAGTTTGATATATACAGTCTTATCTCGTAAGTGAAATATTGTTTTCGCAACGCAAATCCGTGATCTGAAGGTCATAATAAAATAACTTTACCATCGCATCAATATCCGTCTTCTAAGTAGTTCAAATTTGTTAAATGATAATTTACAGGCCAAGTCTTGTGAATATAATAATTCTCTTGATCCATGTGAAATGATTTGTGATGATTTAAAAGGTGCTAAAACATGATTAGGAATGGAATGACTTTCATTAGAACCCCCGATATCCCACCTTTTAGAATTTAGAAAAAAATAAATTTTATACTATATAATCAATGTTTATAAATTATAATGATATTTTTTAATAACCTATTAAAATTTTATACAAATTTTTTAGAGTTTTGTATTTGAAAAAGAAAATCATAATATTCTAATTCTTTATTGATATGCATATTTTTTTTATTTTAACACTTGTACTATTTTGTTTGACATGTATTAATCATAATTAATTTAATAAAATAAAATAAAAATTAAAACTAGATCATTAAGCATATTCGTGCACTATGATCTCCAAAAAGTACAAACATAGACAAATCTTGGGTCAGCACGGAAGTCTATGTTCACACGCAAAACACGTTAAATAAAATTCTGTTAGTCAAAGATGAAGATTATGAGAGAGAGAGAGAGAGAGAGAGAGAGAGAGAGAGAGAGAGATGGCATTGGCCGGTATAACGCAAATTTTAATGAAATAAAAGAAACCCAAAAATTGATCAGACAACTGGAGTTTAGTTTAACCTCTGATAAGGCATATCATCAATGGAAGTTAACCATACAACATGAGATGATCAGGCAAGGCACCTTCATGGTCTGAACTCTCAAGTTGTATTAAATGAAAAAATGAGAAAAAAAGAATTACTCCTCCTGTCCCATTTTCAAAAAATCATCTTTTTAAGAATATAAACATTTAATACTTTCATACAAATTTTACTACCAACCTCCTTTTACATTAATCACTTCATTCACATCAAATTAAATAAAAATTATATATATATATATATATATATATATGATAATGTGAAAATTTTATAATACTTTGAGCATCGAGACATCACCCCAAAATAAATAAAAGAGAGAGAGTGAAATATTCCCATGATTGTACCATTAGAATGGACGCATTTGACTAAAATCAATCAATAACTTTCATATCTAATTTCATCTCAGAATTTTTCCTATGTTAGTCATTTGATTGCTTCGGCAAATTTACTTTCACAATAGCCCTAACCTAAGAACACCTAAACTTAAATTTAAAGTGAAATATATACCTACAAAGAATAGAAAAGAAAGAAAAAAGTGAAATTTGAAGGATAAATCAGTGAATTGAGTTGGCCCCATTTCTGGTTTGAGTAATTCTTGGGTTCCTAGACTAAGTTTGTGAATCAAACCAATTACAATTTACCAACTGGACAGGAAAGATACCCACCAGGCAAAATGGACTAACAAGCATTCTTGCTTGAATATTTCCTGTGCAAACTTGGCATCTAAGCAAAAGACTATGTAAGAGAGTTTTGGCCAAACATCAAAATTAAGGCTAAAAAGCACAGAAAGAGAGATGGCCGCATTGTTCGATTTACAGGAAGAAAAGACAGTAGAGTTCAATTATCTGCTAGTACCGCAATTCAATTCTATGATGCCCAAAACCGGCTTGGCTACAAGAAACCTAGTAAGGCCATTGATTGACTCATGAAGGCAGCAAAAGCAGCCATTGATGTGCTTGACAAGTTGCCTGCTAGAAATCCTGCTGCTGCTGCTGCTATAATGCCATCAGTTCAACAGCCTGAACAAGACCTTGAAGAAAATTATCATCTCATGCCACATAACACCGTGCTCTCAAGTTTTGGGTAAGAATTACAGAATCAAGATCGTCCCCCCTCCCGGTTAACAGATTGAGTTTCTTTACACCACCATCTTCCATTGATTTCCAAGCTACCCACACCCACGTGAGCTGAACTAGAACTAAAAGCCAAACTCAAGATCTTTTTCTGTCATTCCAATCTTTTCGAGAAGCTCCAAGCACTCCTTTTTCTTTTGGGTGATCTATATGACGAGAAGATTTTTCTCTCAATTTTAGCTGAACTTTGGAAGCACATGAGTTAGATTAACAGACCTAACTTTATTTCATAGCTATCAATCACCAGATCCAAACAATAATGACAATGACAGACAGCATCTCCACCACCACCGCATGATCCATAAACTGCTCAAAGCTGACAGCTCTTCATGCATTTTTTTTTTTTTGGGGGGGGGGGGGGGGGGATGTTGCATTTCACTGTTTGTGTGTTAAGACCACCTGAGGAAGGCAAAACCATATATAAAAGAAAGGGAAGACAGCTTCCCTTAAAGTCTCAACTCCCCCAAAAAGAAAGTAGGAAAACTATCTAAAACCCAAGAAGTGTAAACACTTCAAAAAACTGTCCTTCAACCTACAATTAAGTCTCAACTCCCCCAAAACCCTACAAAAGAATCATTACAAGTAGGAAAATTATCTAAAATCCAAAAGTGTAAACACTTCAAAAAACTATCCTTCAGCCTACAATTAAGTCTCAACTCCCCCAAAAATCCTACAAAAGAATCATTACAACTAGGAAAATTATCTAAAATCCAAAAGTGTAAACACTTCAAAAACTATCCTTCAACCTACAAGGGGGAGAATCAACCCCTTCAATAATCCTACTGTTTCTTTCGTGCAAAATGCATCACTGTCATAGACCTTTATTAGTCAACTAGAAACTTCATCTTTTCTATATAAGAAGAAGATGAAATAATTCAAGGCAGTTCTTACAAGATAAAGTCTAAAAAGGATAAATTTAACGTATAGCACCAAGCCCCAACCAGTGGTTATTTCCTGCCAAGAAATTCTATCTCAATGACTCTTGTCTCTACCATCTCTAGGGATTCACCTGCCCTAAAACAATGACTACACATGTTTGAAGAAATTTCACAGCTCACACTCCAAGAATGAACTATTCATCAAACTTCCAAGCATTGTTTCTCTGCAGGGTCATCGACCAAAGAAAAAAAGCACAACTTCTGTAGAAGTTTGTATTCAAAGAAATGCAGATGTTTTTCTTAAGGATATCTTGAAAAGACAAAAAAAAAAAAATATTGACATGGATTCCATTATTTCAAAACCTGGTTTTGATAAATAAAAAATTCCCAGACTTCTCTACCTGAAGACATCCACATCCAAGACTCATCAACTAATTCTCCATATTTAAGAAACACCATTCTATCACCCATTCAGCTGTTAATCCATATAATTAGTTCCAAAAGGAGTATAAAAAAAGATAGTCCAGACCTGCCTCCAGCAACCATTCTTGAATAAGAATTTCACAAGCAACTACGGTTTATCATCCAATATCCTTCTTATGTCAATCAGTCGCACGCTTGAATTTTAGGTTCAACGTTTACTTCATAGTTTTCTGAATAACTCAACTCCATTTAAAAGATTTAAATTTTAGAGTAATTTACCTACCTAGAAGCCTACAGTTCAATCAATTAATTAAGCCACCAAAATTAACATGACACTTATTACTTCCATTGCTATCTCCCAGATCACCGACAATTCCACCATTTCTAAGAAAAATTAGCATCATAGCTATTACCTGGTTTCTTCTTGAAAATTGAAACTAATCATGAGACCTAAATTCCCAAGAGGAATCTTCAAAAATAGTGATGAAAACAAGACAGAATAACAGAGGACTAAAATAATAACAATATTATAACTCGAGTAAGCAAATTGAAAACAAACTCAAAAGTTGAGGAAGGCAGTAAAAATGCTTATTCAATAGAAAAGTGAGCTTCAGCATGCACCAAAATTACTGATAGGAAGGTGGGCTTACACCTTCTTTCACATTACATCACATCAAATTGAAGAAAAGAAATGATAAGTTGAAAATTTTATAAAACTTTGAGCATTGACTTTTCTCACTACACATAAAAAGAGAGACTCTCAAATTAGGACAGAAAGAGGACTATTTTCAAAAGATAACTAAAGCTGATCTATACAATCTAACAGGAAAAATTGATTTATTCATCTTTTAAACCTCGAGGAAAGGTTTTCCCTTCTCTCCTTTTTGATAGGTCATAGATTTGTCTTTCATATTCTGGGACATTACATTTGAGCAGCAGGAGCCATTCAAGCTTTTGCAGTCTTTAAACTGAAGGATTGCTTCAAGCATATAACATACATTTGTTAGGTAGCTAAATGGAAATTCGAATACTCTTCATCTAAATAAGGAAAAACTATTGCACATTTGTTAGGTAGCTAAATGGACTTTCAGATACTCTTCATCTAAGTAAGGAAAAACTCTTGTATAGAGATAATGCCATCAATGGTGTTAAATGTGCAACTGAAAACAAGTTTCTGGAGCTTGAGAAAGGTTCTGCAAGAACAACCAGACAATCAAGAGCTATGTACAAAAAATATTACTCACTGAAGACGACTAACTTGAGTTGAGCTCAGAATGAAGTGATGCAGCAAGTTTGCTCTAACAGCTTACTCTAAGCCAAGATATTTTTGACAATTGATGATAGTTGCCTCACATCTCTAATTTTTCTTCACAATCTAAATAGTCTGCAGAAGGTTAGAAAAACCTAATAGTCTCAACAGACTAGTCTCAGTATCTTTATGTACATCTCATCATTTATCTTGAAGAAACAAAAAATTACTACAAGTGCTCGTTGAGGTGGATTTTATTGTATAGAAGATAAGAAGATAGAATACAATCAAATAAGTTTCCATTTAATTTAAGGCGTTAGAGTATCTTTGTCCACAACTCTAGGAACCTTGAATTTGGGATTCTGCTCCAGGAAAGCCGGTGACGTTCGGTACACAACTGATGCTGCCCTAATCAAAATCCCAGCAGTTAGACCCCATATCACATACTTATTATTATTTGTTTCATAGTCAAAATAATGGATCAGATACTTCTCTCCCATCCACTCTCTCTCCTCAGCTCTCCGATTTTCATCCTAAATAAAAACATATAAACATATATATCTCAGTTAAGATTATAATTGTGACCACATAATCAGAAGCAAAGAAAGAAATGCAACTAAAAAGCAGAACCTTAATAAACATCTCCAAGGGAGCATCAAATACTGCTTCCACTTCATCAGCATTAGGAGCAGGTTTGAAAGCTTTATTATCATAAAGTATGCCAATAACAGGAATTACTCTGAGGAGATGCTGCACAGAAAATGAAGATGTTCCTAAAGCCAAAAGGTAAAAAAAATACAGCTTGAAGTTTTAATTCTACAGGATTAAATGCTTGAATGCTTTATTATTGGAAAGTATGCCAATAACAGGAATTACGCTGAGGAGATACTGCACAGAAAATGAAGAGTTACTAAGGTCAAGAAAAGTACAGCTTGAAATTTTAATTCTATGGGACATCTTTATTTTTCTATATGTAACATGTTACTCGTAGCACTGTCTTAACTTAATGATGCACATAAAAATGAAGATGATGTTACTAAAGCCAAAACATTGAGAAAAATACAGCTTGAAATTTCACTTCTACAGGACAGCTTTATTGGTCTATCTGTAACATGTTACTGGTGGCACTGTCTTACCTTTCTGATCAATTTCATAGTACTTATAGGCTATATCTATGCATGGATTATAGTCATCAAGTGGAAATCAAATAAACATTGTAACTGAGGCTTGAAACAAGGAGCACTTCATTTTAGAATGAACAGTAGCTTTACTGAAAATTAGATCCAAGTATAGTACTGTTTGAGGAGCCAGACAGTTTTAATGACATATAATTCAAATAAAAAAAATTCACACAAACTAGTGCAGAGCATAATTCCATATTTTTATCATGAAATATACTACCGGAAAGGGAAAAAACACAACCAAGCAAAAGAACTTCTCCCCCCCAGCCACAAAAAAAGAAAAGAAAAGAGAAGACAAATCAATAATAGATGCAACAAAACATCATTTTATAACAATCGGCAACTCTACCTTTGTAAAGAACTGCAGAGTAAAATCACCAATGTGTGTAAGGGAATTCTACCAAAACTTATTTCATGACGTGTTTTAAGTTATTAAAAACTGATTTGAACTTTCAATTCAAGTCTATTAAAACTTAGATGACCTTTAGAAGTCATAAAAATGTTCACAACAATTATAAAAGAAATATCATTGCTTACTTTAGACAGGAATGGTTCAAGAAATGTCACAACATTTACAAGTGAAGGATCCAAACCGATCTCCTCCTTCGCTTCCCTTGTTGCTGTCTCCGCATCATTTGCATCACCCTCCTCTGCTTTCCCTCCAGGCAAAGAAACTTCACCTGCAACCAAAAACCCATCAATCGTGATGCGGCAAAATTGACAAAACCCAACACAAACAAATGGTTATCATCATCAACAAGACACTCACTTCCTCAAATGAATAGACAATAAACAGACTCATACAAACCAATTTACCCAGAGAGAGAAAAAAAAGCGCATACACACCAAGTATTGAAATCAATATCATACAAAAGAAACCCCCTTGATAAATTAAACAACCAAGTACTGATCAACATCGTACAAAAGAAACCCATTTGATAAATTAAACAACCAATGACCAACATTTACAAACCACAAACATCATCAACAACAACAAAAGACGCCCACATTGTATAAATTAGCAAAACCCAACACAAACACCAAAATCATCCCCAGTATTTTACACACCATACCCAGATGTTAAATTTAAAAACCCAGTTGGTTAATGCCCCAAAATCTCAACACAAGCACACCACAATGAACATCATCAACCAAAGACAGCCATTTCGTTATCCATGCACACACACACACACACCATTAATAGGCTACTGACCTGAGTGAGTAGAGAGCCCCGAAGACCGCTTAGTGAGGATCACACGAAGATCACCATCGTTCCCTTCAAAGAGGCAAACCAGAACAGCAGCTCTCTTGGGTCTAAATGTTTCTGATTGGTGGACAATTGGGGTTGCAGATTCGGCAAAACCCACCTGTGAAACCACCTTCCCTGCAGTCTCTTCGTCATCGAACGTTGGAGGGTGTGTGTAGCCGCAAAGCTGTTGAGCCAAAGTGAAGAGTCTCCGGGAACTTCCGAAGCAGTTGCTTGAATCCATGACGAATTTAGAGAGAGAATTGGAAAATGATGGGGTGGATGCCATGGATGATGATACCCTTTTCAGTATTGAGAGCATGTCCTGAAATTCAAGGGTTTTTTGTTAATTTCAACTTTGTTTTAAACTTTGCTTGGGAAAAACAAACCGTTAAAAAAAAAAAAAAAAGGAAAAAAAAAGCTTTTAAGTAATAATTTAGACCTTTTAAATAATTTTTTTTTTAGTATTAATTTACCATGCATTATCGAATCTAAACACACTTAATGAAAATATTACTAAAAGATCTATAATTTTTCATAGGAATTCTGAATCAATTATTTTAAAAATTAAGGTGGTATTTAGTAATGTTTATTTTTGGTAAAACGAAAAAAGCAAAGTATATTTCTATTTTATTTTTTATTTAAAATAAAAATGTAAACATATTTAATAACTATTGTGTGATCAATATATATATATATATTTTGGTTGCAGACCGATATAAAGAATTGGACTTTATTAAAGGTGTAGTCTCGTGTAAATTTTTATTTTGTTTAAAAATAAGTTAAAACAGTTTTTGATGTTTCTAGAAACAATACCAAAAGAGAAAATATTTTATAAAAAAAAATAATTGACAAATAATTTTTTTTGTTTTTAAAATTTTTGTAAATAATAAAATCGAAAAACAAAAAAGTTATTAAATGGGCCTAGAATTTTCTAAATTAGATCATCTTACATTTATAAACATATTCACACGACATGCTTTTAGAATCAGAGAAAAATTAAGAAAAAAAAAATATTTTTTTAAAAAATGAGAAAAACAAAAATTAATTGACAAATATATCTTCCATCTTTTGAAAAACAAATTGTTAAAAAAAATAGAAAACAGAAACATTATCAAACAACATGATTATTGCATTTTAGTACGAAAATTAGAAATATATATATATATATATATATTGCAAATAATATAGAATTATAATCAACATGAAAGGAACATATTTATAAGATGTTTTTATATAAAATTATTTTCAAAAATAGAAATACTATTTACTGATTTAGATTTTTTTAAACTGATTTTGATTATTACATAAATGATTCTTATATAAGTGATTAATATTTGAATTATTTAATAAAAGATAATGTTTTAGTATTCCATATAAGAAAAGTGATTTCCTTTTGAATTTTGAATTCTCATCATAAGTACAACTTCGTTTAAACAATAGGTTTGATTATGATTTAATTAATTTTTTTATATAATTGATAATAAAATAAACATTAATTTAATTACTTTTATTTATTTTTATCCCCTTATAACTGGACAATTCATTGTGATTAGCTTATTCCACTAATCAGGTTCATACAAAATTTCTCCTAATTATCTCATCCTGCCAATATTGGTGTGGCACCCACTGGATCAAGATGCTGATTTTGGGTTGAGTTTGGTGTTGTTATAATCAAAGAGACTACATATGCTTGTAAATCACAGAAGAAGTACATTTAAAGGCAGTTTGATAAATTATGCAAAAGATTCATACCACTTGAAATTTCAAAAATAATATGGTTTCAAAGAGAACTCAAAATCAAGATCAACATTATTACAAAATAAAGATATTTTCTCCAAAATATAAATACCCCAATGTGGAAAAAAGATAATAATTGAAAGAAAAAAAAAAGCAAGACAAGGATGAGAAGGTGAGTCCCAAATCCAGTATGCTTTTTTATTCTGAACTGGATGGCAAACCATACTACTCACACCACTCCATGTACATAGAATCAGAAATGAACACATGATTAAAGAATGGGTTTACAAACACTTCTCTAGAACTTAACTGGCTGAAACTTGAAGGATTTTCCCCTTAAATTTATATGATTCTTTTGGTACTAAGATGTCAACTGTTCTTTCTTAGTGTTTGTTTCTTCAGCTTGTGGAGCTGGTTTCTCGGCTGCAGCATAGGACAATTTTCGTGCCATCATAGTTCCCTTCCCTTTAGGTGAAGCAGATTTAACAGAAACTGCTGCTTTCATTGAAGGGGAATTCAGGTTTTTATTAACAGCCTTGTTTGCCTGCTGACTCCGTGCTTTCTTTGGGCTCGACTCGACAGGGACTCGGCTTTCCCATGGTCGAGCAGCGATCCAGCGTTCCATCCAGCTCCAACCCCAGTTAGCTTTGCCAAGTTCAGGAGTATACGGCCCCAGGTTTGAGTAAGAGTTTGCCCTCCACTGCAAATCCATGATGATTTTTCAATTCAAATACACAAGCAGAATTAGTGAGAATCATACTTTTTGCAACAAGTATACCTGATGAGAAAAGGCATATGCCATGGCTCGCTCCCGCTTAACTGCTGCTGCTTCTCTATGATGTATCCTTGAAAGAATTTCATACATTGTTTCAGAACCACCACTCCACTCCACCTGTTGGAGAGAGACAGAGAGGAATTAAAAGTGTTTAGACAGGCCCATGTATCAATTGGAGTAATATAAGAACAAAGTAGGGACAACCAATAATGCAAGTGAATGTTCTCAAGCATCTGCTCAATAACGGTTGGCTTTACTTAAAGGCTAAAGGTCTACTACTTTGCCACTATCGATGAAAGAATAAATGTATCCAACTCTGCAAATTTGAAACCGCAATAATTCAAAAATCTTAGATTTGATATGCTGAGAAGAGCAAGTCAAAGGATCCAGAGTTCTTTGAAAAGATGGCCATAATTCTTGATTGGGAAAATACAATCAGAGGAAAGGAATCCAGAAGCTCTCGACAACTCACCACGTCAGAGTCCATTCATCATATAGGGAAAATTGCAGTTTCAGTTCATTGGAGTTGCAAAATATAGGATTAAGTAGAAAATCCAATGAAAAAGAACAAGAACAATCTAGGGAGATAAGAGTCACAAGACTCGCAACTAAATGAGAAGCAACAAACCAAACTTTTGAGATGTCATCTCCATTAACACATTAGAAAGAATTGAGATAAATCCAGTAGTGAAACCTGGTTGAAGTGAGGCAGATACTGGTTCAGAATCTAAAAGCTTGTTGAGTTTTGACATATGTCCTAATATGTACCATGGTAAACTAAAAAAAGTCAACAGTTAATAAGTGATCAGCTTCACATATCATGAGACAATTGGCTCTGGCTTTACAGAAAATGTCCGGAGACCATCCAGAGTGAAGAATTTTTTAGCAATTAGAAATTTAAGCTGAGGCAACATGTTCAACAGTATGTTCACATGCGAGAACCAATTATCCTATCTGATTTATTCTCATCAAACCTTTCCATGAGTTAAGATTAACTCCTATATACCTTTTGCAGGTGGGAAAAAGTTTTGGAATAGAGAAATGACACACATTTTCAGGCGTATCTGAAAAAAATTCACTTTTATCCATGAATAGGCTGTAGGTTTTCAGAACTACTATTAAACCAGACAATGGAAACAAGGAACTGCATAATATTGTCATAGATTGATTTAGAAATTGGATCGTGTTGTAAGTGCTAGGGTTATATTTGTTAGACTATCAGGAAATTTTTAGTAATGGCTTTCTTGTAATTTTGTCAAACTCAATAATACAAACATGGAGAGGTGTAGAAGTTACGATTATTTCTACCCTCCTATTTTGCAAAACTCTCTTTCTTATTCTTCTACCCTTTCTTTTCTCAACTGAACCCTAAAAGTATACAAATAATATATTTCAACTATATTTGGATTAGAATATATTAGAAAGATTTACTTTGATTTTTCTTAGCAAAGTAGTCAAAGAATAAGGAGCAGAAAAGGATAAAACATGCTCTACTGAGTGCAATTCATCAGGAACCAATGTGTTTAGAAATTACTTTCTGTTGATTCTAATTTCATCTCAAGGGCGCACATGTCAAGAAAATTTGACTTGGTTTCTTAAAATTTTTGCCTACTAAACTTCTCAGGGTCTTAGCCAAGCAAGCAAATAAATTCAAGCTCAAAGACCCAAACTTAGGCATCTGTTCCAAACTCTTACAGGACTATTCCAAGCAAAGCAACACACAAATCTTTTTCTTCCTGCAATTTGTTTGAGCTTACTTATCCTGGATTCCCTCCAAGAAAAAACTTGGAAAAGAAACCCCTATATGCATCCAAAACAGAGTCTTCTTTCTCCACACTACCTTGTTTAGAATATAATTTTGATATTGTAATTAATAGATAAAATAACATGAACTAATAGCACTTAAAGTGAAGGAGATTTCCATAAACGGATGATGTCATGACATCTAAGACAACCACTAAATGCAATAAAGGTTGTGAGGACAACAGCCTGTATTACCTCGAGGTCATGAAGCTTTGCCTCAAGCTTTAATTGATTCTCTAATTTCTTCTGTCTAATCTGGCCTTCTGTTACCATACATTGCCTGCGAGCTCTAATCTGAGACTGTATCCTGCTCCATGAATGGAGATATCTCAATGTAGTCAAAGCTTGTTTTCTAAGAGAATGACCTTGGGTCAGGATCTGCAATCTTACTATCCCTTTCAAACGACGAAGAGTTTTCCTTGCCTGCAACGAGAGAATAAATCATTCAACCAGAAATTTACACACGTTATTAAGGCAGTGAAATTAAATAATCTAAGAATCACTAGTGGGAATAAAACTGTAAAATTACTTTAGAGTTTTGTCCTATAATAATTAAGAACCATATTCAAGGTTCACAGAAATTTGAATCCCATGACCATGGTTTACAGGGAAAAGATGACAAAGTGCAAATGGAAGAACTAACACTCTTCCCCCACATTTCAAGGACATAACTGAAGCAGCCCTTTAGTGAGCAAACAGTACTTCTCAAGAATATTCATCAACCTTGCACGCCAAAAAATTGCTAATAAGAGCTCCCTAAGACAACGGGAAAAGGATGCTTTCATCTCAACAGGATTTCCACCTCGTCACACTTGCGAGAGACAACAGACGCAATTACATCACCACTTGATTATACTACAAGGAACCACTTTTTTTGTTCTTTAGTACTTCATAAAAGCATAAAGAACTAAGGAATATGGACAGGTGACACAGCTTGCTCCAAATTACTTACCAATGCTACAAAACTGACGATCCATTTCATTCCTCAAGAGATCAATAATCTTATGTATCATTTTACCTAGAACTTATCTCTCAATTCTCCTCCAGAATGATAACTCTACCCTTGCAACAGGAACAAGAATATCTTAGTGTATGTGGTGTAGAACTTCTAATCACATAGGATGTTGTCGACTTGTCCTCTTTCCTCCAGCCTTCATTAATACCCACTAGGAGTGTAAAATATGTGAAATAAACAACTGTATAAACACACTGAATTGCAACATTGTTGGTTGACATACTGAGCCAAAATCATTTGTTGGGTGGTTCATCCCCACATGTCCAAGAAGACATTTGAGACGCCCAAAAATTACTACCAAGATCACTCAGATTTCTCACCGTTAAAAACTCACCTATTGTCCCTCCAAGTCCATTTATGTTATGAGAATAAAATACAAATTACACTATAAACATGTGTGTGCGTGCAGATAATTGTTTATGACTGTGTATGCTAAATCTGGTAATCAGTTCTTCTCTAGAAATCACACCCCCCCCCCCCCATATATATATACATATATATATATATATATATATCTGGAAATGCATGTCAAACTCTCAATCACATCATAGCAGACAATTTTTCTTCTCTCCATCTATTTGCAGACAATAGAATTGAACCTCCCAATCCCTCCTTTAAGATGCATGCAAAAGTTTACCTCTATGCTACAACTGTTTTGACATGAAATAGCAGACAATACACATGCAAGATTGCGTCACAGTAAGCGAACTGAACTTGAATATTAAATCAAATGAAAGTAGTTAGCGTAACATGAAACAGGATATACCATATATGCCCGGAATGCAGTCTGAATCCGAGTTGCTGCTACATCCTCAACGGGTATATTAAGAAGCCTAGGAACCCTAGGATTTCCATTGGAATCACCATTGGCAAAATTAGTAGTCTCTTTCTGAGAGCAATTTTTCCATTCAAACCCATTTGACTTTTCAGGTGCAGAAGATCCCTGTTATAGTGAAGAAACAAACGAGGAAAGTAATCCCATAAACTCAAGAGAGACACCAAGAAAATGAATAATCATCTGACAACTATGAGGGGAAGTGCCTTGTTAATGAAGGCCTTGCTTTCTTAGCAAAGAAGAAGAAGCATGCCGCGAATAAATATCCCTCACTTATGCCATCCAAATGGTATCTAAAATAATGCTCTGCAACCAGTAGGTCAGTTCTGAGATGAGTAATTATAATTTTAACAAGGACAAACTACTGTTAAGATTCCCATATGAAGTTTTCTTTCTACTTTCACGCAACACAGTTCTTATGTAGGAGTACACCAGCTCATTCATTTCCATCCCCAGTCAATTCTAACTCTCAGTGCCACATATATGCACATACAAACATTTCCATATACGTCCATACATTCATACATACATATATACACATACAAATATATATATATATATATATATCCTCCATAAAAGACAAGAATTTCTTCGTCATCCAGTTCATACGAGCCTTAATGGAAAATATAAGAATATAAAAATAAAAATAATAGTGAATTTGCTAAAGAACCAGTAGGGTACAAAGATGATATAAGAATTAAGAACCAGAAAGGTAAGAAAGAGTATTATAATTGAATAAGTCTTTGCATGTGAGTGTACAGAGTACAGAAAAATAAATGAATGTCAAAAGATAAAAAGATCCCCAAATTTTTAAAGAAAGGAAGATCCCAAAAGTTAAGAAAAATTGACAATTTTATCATCTAAACAGTAACAAAATGAATATTAAAATAATTGTAAGATAAAGTGGGAAAAAGAAAAGAGGAGATGAAAGAAACCTATGAAAGAAATCCACGCAAAGGGCCAAAAGGCCCTTTGCGTGTGAGTGTACAGAGTACAGAAAAATAAATGAATGTCAAAAGATAAAAAGATCCCCAAATTTTTAAAGAAAGGAAGATCCCAAAAGTTAAGAAAAATTGACAATTTTAACATCAAAACAGTAACAAAATGAATATTAAAATAATTGTAAGATAAAGTGGGAAAAAGAAAAGAGAAGATGAAAGAAACCTATGAAAGAAATCCACGCAAAGGGCCAAAAGGCCATTAGCCAGTGCTCTATGTTAGAGTGCTCAGAGGAATAGACTGGAGACAGAAGAATCAATATCAAAGGGAAAAAGAGAGAGGAAATGAACTCATATACACAGGGTAATTAATAAAGTACTCGTTATTTTCCTATCCACTACAAGTTCCATCAGCAATGAAAACCTTATTATTCTAATCGCATATACCATATTAATCGAATAGCTTATTTTCCATAACAAATTAGGAGAATAAAAACGTAGTTGCATTACCATGCTTGGTTTATAATAAGTTGTGTGATGTAAAACCATTCACTGTGCTGCATACCTTTAATTGTTTTGATTTGTCAGCCTTCACTTTCTTTAAGCTAATTATATTCTTAAACCAATCTCCAGAACCCATTATTGATGCTGAATGTCTGTATTTAACTTAACATCACCCTGCAGAGAATTTTATACGGTAGATATTATTAGCATCAGCATAACACACACGTCCAACAATTGAAGTTGTTATGCAGCCTAACATGTTAATCATGTTCCAATCTTCAGATTTCAATCATGTAACATGCAAAATTGGAAATGGAGGTTAATGAATAAAACATATAATATTGAAATGAAATTATGAAAATATAACCAAAAAAAACATCTAACAAATAACCAATATAAAACCAAAACCAACAAAGACAAGCAACAGAATTTAGCATTCATCCCATAAATACTGAATTTGGTTGTCACCTACAACCCCAAAACAATCACTGTTAACATGTTAAATGGTAGAATTACTTAGGTAGTGACCAGCGACAAAAATATCTATCTCACACATGCGTGCGCGCACGCACACAGAGAGAGAGCATTCTTCTCTTCAGGCTAGGTCCCATTGCAAAGTTTTGTTCTTGTTACCTTTTCAAAATTTACTGTCGTTCTATCATAAAAAGGTAATTAATTTTTCTTCTAATTTGCTATAAATCAATCATAAAATAGAATTATGTATAATCATTAGTTTATGTGGCCCTGTCAGCGCTGACAGCCTGTTTGTGTTGATAATTCTGCTCTGAAAAAGAACGGAGAAGTGCTCATGCCATTTGCTAAGGGCAAAAGGGAACTAGGATTTGAATAGTGTGACTATTAATTGAATAGTTAGGTAATGACAAAAGATCAATAGTGTCACTTAGGGGCAGGCCTGAGAATAGGACTCAATATGAAAGACAACGAATTACAGGATGATTGAAGATCACGGAACAGTCTGGTAATTGAATCGTAATTCTCAACAAGAATATGGGTTGGCTCATCAAACTTAATTTGGCTGAACGAGGATCTGAGAAAGTTTCAACAAACAAATGGATAAATTTGAATGTTGGCTGAAGGAAGATCTCAGAACTGCTTCAACAAACAAATTAATACATTTGAATGCAATAAAAAATACCAACATATTCACTTCAAACACTATGTGAAAGATAATGCCATTCTATTCCAGTGACATATAAATGAATGAACAATGATAAGATGTTTCAGATTCCAATGGTATGCATTAAAAGTATAACCAAGAAGAAACTCAACGCATTAGCCGTTGTGCCATCAGATACTAAACATAAAAATCAAGACTTATTGCATCACATGACCCCAGGAGAAGATGAAAAACACTCATTTCCCCAGCAACAGCCCCCCAAATGGTAATTTGAAAATCCAATAAAATCTATTTTGATGCAGCATATAACCACAAAAACAATTTCCAGGCATTAACCAAAAAAAGGTATAAGAGATAAATTCAACTAAATTACCATATATATCCAATATATTAACATCCAGATATCACATAAAGAAACTATTCAATAAAACCAATCAGCTTAAGTCAATGAGATTCTCTTAATACTAACAATGCCAAGATCCCTCTCCATCTTCAATGAACAAATGGGTAACCCCAGATACAAAAATCACAGTAAAAAAATCCAGAACAAACATAACAATAATCAGTTCAGAATTACATACCAGAGAAGAACCTGCACATGGGTTTTGCAGAAACCCTTTTTAGCAAATGGGCATCTCCAAATATTGAAGAAGTAAGAAAGGAGAAAGAAGGTGGTGTGATGATAGTGGTAGTGGAGGTAGGAGTGGGAGAGAAGAAATACTTGAAGAAGGTAAGAAAGAACAAAAGGTGGGTCTGGATATTGCCATGGCCCCATCACCAGGATTGAACAAATTTTATCAATAAAAATCTCTCTCTCTCCTCAATCAAAGGGCTCAACAGATATTCCAACTCAATGAAGTGTTGTAGTTTATTCAACCTACAGCGACGGGAGAACAAACTATGACAATGTTTGATTGCGATGGCCTATACATACATACATACATACGTATATTTAAACTAAATTATTCGTGATAGCAGATAATTTTATAATTCGAATGCTGATTATAATTGTTTTAATAATGATGTTGATAAGAACAAAAAGGACAAATCATTGTGCTTGTTGGTTGTGGCCCGTGTGGGGACGGTGCTTGACGAGCCACCATTTTAAATTGGCGTGGAAGATTGTCGGTCGATTACAGCGGCAATGAAGGATCGAATTTTGGATATATCGTCATACAGTGATTCAAAGCGAAAAAAAAAGGTTAACAAGCACTGAACTGGTCCCGGCGGGGCTCGAACCCGCGACCTTCGGCTCATAAGACCAACGCTCTAACCAACTGAGCTACGGGACCAGCGAGAAGTACTCAATAGTTTATTAATTAATCGCATTCTGGGAAAAAAAAAGAAAAAACTAATTTTAAACATCTTAATGTTTAAGAATTACCTTTTTTAATATCACTGAGATTTATATTTATTCATAAAGCGCTTAAAACTCAAACAAAGTTATATTATGAAAAGGTTAATTTTTTGAAAGTCATATTACTTAATGACAATGGATCAACCGGTTGTAATTTAAAGAATTTTCAAACAATTTTGAAGTGATTTTTTATTTTTTTTTTATTTTATGTCTGTTATAAAAAAAAAATAACTTAATCATTTGCAAACCAAACTACTACAATTTAAAAATAGTTTAATCATTTGCAGCTGTACATCACACCCCTCCCCCCTACCCCACACACACACACACACACACAATAGATCACATATTGGCCATCAAGAAATTTAATATGAACCATATATATGCTGATTTGGCTTAAAATTACCAAGAGCCTAAGGGACACAACCCAATATATAGGGTCGAGGGAAAACTGGAACAGGGATCAACTTACTTTAATTTGAGCTATAATTTTGTGACCAGTATGTCTTTCAATAAAACATCATTCAGAGAGTGGGAAGCCAGATTGACAAGTCATACACTTTCCTGGACTTCCTTTTATTTAGCCCAGCTCATTATTATTATTATTTACAATTTAGCTACTGATAATTTGCATCTGGATAAAAAAAAAATTCTTTAATTTTTACAGAAATTATGTTCATATATCTTGGTACAACATTTGTAGTGCATTTGCTAATTGGATGTTTATTACTGTTTAATCAATCAGGATGGGCTACTTACATGAGGGTCTCACCTCCCCTCTTAAACAAGTGTGGGAAATATCTGGGCTTCCATTAGATTGGGGCAACTCGAAGGAACAATGATCTGGACTGGATGGGATTCAAGACAGAATTCAATGCAAAACTATAAGTTTGTGGTCCAATCAAGCCATCCCTGCATATGCTTTTGACAACTTTTGAGTTTCCTTCTTCCCTGTGTGAAGATATTAATGCTAGAATACCCAAGTACTCTTCAAGTGGAGCAAGAGAAGCTAGAACTCCGTTTCAGAAAGTAAAAGGAAAGGTGACTTGGGTTGCAAAGATTTGAAAATATTCATTTGAGCTAAACAAGCTTGGAGTTGGAGGTTAAATCATTTATTAAATGAGTCATGTTGCTGGTGAACCCTCTGAAGATATAATTTGGCCAGAAATTACTTCTACGGCAGCAGCAGATCTATTTTATTGCTTTCATGCATTTTCTTGCCCTGCATCACCCATTTTTTCTTTCTGATTTCTGTACATTTTCACATGTTTGTGAATGGAAATTTAGAATATAAGTATCTTTGCAGAAATAAGAGTCCCTTCATTCTGCACATATAGGCCTGCATGTTTGAAATGGAATAACCAAGAGGTGCCACTTTAGATATGATGACAAGTGGGTTGTATTCTGCCCCTTTGATGTATATAAAAACCCACAAGAATTATATTTTTCAGAGGCTTTTGGATCATTTGGTCTAAAAGTTCAAACCAGAAAAAGCATTGATAGATAATAGTTCAAACCCACACTCAAAAGAGCTTTAGGCTCTTAGTCACCAGGCGATGTGGGATACATGTCCGCTTAGGTGCATGAGAACTCCATTCATGATGTCCAAGACTTGGGTGCAACAGTAGCATGTTTAGCAAGATAGAACAATCTCCAAAAACTCTGTATGCATTCTGAAACTGAAATACAATTAACTATGTCTGTCCATTACAGTTTGAAAAATAACAATTTCATCTGCTAGCTAGCTTAATAGAATTTCTTTTCTGGGGTTTGCATATTGAAATCACCAGTATTGCCAGTCTAAGACCATCCAAACACATTGATGAGGATATAAAGCATCAGCAGAGATATGGGATACAGAAGACATGCCACAAAACCTGTCCAAAGTGGAAATTTGGTGCGGACACTTGTAAAGATACTCATCACTGTGCAGATAATTAGAACAACCAGAACTTCTGCTGAGACATCCCATGACAGGTTCCGTATATAGACAAGTGCTAAAAATATAAGTAAACCTATCATGTTGTTCATGAATACCCCACCATATATCTGTAAAAAAACATTTTCACGATTCAAAAAACAATTAATCTCATTTCTTGTAAACTGAGATCAGACATTAGAATGGCAATCATTAGATGTTCATCACATATGCAAGGGACGAACAAAATATATCTGAATCAGGATCATAAACAGATCAATCAATATCAGTAATATTGCATTTCTGATTATTAGTCAAGCTCCTCATACTAGGATCAAAATATACTTGATCCTGTGATTAGTGTTAATTTAAAGGGGTAATGAACTTCTTGTGAAAAAGCAAAGGCGATACTGTGTTGTGCATAGCATTTGACACAAATTAGTTCCTCCATGTTAAAAATTGTTGTTTGATCTTCTAATAACTTAAGCTTTTAGAGAAACTAACAATCTAACATAGTATTAGAGTTCTTGTTATGAGAAGTCTTGGGTTCAAATCTCTCTGTTGTTCATTCAGTGAAATATTTCGCTAACTCACCCTATTCCACCAGGGTTAGTACTCTTATACTTGCTCTCACTCACACCTCGCACTCTGTTATACCAGTGTGCCATGTGCAAGAGTGCAGAAACCGGATTACATGTGAGGAAGGGTGTTATAAATTATTTGTCTATTCTCTAACAACTTAAGCTTTTAGAGCACCGGTATTCTAATGTTGGAAATAAAATTTTGAATGTTTCTATAGTGCATAATTGTCTAGTTGCATATAGTTTGATACATGAATATCTTTAGGAACTTTAAGAGTTGTCTAGAAATTCCAAAAGTTGTTTAAGAATGCTAAAGGTTGTATTCAAATATCTATGTAATCCTAGCCCTATATAAAGGACTATATGGGCGGCATATGTATGAAAAAAAAAGAGAAAAAAGAGAGAGAAATAATATATATATATATATTTGTGATAAACAAGAAGTTCTCAGGAAATTGGTACAGGAGCTCTGTACAGCCTATGGCTGTACATCTTCAAATATATGTTTAAGCAACTACACTTGGTATCAAAGCATCAAGAATCCAACATGGTCTTAGAGCTTCCTCAAAAAATTTTAACATGGTATCAGAGCCGGTTTCGAGTTAAACTGGGCGTGTGACAAAAAAAGTTGGTGAAGAATATTGGTCGCCGAAAAAAAAAGGAAAAAGAACAAGGAAAGAGCTTCCTGAAAAAAAAAAAATTCAATGAAAATGAAAGGGTTAGAAAACGAGTCTAACCAAAATGAAAAAGAAGACTGAAAAGCTGTGCTTTTCCGGTTAAAAGAAATAGCAAGACCATGAGTCGGCCAAGAAAAAAAAAGATGAAGAAAAAAAAAAGGAGGAAGAAAGGGGGAATATCCCGAAGAAACTGAAAGGGGCAGCAGCCATTTGAAAAAAAAAATTTGAATATTAAAATTCTGTTTTACAGATTGTATTGAGAATCAAGAAACTAGAAGATGGAACCAATCAACAACAATTGTAATGAAATTTTCAAGAAAAAAAATGGAGAGTTTATGCCAACAATGGAGAAGAATCAACAAAGCCAACAAGATTGAAGATTGAAGATCAAAAGAAAAGAAAAATTCAAAATTAAGGGAGAGTGTTGGAAATATAACTTTGAATGTTTCTATAGTGCATAATTGTCTAGTTGCATATAGTTTGATACATGAATATCTTTAGGAACTTTAAGAGTTGTCTAGAAATTCCAAAGGTTGCATTCAAATATCTATGTAATCCTAGCCCTATATAAAGGACTATATGGGCTGCATATGTATGAAAAAAAAAAAGAGAAAAAAGAGAGAAATAATATAGATATATTTGTGATAGACAAGAAGTTCTCAGAAAATTGGTACAGGAGCTCTGTACAGCCTATGACTGAACATCTCCAAATATATGTTTAAGCAACTACACTTGGTATCAGAGCATCAAGAATCCAACATGGTCTTAGAGCTTCCTCAAAAATTTTGACATCTAACACTCCAAAATGGAGTCACTGCAATGACAACCAAAATGATAACAATTAAAAAAAATTGAAGTAGTTTATTGCAAAAATCCAATAGATTAATCTAAACTAACAGTAAGGAAAACTAATATAATTTTTATGAAACAACACACCATATTTGTTACAAAGATCATGTACTTTATATAAAAGAATCGATCTCAAGGGTGTCAAACCATCCTACTTGGAACAAGGCATAGGACCGAATTTTGAAATGATTAAACCAATAAAGCAGTTTGATCAAATGGTTTAATGAAAACTATAGGAGTATAAGAAAGAAACAAACCTGAGATAATGTTAAAGAAATCGCCGTTTGTGTCTTCTGTCTGGCAGAAGTGAATGCTGACAGTGCCGTTCCATAGTTTAAAGCCAAGGGTATCACAACATAAGCGATATAGAACGAAGAGATATTTGCAGAACTAGAGAAATCTATAACAGCTATAACGAGGGGTTGTGCAAGTAGGGCTAGTATAGCAGTCCCAAGAAGCAGTTGAAAAGCAGCCTTAAAGTAATTCCCCCAAGAACCACGAGCACTACTTTGAGCCACCGTCTTCTGCTGTTCTGCCCTTGCTTTCTACACATCCACTTAAAAAAATAAATTAAGGGGACTAGTTGTGCGAAGTATTGCCATAGATTGTTTGATGAGCAAACTAAAACTTACCCGATGATTATCTTGATTATCAACAGATTGGTTTGCATCAGAAATATATTTTAATATTCCTGTCTCAAACTCTTCCTGATTAATAAGATCATTGCCAGTGGTATCAAATATTCCCATGATGCTTTCCACAAACTCCTCCATATTCATACCGACATGATCTTGTAACTGGATTCCTAAAATCAACACTCTCAATTCTGCTTTTGATATTTGTCCACTCTTATTCTGGTCGATTGCATGAAATATCCTATTGGTGTCGGTATGAAAAGAAAAAATTAATTAATTAGAATTGAGCTACGGAACCAGATTATTAAGTAACCAATATTCAGCATCCCATAGCCAAACAGAAATATAAGACAAGTGGAAAATGCAACTGACTGAACCAATTCTAGACACATTATAAGGCACCCTGGTAATGCTCTTTGGAAGGTTAAAAGTGCAGTTTCATTAGCTGCAGATTTTAATGCTTGGAGCCGTGTATACTAGTAGAGAAACTAATGCTCTTGCTATACATTTTTGCTGCCTATAGCCACAATGAATATAGAATAAAAGTTATATTCATAGGAGAGCTTCCTAGAGAAGCTGTGAATATACATGTAGAGGACATCATTCTCTCAATAGCTGCTCTGATGAAAACTTTAGGTTGACGAAAGAAAAAAGTGCAACTAATTCTGTACAGCAGTCTCCCAAAATTTAAACAAGAAACAGAGTGAGAAAATAGGCGTCAGACGACTCACTCTTGTATAAGTGGCATATTAGGGCCGCCGTTACTGGAGAAAAGTCCCACTAACTTGTCCTTGACAAATTTATTCATCATATACTCAAATCTCCTGTTCTGTATCCATGGCTGGAAAATCTGTGCAAATATATATATTTTTTTATCAGTAAAATCTGTGCAAATATTTAAGATATGGAAGGGTAATATACATTCACTTCTTTGATTTTTCTAATGCTTATGCTTGTGAACATTTATTGAGTCAGTAAAGGTTTAATGAATGAAATAAATAAATGATTTAAAAGTGATATATATATATATATATATATATGTGAGGAAGGGCTCATTGCTTGGTGCAAGTAATGCAAAAGTATAGGTCTGTCTCCGATCTACCCCTCCTTGCATACACTGCATTGGAAGATCGACATTGGGTAATGGATTTTTTTCCTTCTTTACTTTAGAGCATCATGTTGCTTTCCTTGTATTTATAAGGAAATGGCATGGTTATCTGTAATCTAATGAAGTTGAAATGGCATGGTCATCCTTTCAAACTCAGGTGGTAGCTTTTATCTTTCTACATCTCCTGTTTTTACTATAGAGCATGAACTTTTTTGATATTCAATTAGATTTTCTAAACTGATTGAATCCAAACATTTTTTGTCTTGGGAAAAAAAAGAAGAAGATAACGAAGACATCTCATTCAGGAGACGTTTTTATGCACTTGGCTTTCAATTTACCTGATAGATGGAGTAAGCCAATGCGAAAGAAAGTGTAACAAGTAGAGAAACAAGGACTGTCACTCGCGTCGCAGATGTTGAGTTGAGAATTTTTGGTAGTTGAAGAATGACTAATGGGACCATGGATAGAAGCATGATTTTTGCTGTATGGCTAGTCTCAACATCAGTTGTAACACCAGAACCTGCAGAAAGAGAGGATCAATTAATTAGTTGCAACAACAATGTTCCAGCTTAAGTAAAAAAGACAAGGGATAAAGAAAAAAACCAGTTAGACTGAACGATTGTTTATTTTTTGAATTTGATGAATTCGAGGTCCCTGAAAGATCATAGCTGCCCAAAGCAACACAAGAGCCCCATATTAGTGTTACTAGCATGACTGCTGATCCCGCAAGTACGCTCACTCCCATGGCTGCCTGTTCTGCAGCAGCCTCTGAGCTTGCTGAAAGTCCGGACGCTGAAAAGTACACATTTGATATTTCATGAACCATATCACAGTTGCTATATGTGTTGCTGAATGTCAGATAAAGAAACTTGGACTCATTGATGCTTTCCCATTTGGTTTTACATTGATTGTTAATTTGATATGTCAATAGATACAGAACCAAAGATTATCTGTGCATGTCTCAATATTGTCAACTGAGAACTTTCAAATTATAAAATTAGAAATGAGGCATAAGCAATATATAACCTATCACTCTTGAAAATTTTCATATCCTGTACAATCCCTTGTTTAAATTATTGATAAATTATGAACTAAAAATCCTGTAAACTATTTTCCTTGTTCTTACTTGAATACAGATACAAATAACTCAATAGAAATGATGGTAAATCACAAATATATGGCGATTTGCATTGTACTAAACTTCGATTTGTAGTGTACTCAACTTTTAAACTCGTTCTTTAAAATATTTACCACAAGAGTTAATTCAGAGCTATTTATTCAAATTTTATATGCAAATTTACCAGGTATGAACAATACAGGCAGTGGTCTATCTCTTCACTAAAATGAAAACTCTTACCCATTAATAAATGAGCCTATAATCAAGTTATTCTTTGTTAAAAGTTCTTCAAATTGCACTCTAACTTATGTTCTGTTATGCATTACATAGAAACACAACAAAGAAAACCAAAACTGAAATTGATTATGTTCTACTTTGATCTTGAGTTAATTTTTTTTTTTTTTGTAGTGCTTGTACCATAAAAAAGTTAGCTTTAAAAATGTTAGCAACTAGCATATATATATATATATATATATATATATATATAGAGTACATATATTTAACAAGTAGAATAATATGTTTAAATATAAGTGCTTGGATATTTAACTGAAGTTATAAAAATTAGTGTTCCATCTAGGAGACCAGGTTAATCAATTTTCTGATTGAATAATGCATTATCCAATACAACTGATCGCTGGTAAAATAGCCAAATAAGATTATTATTCTTATATCTAAAGTTTTGGAGAGAAGAGAAGAGAAAAGAAAAGAAAATTTTATCCGTTGCAAATGTGCATAGCATTCCTCTTGTTCAGGTTTCAGGCAGGTGTGGTCATGATCAAGTTCTGTTACTAGTTTCGATCATGCTATATTGGATATGTAGATCCCATCTTACCCATTGCAGATTTGTTGTCCAGAAGTCTTAAAACCCCACACTCTATTGATTCAGGTAATCATGAAATAGATTAGGTCGGTGGTTAAGTAAATGAACTTTTCAAAGTGTATTAGCTACCTTTTGTTCTAAAATTACATTGCCTATGAATTAAAATTAAAAAGAAGTCAACATTAAAAAAAGACAAACTATTTTAAGAAAAAGATCAGATGACCCTCATTATGATCGCAATCCTTTTTTTTTTATTTCGAGGTCCTCCATCTCCCTCTCTCTCCTCTCTGTCAACTACCTAGATTTTTCATTGGAAGTGGTGGCCAGTGAGGGGAAGAGAGACGGGTAGGGGTCCAAAAAAAAGTTTAGTAGAAAAATCATGGAAAAACTCAATGAATATTAAATTTTAGCTAAGTGTTATAAACTTGGCACTTTCATACGGAAAGTCAAAGAGTTTAATTCTTGTAGGGGGAGAAAACGAGGGATTTAAGTTCCATCTATTGTATGGACAAAAAAAAATATATGAGTTAATAAAATATTTACGTGTTTAATTATTGAACCGGCCTCTCATCCACTCAGAAAATTTTAGGAGCTATTAAAATAGATACAAGAGAAAAAAAACAAATAAATAAAACGAATATCAAATTCATACGTGTGGTATAAATAATGTCATAATTATATTCTAATTACGACTTGTCAAAATTTAATATGCATAATTATAAAATAAAATAATACTATTTTACAACTAGACTCTTTTTTTTTTTCCTATGGGTTAGTAACAGTAGTGGGATTAGGTTTTTATGGTTACAATAATGAAGAAAAAGGAAGAAAAGTTGACATTTAAAAAAAAAAAAAAAATTATGAAGGAAAAATTGGTCCCACTCCCGGTAGATAAAACCTATATTGAAAAAGTAATTGAACATAGTGTTTAGAACAAAATAATGAGTGATTTTTAATTAACCTAAATAATATATAGTTATGGCTGCTAAAACAAAAGCAAAAAAATGCCATGGTCATGTGATTTAGCCGGCTGCTGTCTGGGTGCAGTGGCCCCATTCCTGACCAAGTACAGTAATTGGGTTATAAAATATATAAGATTTTTTGAACGAGTTTAATACAATAACGGATTAATATATTTATTTAATAATATTTTATTATATATAATATGATTAATTATTTTTAATAGACATAATATATATATATATTTATATATATTAGAGTGTTATTAAAAAGATATGTTGACAAATAATACACCAAATTTACCTGAAAATAACTCAGATAATATGTGGCTGCGGCACATTATTATTATAATTATTATTATTTTGTCAAAGGAGTTGGTATATCAATTTTGTCCTATTCCACTTCTTATCTATCTTGAAAACTCCAACCAGCCGTGAGTTTGGCGGATTAGACTCAGAAATTAATGAGTTACGGCAAATCTTATAAACCTTGTGCAAATGAAATTAATGTGGACCTAAATAATTAAAGAAATAAAAAAAGTTGGATAATTAATCATAAACTAGTTCACAAGAATTCAATGAACCTACTAGTCCCTAGTCCTAGAGTTTGACACGTCATAAAATTGTATTGTCTTTAATACACTTTGTCAACGGCCACGTGCCTAAATGAAAGTGCTATATTTAACCTTCACCTACTTGTACGTATAGATCAGAGTCTGGCTTTATAAATAGAACCGTTAATTAGATAGAATCTAGACAAGATAGACAATACAAAATGACTACCACTTTTTTTTTGTGCGCTGACTCAATGGTTGTTAAATACTCGTAGCTCCCTCGTATGTAATTGTTTGTCTACTCCAAGAAAACAACCAAAGAAATGTCATCCTTTCTCATGTGGCCGGCAAGGATGAGGGCAGCAATTTAGGTAAGCCGGATTTTATAGAATTTTTTTTTTTTTTTTTGAGATTTTTAAAATGACACCGATTTTTTTTATTTTTATTAAAAAAAATATAAAGACCTTCTATCCGATCTTTTCTTTTTCAACATGACAAAAATAACCATTTTATTTATTTTATTTTTTATATTTTTTAATTTTGACTACTTTTTTTATTTTTAAATAAATATTAATTAATATCTCATTTTACTAAAAAAAAATATAAGTTATTTATCTTAAATTTATTTTTTATATAAAATTAAAAAAATCTTTAAAAAGAAAGTTTGAAAAAAAGCCAAAATTGAAAAAACAGAATAAAAAATAAATGAAATGGACACTTTTGTTATTTTGAAAAAATATGACTGGAGGGGAAATCTTTTTAGTTTCTCAATAAAAATATGAAAAGTTAGTGTCATTTCATAAATCTCATGAAACATTTTTATAATTGTTAAAAATCTCAAGAGAGGTCAGTGTAATTTACCCTAAAATTTATGTTTAATATTTGATCATAAATTTAAAAATTAATATTGATTGATAATATTTTTAACAATGACTAAATTTATTGATTAAAAAAACTTATAAATTATATAACAAGTCCAATCAAAAAAAAAAGCGCTCAAAAATTTTTAGGCTATATAAAAAAACTTATTAAATTGATAAAAATTCTATTTAAAAGGAAAATTAAAATTAAGATAAGAATAAAGTGTAAAAAATTTTAAACTTTCAATTACTTGTGATAATCATTTTTATAATCATTCAGTAGAGTGCATTTTAGTTGAGCGATATAAAAATATTATTTGACTTAAGTAGTTATTTAAATTAAGTAATTATGTAAAAATATTGTTTGAGTTAAGTAATTAAGTATTTTGATAAACTGTTAAAAGGTATTTAACAAATATCAAATGAAAGCATTTATAATAAATTTAACCAACTCAATAAAAAAAAAAAAAGATAAATTTACCGGCTTTAACTTAAATAATACCTAATAAAAAAGTTATGATTAATAATTACAATTTAAAATTTTAATTCTAAAATTTTCAAAATCAATTTAAAATTTGAAAACATGTTAAATACGTTTGAAGATCTAAAACCATGTAACTACTATATTTTCACATGACAGACATGTGCATTCAATGGAAAATATGAACGTATAAAATATTTATCCGTACATCAGCACATGGGTATGTATATAATTAATTTTGTAACGCAGATGACTTTCGTAAGTACCAAAAATCTGACCAGTCAGAACCATGATAAAGTAAGAAGAAATTTTGGGAATGATACATCGTGTGTCGATATATGTACTTTTTTAATAATATTTTATTATATATATTATTTTTTATTAAAAAACTAATTTTACTGTGCATGATAAGATATTACAAACACATTAACACATCAGTATATCAGATTTATTTTTAAAATTTTTTTGATAAAATATTGAGTAAATTATATGTATTATCGGTGAGCACTTTCAGAAGACAAATAACTCAATAAAATGGAAAAAAAAAAGGCCCCCAAAAATTAAAAATTAAAATATAAAAATAAAAGAATAATAAATAAGAAAATAGAGAGTAGCTTACCAATCAGCAACACTACTAATGGAATTGTGCTGAGGATGTGGAATACACCAGCACCAAGGACACCAGGTCCAGTCATCTGGAAGAATAGATCAGAACCAGCTGCAACGTATTGACCTCCCAAAGAGAGCAAGTATTCATACACCACAATAAGGAATAGTTGCCCCCAAAGATCTGTTGTGCATGGCAAGAAGCCATAAGTGGGCTCGCAAGTCACTGTTGATGCTGTCAGCTTGTTCAATTCAAGCACAGATGGTGACTGCTTTCTGCTTTCTATACCATCTGATATCAAATTGTTATTCTCTCTCACCGAACGGCTATGACCCAAATGGATCATTAGGAGGAGGAGAAGACAAAAGATGAATGTGTGCCTTATCATCTTCATGGAGACACTTTCTGGTGCAGAAATGGTGGGGAATGAGAAGTTGAAGATAAAGAGTTCTAACTTGAGTCAATTTATGGAAATATAGATGGGCAAACACGCAAATATATAAGGAGGGGATTCAAGGTCTTCCTCCCCCTCTTATTTGAAAATTCAAAACATTCCTTTATGATGCATTTTTACTTCTAAAAACTTATTTAATATAATAAGTTGCATATACAGCTATATTTGTATATATTCTCAAATGATATATATAAAAACCTATTGACGTCGTTGCCAAGAATGACCGTGGCCTTTTTCTAAGGGAGAAGGTGCGTGATCAGAGTTGATTACACCTAACACGGCTTCCAAGTTTAGGGTGCGTTTGGAAACGGGCGGAAAATGCTGAGGATGGGCATGGATCCCTCCCTAGGTTAGCTTAGCTGGAAAAGAGCCCTCGGATCAATCTTCCAAGCCCTAACACTGTTGGCTAGGCGAACTGTAATAGCTGGTTGCAGGTTCTACTCTCTGTCGCTGCTCCGATTGGTAATATATCCTTGTAGGTATTTAAAAATGGGTAACAATTAAATTCCATTTTAAATAGTCTATTAACAATTAAATACATAATGAGTTCTTCAAAATATTTTAAGTAGAGTGAACGAGTTGAACCAAACAAATCGTTAAAAAATAAAAGTTCAGAATTTATTTTCATAAAAAAGTAACAACTGAGCAACATCTCATGTAAAAGATCATAACAATTAGGGAGATTACATTTTGACTAAGTCATTCCGAACACACACCCAATTGTTAGAAAATCACATGGAGCAATTTCAAGTTAGTTAAGTCAGATGGAACATACGTTTAATGCAAAGTCAATATTAAGACTGTTAGTTAACTTGAGCTGTCATTGCCAGTGAGTGGATCTAACCTTCCAGGAAATGGGGGAAGAGATGACTGTAGTTTATAGTTATTTCTTAATAAGGGTTGTTGATATAATTTTATATCAACCGAGTTTATTAACATGACATGAATTAGATGTATAATATTATGTTATTTAAATAAAATATTTTATTTTTAAAAAATATAAAAATAATATTTATTTATATGATAAAATACCATTGATAGTATTAATAGACCAGATGAATGGAACCAGTTAATCAGGGTTGATTGATTATTCATTACTGAAGAGGCCTGTGATTACCTTATTTGATAATCCTCTAGGCTGTGGTCAACGATCTCAACCCTTAGATGGAGAAATGGATAAATAAATGCAACAATCAATTTCCACAACATCCATGAACAATGACCCAATTCCTTTTTTACAAAATTGATTTGAATATTATTTCAACTAAGCCATAAGCTTGTGTTTTAGGTAGGTCGATGATGGGGATTGAGAATGTAAGATTGCATTTAATAAATTAAGGCCTCATTTTTTTTATTTTTTGATAAGATGGGTTAACTTGCAGAAGGGATTAACTTGTCGGTATTACTAAGACCAAGGTACAAAATTAAATTTGAAGTGTCATGTCAGATTATAATTTTTTTATTTTTTATTTTTTAAAAATATTATGGTAAGTTACAAATATTATCACTCGTAATATGATTGATATGTATAATATATGTGCTAATATTATATCCGATCACGCACACATATGACACACGTATTAATTAAATCACAAAATTTTATCACCCAAAATTAAACATAGTATTTCTCATTTTTTTTTTATTATTATTTATTTTTATGGATGCAGCATAAGTCAATGGCAACTTTTCTACCAGCCTCATATAGGGCAGGTAGCAAATTGCATTTTATGCATTAAAATATTATGGGGGCCAATCTACACAACAAACAATGTGATAAAAAAATGGGAACCATATATATATATATATATATATATATATATATATATTTTCGGATATCAAATTCTGCATGAATATATATATATATATAGTAGCAAAATACACACGTTTGTTATCTTTTTCTGGAGATGGTCTTATTGAAATTGGAGGCTTAGTTCATACAATTTCTTAAAATCATGGAACTAAGAAGAGGGGCAGTCAGCCATTTTAGATAGATACGGGCAATATGAAACAATCCAACACGTCTCCTGGACTACATTGCCTGCAACTCCTTAAAATTATAGCGTTAAGGAGAGAGGCAACCAGCCATTTTAGATAGCACATAGGAGATAGAGACGAGTGGGACAATCCAACAAGTCTAAGTTATATGTGGTACATTCTTAAAAGTCATATGTACTTTTTATCATCTTTTCTTTATTCTTAATTAAATTTAAAATTAAACAAAAAAAATATTCAGTTGAATTCTTTTTTTTTTCTCTTTTTTTCATTTTTGAAATTAAAAATATTTAGTTAGATATTTTTTTCTTCTTTTGTTCCAAATATACTTTACTTTCTTTATTTTCTAATTTTTTAATAATTAAAAAAAATCTACCTAAATAACCATTCATTTCCAAAAATAAAATTATTTAGTTATGTACTTTTTTCCTTTTTTTTTCTTCCAAATCTACTTTTTTTTCTTTATTTTCCATTTTTTTAATAACTTAAAAATAAACCACCTGAATACCCCCCTCCGTAACCCCTCATGTTCCTTCCTTATTTTCTAATTTTACTTTTTTACAATCTTTCAATTACACAACTCAAAAAATTCAAAAAAAATTTCAAATTACACAAGCTTTTACTTTTTCACGTTCTTTACTTTACCCAATTTCCCAACTTACACACTTATACTAATAACGCTACTAATAACGGGCCTATAGTTTCATTCTTCAATCTCAAAAATTTTCATTGCTATTAGATTTCGAGCAATTATCGAAAACAATAGTCATACAAATCATCCGACAACGTATAGACCAATTCAAGGCTTTTTTATGAATAATAGTCTAGTTGGAGGTAGTCGTTGTTGGAGTGTCCCACATCGCCCGTCTCTAGCTCCTTTGGTCTGTATATAAGGGCCCTCTCTACCTCTCCTTAATACCTGGGTTTTAAGGTTAAAGGCCGGATCTTAAGATGGTATCAAAGCCAGGTTGGGCTTCTACTTCAGCTTATCCCAACAGCAAGTTCTGTTGGACGTTGCCACAACCAGTCTTGTAGGCCGCTGAGGTCAATGGGGTGTGTTGGATTGTCCTCAGCTACGATCCCACATCACCTATCTACAGCCCACCTGCGCAATATATAAGGGCCCTCTCTACCTCTCCTTAACACCTGGGTTTTAAGGATGAGCTAATTGGGAGTTGGGCCTCCAAATTTCAATATGGTATCAGAGCCAGGTTGGGCTTCTACTTCAGCTTATCCCAACAGCAAGTTCTGTTGGACGTTGCCACAACCAGTCTTGTAGGCCGCTGAGGTCAATGGGGTGTGTTGGATTGTCCTCAGCTACGATCCCACATCGCCTATCTACAGCCCACCTGCGCAATATATAAGGGCCCTCTCTATCTCTCCTTAACACCTGGGTTTTAAGGTTAAGGGCCGGATCTTAAGATGGTATCAAAGCCAGGTTGGGCTTGTCTCTCCAGTGTGCTGCGCTTTATCCAGCCGCCCTGTTCCAGGGGGTGTGTTGAGATTGAGATTGTTCGTCCCACAACGCCTGTGTTCAGCTCCACTGTGCTATATATAAAGATCCACTTCCCCTTCCCTTAATACCTGGGTTTTAAGGTTAAAGGCCGGATCTTAAGATGGTATCAAAGCCAGGTTGGGCTTCTACTTCAGCTTATCTCAACAGCAAGTTCTGTTGGACGTTGCCACAACCAGTCTTGTAGGCCGCTGAGGTCAATGGGGTGTGTTGGATTGTCCTCAGCTACGATCCCACATCGCCTATCTACAGCCCACCTGCGCAATATATAAGGGCCCTCTCTACCTCTCCTTAACACCTGGGTTTTAAGGATGAGCTAATTGGGAGTTGGGCCTCCAAATTTTCAATATGGTATCAGAGCCAGGCCAGAGCCTAACTTTGGGCTAGAGGAGTCGGGGCGCGCCCATCTGGGATTCGCTGAGACACGCGATGTAATCCAGGAGGCGTGTTGGAGTGTCCCACATCGCCCGTCTCTAGCTCCTCTGGTCTGTATATAAGGGCCCTCTCTACCTCTCCTTAACACCTGGGTTTTAAGGATGAGCTAATTGGGAGTTGGGCCTCCAAATTTCAATAGTCGTTTCTTTTTTTTTTTATATTATTTTGTTCAAATCCATCATCTTTGTTTCCGCTCTATTCGTACATTTCCAACTGTTATTAATCAGAATTCTCTCTATATTTCAACAAATATATACATAAATGTTATTATATCTTTTTTCATTTTGTCACATTGTAACAGTTTGTAAGAGTGGGAATTGTTGATTTTTAATTTTTGTATCATGACCGGTGCCTTTGATTTTTGTTGTATATTTGTGGTATCTTATTATGATGTTATATCTTCTTCATTTCATCATACTGTACTCATTTGAAGGAGTGGAGATTTTTTATTTTTAATTTTTATTTCATGATCGATGAATGTTGGCATTTGATTTCTTTTGTGTATTTGTAGTATCTTATTTATGTGGGCTATTAATCTAAATCAGATCAAGCATTACATGGTGTTCTTGTTGTGGTTGTAATTTTCTAGTATGACATTGATCTAGCTCTTCCATATTAATGTAGCCATATCTTAATAATAATTTTATTTTTGTAAAAAAATTATTCATACCCGTGCTATGCAATGTTGTTGCAGTAATTGATTTTAATTAAGCATGTATTCTATAATACTTCATGTTGTTGCACAAATCACATTTTGTACATGTAAGTAACTTTCTATTTATTTTAGAATACATAACACTATCACAATACACAATATTTTGTATATGTAAGTAATTTTCTATTTACCTTAGAATACATAACACTATTACAATACACAAAGATTATGGTGATGGTATTTTATTTTTCAAATTTTCACAAAAAATGCTGAACTTTAGATTAAAATTTATGCCCATATTATTTATTATGTATGGTAGATTAATCCAATTTTTTTCTTCATGTTGGTTGTATATTAGGGTTAGCCACCAAAGACAATTATGTAAGATTCTAGTTTCATCTTATTTCCTTTTGTAGGACTTTCTATGTATAATTCATTGGCTCTTCTATACAAGGAAGTCCAGTGTATAATTTCATTCATCAATATACTCAATAATTTAGGGATGGCAACGGGACAGGAGACTCATTTCCCAACCCTGTCCAGCTAAAAAAAGTTTCTCTCTAAACCTATTTAAATCCTATGATAAGTAGGACCGGATTCCCATCGGGGTTTCTATTTATTTTTAAACTTTCATTTTTTCACTTATTTTATTAAATTAATTATAACTAACATATTTTAAATGAAACATTACATGTGTTAAAATAAGAAATATGCATGTTAATAAAAAATTAGAATGACATTATTCTCTTTTTCAAATATATAACTCTATCAAGTTTGTATAAATTTTTAATAAATGACTAAAAACAATATTATAAATATTAATTATGTAACATAAAATTCATTTATTATTTTATTTTATGTAATCGGAATGGAGTAGGGTGCCTTCTCTCCAAACCCGCCTCAAACCCTAACGGAGTGAAAAAACTTTTTTCTAAACCCATCCCATTAAAGACAAAATTAACAAATTCTGAACAGAACAGGTTAAATTGTCATCCTTAGAGTGATTCTCTCTTTGTAACTTTATCACTAGAAATAAATTATCCAGCTGAAATGGTTCTTCTTTGTTTACTGCTACTATATTCAAGCTGAGAAGGTGCTTCATCTTTTTGATCGAGTTACACTACTCTGCCCACACTTCTCACAATTGTAATTTCAGATCTTTGGATCTGGGCTAAGTTCCTTGCATGTTTAGCTGTCTTCATCTGTGCTTCAGTGATTGCTAGGATTTGTAGGCAAAACCAAATTCTTTACAGCCTACTTGGGAGTGATTCAACCTTCTTGAATATTACAAGTACCTTTGCAGAAATGAGAAACTCTTCATTCCGTACACGAATGGACCAACTAAAAGTCACCACCTTAGGTACCATGATAAACTGAGTTGCCCTTTTTATATACCCAAAAAAATAAATAGTTAATAAAGAACTAGAATTTTTGGATGCCTCTGTGTCATTTGATCCAATCCTGTTAGTTTTGACACTGGAAACCTGACGGCCAAACTTCAAGACATGAAGATGATGTTCTTTAGGATTTTGGTGATTCCATGCATTCTTGTCTATTTGACATATATGTTACCGTCCAAGTGGGGTGTGTGAGAAGTGAGAACCCCATTCATGGTGTCTGACAAACTGTAACAAAACCATGTTTAGAAATAACAAACAATCTCCAAAAAATCAGTTTCAAATGAACATTCAGTCTGAAACTAAAATAAAATTTATTATGTCAATTGCAGTTCAATAAAATTCATTTTCATCATATTAATATGCTTGTTTTGTCAAGCTGATACTGAATATATGGTGGGAAGATACATATCACAACTTTGTGAATCTCCACCCCCTCATAGAATTTCTGCCCACTTGTCATTTTCCTTTCCGTTTGCATATTCTACCCTCCCCTACTGTCATAGTATCGCCATTTCCAGTCTACGACCATCCACACACAGTGATGAGAACATAAAGCATCAGTAGAGATAAAAAGTACATAAGAAATGCCACAAAGCAGGTCCACAATGCAAATTTGGTGAAGATGATAGTACATATACCCATCATTGTGCAAATAATTAGAACAACCAGAACTTCAGCTGAGACATCCCATGGCAGGTTCCGTATGTAGACAAGTGCTAAAAACGTCAGTAAACTCATCATATTGTTCATGAATACTGAAGAGTAAATCTGTCAAGAAAAAGATTTTCAAGTGTCAACAGAAATTTATCTCAATTCCTTTAAATAGAGATTAATTGTACCACTGAAGTAAAAATGCTTACTAAGAATGACTATAATCAGATGTTCATCAACAGACACTACAAATGTAATGGAATATATATGGATAAGATCATAAACAGAAGAGTAGTGCTATTCATAACTTTTCTCAAAGATCATGAACATTAGTGTCAATTTCTAGCGTGTCAAGCCACCCTACTTAGATCAAGGCATAGACAGGAACTTAAAAATGGTTACACCAAATCTGCAAGTTTCCATAGATGCTATAATGAAAATATGGGAGCACAAGAGGAAACAAACCTCTGAAAATGATAAAGAAATTGCGTTTTGCGTCTTCTGTCTGGCTGAATTGATTAATGACAGTGCCATTCTCATGTTTAAAGCCAAAGGGATCACAAAATAAGTGACATAGAATGAAGAGAGATTTACAGCACTAGCAAAATCTGTGACAGTTCCAGTGAGGGGTGATCCAAGTAGTAGTAGAATAATAGTCCCTAGAAGCACTTGAACAGTGGCCTTAAAGTAATTCCTCCAAGATTTTTGAGCACCCCCTTTAGACACCACCCTCCATTCTTCTTCCTTAGCTTTCTGCATATCCAGTACTTAAACAATCACAGGTCTAGTTGTGCTAAGCATTGCCAGAGATAATTTCATGAGTCAACTTATACCTGATGATGGTCTTTAATAACAAAATTTTCATTTTTGTCACAGATATATTTTAGTAGTCCTCTCTCAAACTCTGCCTGGTCAATATGATCATCACCAGAGGTATCAAATATTTCGATGACTTTCTGCAGTAACTCCCCCTCATCCAAACCAAAATAATCTTGTAACTGTATTCCTAGGATCAGCACTCTCAATTCTTCTTTCGATATCTTTCCATTCCCATCATTGTCGATTTCACGAAATATCCTATTAATATATAAAAGAGGTAATTAATTAGAATTAAGCTAATGGCAGTATTAGGGTTCGCATAACCAAAAAAAAATCTAACGAGAGTGGTATATGTGCAACTGACTGAACCAGTGGTAATGCTCTTAGAAAAATTACAGGTTTGATTAATGAGATAATTTTTTCAGCTGCTGATTTTGATGCTTGCGAGTTGGGGCTGTATGCATGAATACAGAGAAAAAAGAGCTTCCTAAAGAGCTATGAATATACAAGTACAGGAAATTAGTGGTTCTTCATTTTACTTCATAGCATTCTAAAACAAATATTCTGTTACCAAAAGAAAAAAGTGCAAATGATCATTAGATGCAGCAATCCCCAAAAATTTAAGTCAGAGAACTCACTGTCTTATGAATTGTATATTTGGTCTGCCATGACTGGTGAGCAGTACTAGTAACTTGTCCTTGACGAACTTACTTAGCAAATACTCAAATCTCCTGTTCTGAATCCATGGCTGGAAAACCTGCACAGATATTTAAGATATGGCCAAGTAATTACATGAACTTTTCTGAATTTTTCTTATGCTTATGCTTGTGAACATTTATTGATCATCAGTGAGTGTTTAATTGATGAACCATTTTGTGTTTGTTATCATGTATCAACTCTGTATACATGTATATACAGAGATTTATTTTTATGGTTGCATTTTCTAAATGCAGTTATTATCTGTAGCTTATCTTTTTTTTTTTTCACTAATGGAGTTGAAATGGCATTATTATTCTTTCCAAACTCAGATAAATTCAATGGCTCTACATCTCCCTTTTGTACTTCAGAGCATGAGCTTTTCAATGTTCAAGTAGATATAATAAACTTAAATATTTACTCCAGACATTATTTGTTTTGGTATAAAAATTGAAGGAAAATGAAGAAGATCATGATGACATTTCATGCCTGGATATATATAATTTATGCTCTTCAGATTTCAAATGACCTGATAGATGCAGTAAGCAAACAGGAAAGCAAGTGTAACAAGTAGAGAAACAAGGATTGTCACTCGCGTCGCCAAATATGAATTGAGGATTTTTGCTAGTTGAAGAATGAGAAATGGGACCATGGATAGAATCATGACTATTGCTGTCTTTCTGGTATCATCATCAGTTCTAACACCAAAACCTGCAGAAAGAGAGCACCACTTTGTTGTATTAGCAATTTAGCAACACAAGCCAATAAGATGAGGGAATGAAGAAACAAACCAGTTAGACTGAATGGTTTCGCATGTTCGCTTTTTGGTGAATTCGAAGCCTCTGAAAGATCAAAGCAGCCGAAAGCAACACATAAGCCCCATATTAGTGTTAGAAGCATGACTGCTGATCCTGCAAGTATGCTCATTCCCATTGTCGCTTGTTCTCCTGCACTTTCTGTGCTTACTGAAAGTCCAGATGCTGAAAAGAACATACTCAGATATTTCATTACCCTTATCAAATTTTGTTGATATGTAGCTGAATGTGAGATAAAGAAAACTGAACTTATCAATTACTTTATGATGCTTCAACATTTAGTTTTTATTGATTATAATTCTACCAATATAGACATGTGAATGGATACAGAACCAAATTTATAATTAAAGAACTTACTATCTAGCTAAATTAGCTATGAAACCTGAGCAATAATATATAAGATATAATTTATAAATGAAATGAGATATAAGTCTTGAACATATTCATATCCTAAACTATGCTTTGTGTGAACTAATGATATAGTATGAAATAGAAATCCTCTGCATTATTTTCCTCATTCTTGCTGAATTACAGATGTTAATAACTTCACAGGACTTTGAGGGTTAGTCTATAAGGTACTTCAGGCCGAAATGACTTCAATGTCCCATGAGATTTTTCTTTTTCAAGGTAAAAAATGATAAATTTATGGTAAGTCAGTGTTAGATTCTGGACTGTCAATTTGGTGCAGAAATCTGAATGTGTTTCACGAAATACACAGCAATAGATGAATGCTTCAAGATGTGTTGTAGACACTGTTAAAATTAAAGGAAAAATATGATAGAAAAGAAGAAAGAGAGAAGGGGAAAAACCAAGGGACGACATTGTATTATATTGAATTGATAAATAACCTACACAATGGACCTCCTTATATAGGAGAGTATATGAGAGTCCTAAAAGGAAAAATAAACAAATACTGTGACGGCTAACCCTAATATCACAATAATATAGCTAACCCTAATATACTTATAATATACTTCTAACAGTCCCCCTCAAACTCAAGGTGAAGAGGGAGAAATCAACATGAGTTTGAAGATAAGATCTCATAGGCATCTGGAATAGTAGTGGAGTGGCGACTGCATCAAACAATATGTCATAGTGAAGATATCTTCAACTAATGATCTGAAGAGGCTGAACACGTGTGACGTCTGTAGACTACTTGACAAAGCATGAATATGAATGAAACATGTGTGAAGAAGCCTTTGTTGATGAAGCTAATTACTTATAAGGGCTGACACGTAACTAATAGGATCTCACAACACCATGTGAGAGCTTTCGTGGAACACATATTTGATAAGATTTAATACGCGAGAGGAGGAACATCGCTATAGAAACCTCACAAGAGTGAGAGCTGAGGAGGAACCAACACATAGTTGAATATAAATGACACGCAATAATAGACTATTAGCAACACCCATCTCATGCGTAGCTAATAATGTACTATTAACGACGCCCATTGATTTCTCTACATAGCATTAGCAGCGACGCACCCGATTATTAGTGACGCACATAGTACGTCGCTAATAGTCATTATTAGTGACGCATATTCTTGTACATGCCGTTAATAGTATTAGCGACGTACACTTGTGCGTCGCTAATACTCCTTAGCGACGCTAATAGTACCATTTGCTGTAAGTGACCATTCATAAAGTGGGAAAAAAATGTCAATTTATTATCTTTTCTCTTGAGCTATGACTTAGTTTTTAAAGTCAAACAAAGTGCTAGTGCCATTAAAATACAGATATAACAAGTGTTTGGATATGCAACTCAAAAGTATACAAAAATTATGACCTATTTAAAGGACAAACCTAGTGCATGAAATTTCTCTCACTGCAAAGAATCTTATCCCGCAAAAGAAGAAGCTGTTTTCATGACTCGTATTTGTGACCTCTAGGTCACAATAAAACAACCTTACTATTGCACTAAAACTCCCTCTCAAATTATGACCTATCTACGACCATAAAATATAGAAAATGAACATAACCTTACAATCTCTATATGTGAACATGAAAATTATGTTAAACCAGGAAAAAAAAAGAATAGAAAAAAGAATAAGTAAAAGATCATAAATGATAAAACTGTCTCAAGAAGTCAATGAACCTCATAGTCCTTGGCTATGAATAATTAACAAAAGGCCAAAATCCAAATCTATAGTGATCCTCAATCAGGACCACAACTTCTTTCCTCTTGTCATGTCATGGATTTAGTAAAGTTTGTTAATGGGAATGTGCCCGATATCATCATAACTAATTTAACTTCTGGTAAAAATAATATATTTTTCAACAACTTAATCTAATTGTAAATTATAAATAAGTAATCAACTTCTTGTAATTAGTGCGTTAGAAAAAAAAATTAACTCTTGACAAGAGAACAATTGCACAGGTCAAGACATGACACTACAAATGACTTTATTCTCTATTAATTAACTGAAAACAACCAAAGATGAATTTTCTTTTTTCACGTGGGGTAATAAGAGTATAAGTCCATTTTTGAATAAAGAATGGACTTCTCTGCACCATTCCATGATGATGACTCGTCAACTTTGCATTTTTCAAGCTGTAAAATTTCCATTTGAGAAAATATCCTACACGCGCGCGCGCGTCCAAAAAGTACATAAATATATGTGTACGGACAAACATCAATACATACAAATGTATATAGGAATATTGTAAGTTTTGCTTTGAAATATTGGAAGACTCAAATTGATGTTTAATTGTCGTATTTATGATCATAAACTTACCAATTACATATGGTAAATGAAAAAGGATGAAAAGTTGCATTGTAATTTGTACATGCACTATTCTAAAAGAATCATGATTTTTTGACTAAATCATATGGCTTTCTGGAACTCTTTCAGAAGAGGGGAAAAAAAACTTAATAAAATGTCAACCAGAAGCCAATACATACATACATCCATACGAATATATATTTAAAAAATAAGGAGCGTACCAAGCGTCATTACTACCATTGGGATTGTACCGAGGATGTGGAATAAACTAGCACCAAAGAAACCCGGTCCAAAAGTCTGAAAGAATAGCTCAGAACCAGCTGAGATATAGTTATCCCCAACGTAGAGCAAGTACTCGTATAACAATATAAGGAGGAGCAGCCCCAGAGGATCTGTTGTGCATGGCAGGAAGCTGTAACTGGGGGTGCAGGTCACTGTTGATTCACCAAGATTCAGCTCAATAATGGAAGATTGTCTTGCCTGATTGTCTACACCATCAGAAATCAAACTGAGGTTTTCTCTAGCCAAACGGCTATAACCCAAATGTGTCATGAGGAGGAGAAGAAAAAAGACGGATGTGGCTCTAATTATCTTCATAATGTTTCTTTTTCCTGGTGCAGAAATGGTGAGGATAGGAAAAGCAGAAAATGAAAAGAGTATTGCGCCTTGAGCCTTTTTAAAGGACATTTAGCTGGACAAAGACGCCAATTGGAAGTTGACTCGTGGGTTTCTTCCCTCTCTTGGTAGAATTTTCCCTCTTATTTGAAAAGTACTTACCGTCACCATTTTATGATCATTTTTAACTTTTCTAAAAGCTTATTTCCGAGAAAGGCAGCAAATATTTAGAAAACACATTTTTTAATGGTGTTATCATGTTATTTTTTAGAGCTCCATGGAATGAAAGTAAATTTGTTATTTCTCTCAAATATAGCAAATTTACTGCCTTCTCTCAAATATTTGTTTAATACAAAACTCAAAAGTAAATTTTTTTAATAAAAGATAAAATAATGTGAATTGCATAATTAAAATAAATAAAATACTATACTTTCTTATTTTTATTGGAATGCCAAAAAAATTCATGTGAAAAAAAAAATTTCAAAACCTCCCACAAATTTTTTTTTGACTTTGACTTTGACTATATTATTTAAAATATAAATTTTGATATAAAAATTAAAAATATATAATATTTCTCAACTTATAACTATTTAAATTATCAAAATTAAAAATATATAACATTACTTAATTTACAAATATTTAAATTATAATGAAATTTATATGTGGGATGGTCATGTAAATAATTTTTTTCTCGACAGTAGAAAGATAGGGATAAAATAGGGAGAAGACTTGGTTGAATAAAAAAATAAAATTATATTTCGATTAAAATAAGTGGGTGACTTTAATTATTGGCGGCTAGTATTAAATTGTCACTTATGTACGTAAAACCAAATGAAGTGATTTGGTGGGGAAAAAAAAAAAAAAAGGACCAATTGAATTAACTTCCTTTTGAGAGTCGGGCATGGTGGCTTTTCGTAAGGAAAACGGTGAGCGTTGAACTTTCCTTGGCATTGTTTTATACGGAAATCAGAATGTCCAATGCAAGCCCTCCAAGTTTGCGGACCTGGCTCCCCCCTCCATTGCCCATTGTTTGAAAAAAAAAAAAAAAAATTCAGGTATTTTAGTGTCACCACATGTTATTTATTATTGAGTAAATTATACTAAATTTTTATAAAATTTATGATAATTATATATATAATATAAATATATATATTTTTAAATTTTTAAAATTACATTCACTTTTCATATTTTATCGAACAATATACAGATACTCAAGTCTTTTTTTTTTTCAAAATGACAAAATTATCCTTTCATATATTTTTTTTAATTTTTAAAGTTTTTCCTTCTTTTTTCATTTTCTAAATAAATATTAATAAAAAATTTAAATTTAAATTTATTTTTATATTAATATAAATTTATTATTTATCTTCAATTTATTTTTAAATAAATAATAATAAAAATCTTTTAAAAAAAGTTAGTGAAAGTTTATCAAAATTGAAAAAATGTAAAAATAAATAAATAAAAATAATAGTTTCATCATTTTGAAGAAACAAATTGACTAAAGAGAAGTATCTGTATATTGTCAGTAAAAGTATGTAAAGTTAGTGTAATTTTAAAAATCTCAAGAGATGACATTGTAATTGTTATAAACCTCAAGAGAGTTAGTGTAATTTACTCTTTATTATTTAATTATTTTTAATAAATACATGATGTGATATGCATTTCAAGAATTTTAATATCAATTTTGTAATAGAATCGTATTTTAAAAATGCAATTTTAAACTCATATTTTGAAAATGCTGATTTTAGATTAACCTTTTGCATGCAATTAAATTAATTAAACCCACATTAAAATCGCATCTTTAAACGAGTTTAAATTTGCTTCTTGAAGCAACGATTTTAAACTCGCATATTGAAGATGCAAGTTTATTAATAACTATATTGTTCAGCCCACCCCATCTTAGCTATTTAAAACTTTATATATTTCTCTATCAAGCATCTTTTTTTTTTTTTTTTCTGTGCAATCACTTCATACAACTATATTTATATGTGAAAGTGTGTTAGGTCTCGAACTAGAGTAGGTTTAATTTTTTTTTCTTTTGATCTTTTTGCTCCCCAAATCTTAAGAATCAATTAATTGAAAGTTTTATGTTAGTTCAGACGCATTAGCTTTCAAAGTACCCTTCCGGACTCATGTTTTTTTGGACGATCACTTTACGTAACTATATTTATACATGAAGGTGTGTTAGGTCCTGGTCTAAAGTCAGTTCAATTTTTTTTGACTTTTTTGCCCCTCAAATCGTAGGAATCAATTAATTGAAAGTTTTAAGTTAGTTTTATTGTGTTAGTTTTCAAAGTACCCCTCGGGGGCGCATGTTTTTTCGTGCGATCATTTCACGCAACTATATTTATAGGTGAAAGTGTGTCAATCCCGGTCCAGAGTCAATTTGATTTTTTTGATATTTTTAGCCTCCAAATCTTAGGAATCAATTAATTGAAAGTTTTAAGATCAAAGTACCCCTTTGGGTTTATGTTTTTTTTTTTTTTTTTTTGTGATAATTTCAAACAACTATATTTATGCATGAAGGTGTCTTAAGTCCTAGGTTCAAAGTCGCTTCGATATTTTTTGACATTTTTGGTCCCCCATAAAAATACTTGATAAAAAGAATGTGTAGAAATATATACATGCATTATCTATAATAAAATGTGTATGACACATACGTTTGATTTATATATACAAAAAGCTTATATATGTGAATCACCTCCCTCCTCCCCCCCCCCTCCCCCAAAGAAGAAAGGAAGTGCCACATGATGGTATCTTCCTATTCCATATAGGTCGTCGATCCTGCTTGGTTTGGGATCAAATGTTGTGTGTCTTGTGTAAGTTGCGATGAACCAAAGTCAATGTTTGTGGATTAACAACCTCTACCACGTCCCTTGCCTCTCGTATATACTCTATGTAACACCCTGACCCAATTTATTAATAATTAGTTCGCTAATTATTAATTAGCACTGACTCAAAGAATAATCGAGGGAGTTACTTGGGAATCTCTCGGCGGTCACGATAGACCAATAGAATAATTAAACATGTCCGGAGAAGAGGGTGTAAACCCGAACCAAATTACTAATTAATTTGGTGAAATAATGCCGTTTCAACACTGACGAAACTCGAATTAGCAAACCATGACGGCCACAAATAGATAATAACTGACACGGAGCCTTTGACACCGAGGCTAATTCAAATAGGAACTGACCGGAAGAAACCGCGTCGAAAAAGGAGCTACGGAATGAAAGTTAGAAAGGAAACACTGAAAACAGAATTTGGTGCCAACCAAACGAGGCCTTAGCTTAAAATGGTGAAAAAATAACCACACATGGGGTCAAGGGGAATTGAACCCTTGACCTATGGTGGAAAGAACCTTTACTCAAAAAATTTACCATTTGGCCACAAGCACTTTTATGCTTTATTATACATAAGATATATACATATATCATATAAAGCCCATAAGTTCTGAATGTCAACAATGAGGGTGGCAGCCCCTCATTGGACCACTACACCCACCAATTAAATTTCATGCAAATTTAAAGAAAAGTATAAAATATATAGATGAAATTATGTATACTTATATATACCGAAGGCTATTGCGTGTGGGGATGTATATTCAGAAATCAGAAGTGTGTGTGGTATACGGATATAGAGAAAGTGGAGAGTGGGCTAGAGAGAGAAAGTCCATGTGAGGACTTGCATGAGTGTTGACCATGGTGTGTGCTCCACTTGAATACACCATGAAGGAGAAAACTGAGGCACACTGACTGGGACTATGAGGCTCTGAGGTGCCAAGGAACTGAACCATGGATGGGAAGGAAGTTCACTGTTGAAAGGTAACCTCAGAACTGTTTGATTTCTGTTTAGGTTATTGCTACTGTTTTTGATGTTTCGGACCCTAAGAACTGCATGCATGTAATTGAGATGTTAGGGGGAAGAAAATGGGGGAAAATGGACTAGGGTTGAACCCATGTTGGACACTAAACCATGATAGACCGAAGGGGGAACATTCTGGGTTTTTAAAACTTTAATCTAAGCTTGGTTTGATGCACATAGGCGTGAATATCATGAGAAATGGAACCCAACGCAACTTAAATGGACCAAAATGGTCTAAAAACGAGGGAGGAAGAGGTAGTTGTAGGTTCGATTGGCCCAAAATGATAATCTCTCAACCCACTGATTTTGTGAGTTTTAAGTGTTCCAAACAAACCCTTAATGACTCCTATAAGGTCCCTATGATCGAAATAAGGAGTCGAAACAGTTTGAAGTGGCACAAAAATGAAACTGAAAGGTCCCCGGAAAACCTGGCCATCACCGTAGCCGTGACCTTGTAACTCACTGTTTGACGGCCGAAATGTGGTCCAATCGAAAATATAAAAACGTATTTGAAATCCTTACAAAGTTTTCCTTCAAACCCTGTTGGATCGAGACCAAACCTCCACCGGAATCTCCGTGCCGTCGTCGGAGAAGACGACTGTGGAGAGGGAACCCAGTAAACCCTAATTTGGTAGGGGTGACTCTGTTGGGCCGGATCTGGATTCGGGTCGGAACCCGACCCATTGCAAAAACAGTTAAGTGACACGTCGCCGTTTCAATGTTAAGTGTTTTAATTTAAATCTGAAATCTGACTGTTTGGTAACATGGATATGGAATCTGAAATCAGGAATTAGCTTAACCTCAACACGAATAAGGGCCAAAATTGGGATAACCAGAATATTGTATTCCGGTTCTGTGTAATTAACTGAACCGGTTGGTTTTGAGGATTTTGGACCGATTCAACTCTTGTACCCTAAAACCATTTGGTCTGAACCCCTAATTTATGAAATTAGTTTTAGACCCCAAATGTTTTCTGAAATTATGGTTTAACCCCAACTATCTTACAATATTGTACACTGGCCCAGACTTTTAAGAAATTGTGCATTTAAGCCCCTGAAAATAATTAATTAATAAAATAATTATTTTAATTATTTTATTTAATAGGTAAATTTACTATTTTACCCCTAGACATTGAATATGTCAAACGGAGTCCAAATAAAATAAATAAATAGTGTATTCATACCATTTCGGGCATTTCAGACTCAACGGTGAGGTCCGTTTAATGAACCAAAGTCCCAAAAAATACAGACACATAAATTGTAAATGACTAAATTGCCCCTAATGATACCCAGGGCCAATTGAACATAAAAGATAGTCCAATTTAACTACATCGGATACTCTGGACCTAATGGTGAGGTCCATTTTATGAATTGAAGTGCCGAAAAATATGAAGCATGAAATTACCAAATTACCCCTGATACTGTACGAAGCCCAAATGAAGTCCTGATTGGGACGAAACTAATACCGATAGAAGCCTGGATACTCGTGAAACTGTACACGTGATTAAATGATGAATCGGGGTCAGAATCTCATGAAACGTAAAATGATCAAAATACCCTTGAGCATGGTAAATGCAAAGTAGAGGCCGAATAAAGGCCAATCTGATCTAATAAATTGTCATAAGTATAATTATGAAAATCAAATGGCTAAATATGACTCCGGAACAGTCAACGTATAAAACCAAAAATGACCAATGAGTCCCGATGATCAAAAGTAAATACCAAATGAAGTCCAAAAGACTCAAAAATTTATATATACGATATGTGGACTATTCTGAGGACCATGATAGGGTCCGAGGCAAGAATGACAAAATTACCATTTCACGCCTAAGGTCAAATAAGTGTTTAATTGATAACGACTAGAGTCTAGATGACTCAGATTATAATCCTGACAGCTACGAAGTCTACTTAAGGAATTTAATAGCATAAGTTGAAACCCAATGAGTGGGTAATAGGCCAATAAACCTAATTAGGGGATCTAATAAACTCCTAAGATGATGCATAAGACATGAATGAACGAATTCTGATCTATCTATGATTAATGATGATTATCCAGGCTATGCAAGGATATGCCTGAAGTATCTGGAGGTTATCAGAGTATTTGTAACTGGAGAATCTAACACTAAGAAACCGAGGTAAGTAAATCTGAACTTTGTTGTGTGGTTATTCCCAGCCAATCACATTCCTTTCTACATGCTGCCAAATTTGTACTCTATCACTACCTAATGTACTTGATTTGAGCCAATCGACTTGTGGTTATCGGTTATGCCTGATCTTTGGATTTGACTTGCTTGCTTACATCGTTGTGACATTGATCATTGATATTTGAGCATTCTTTGCACTATCATACCATGACCTAGTCTTGAGATATATCTTGTTGATAGAAATCTTGATATTCCACACACTTCGTGTTTTGTTGATTGTGATATCAATTGCTTTGTATAGTTGTACATTCTGTGTGGAATTTTATTGGTCATGATATTTGGTATGTACCCGGGGTTGTGCTCAGTCACAATGGCCCATCTCTTCACAGATTGCGTAGAGGAAAGACCTTTGGGGTCTTATATGTCCTTCGAGACCTAAGATAATAAGAGCTCTAGCGCTATTCAGTAAGCCCGGGATAATGAGGCAAGGCTGAATGTGCGTTCCAGTGGGGTATGCCGGGCCCCGGGTGATTCACGCATATCTGGGTTATTAGAACTCGATGATGATATATTCTTGTAATCGTTGAATGATTATATACTAAACCCTGTGAATGTTCATACTATTGCAATCATGTTATACTTTACTTGATGATCATGTATCCTTGGTAGTCGTTGAATGATCATATTCTATGCAGGCATGTCATACTTTTGATTGGCTATCGTAATTGTTGTGGCAGTAGATTATCATGATTGGCTAGATCCCGGTTGTTAGATTCATTGTTACTATCTTCTTATATCTTATCTTGGGATAAGCCTTTTTGGACCCTCGGGTCATTGTTACGCATCTTTGGTGACTGGCTATATATTTCTTGTTGCTCGTTTGGCTATTGGCTATCCCTTTCTTCTATTATTCTTGTGAACTAACCCTGACCCATGGCAAAGCTAGGAATTTACTTACTGAGCTTGTTTAAGCTCATTCCATTTATTTAACATTTTTCAGGTGACATTATGTGTGATGAAACGTAATGAGCTAACTAGTGGAACTAGTGATGCACAATGAACGACAATGACGATATAAACTCCAAGTTAAAGATCGAACGTGAGCACTGCAAGGTTAACTTTAAAGTTATGCATTATAATGTTACATCATTAGTAATGAGGTTAGCCTTAGTATGACAGATCATTATGATCAAGTGGTACTTGGAGACATTATGATTGTTGATCATTGGAGATGAGTTTAATTAGCTGAACTTTCATGGTGTGACTTCCGCTTTAAGTAATTCATTGATATAGAATGGTTGCATTGGAGCATGTATATTATACTTTAGAGATATTTGATGACTGATTCTAGACGTGCTCTGATGTGTTTGGATGAGTTGCATTCTTAATTTAAAAAAAAAAAATTTTAATTCCGCTGTTTTGATCCCTACACTTAGAATGCAATTCATTGCAAAGTTGCCTTTGGTTGGTCGCATTGTCAGGGTGGGAAAAACTGACAAGGTGACCAACTGGCATCACGTTCTCGGGATCCGCGTAGGGTGGGTTTCGGGTCGTGACACTCTAAGTAGTTGTGACTCCATTTATGTCAATGGATGTGACTCCACCTATGTCATTCCTTCCATAAGGTCCTCCTTTGGGACATCTTGTCCTGAATGAATAGGAGAATCATGCGGTGATAGTGAAAATCTCGATGGAGGAAAAGCCTGATGTAGAGGCGATGTCCATGCTGGAGATAAGGTAGACTCAAAAGCGATAATTACGTGGGTTTAATTAACTTACTATGCAAAAGAAAATTTAAAGTAAGATGCGATTTTAATTAACTTAATTAAACGCAAGTCTTAATCTTAAATTACATTTTAAAGATGCGAGTTTAAAATCCCATTTTCAAGATGCGATTCTGTTGCAACATTGACATTAAAATCGCATCTAATGTGTACGGAAAATAAGTTGAAAACAACTTGGGTCGGGTCAATAAGATTGAAAATAATGTGTCTCGGGTGAAAAGTTCGGATGGGTTCCTTGAACAACCGACTCCTCCTGCATATACTTAAAATAAAAAGATAAAATAAAAAATAAAAAAAAAAAACCAAAAAGGGTAAAAATTGAATCATAATGTGTTTATATATATATATATATATACATGTATATTTGGATAACTGAGTAGAGGTACTTGAACCCTCATCATCAATCTCATACATGTGGCAACCATCCAAGAGACTCCACGTGGTGTTGGACCTTCGAGATCATCCACTCTCAAAGACGTGAAAGTCCCATAGATGTATGAAACTCTTTTAAGTATTGTGCAACTCTGACCATAAAGACAAACACTAGAACAATTTTTACTAAATCTTAGAAAAAAATTTTGTAATTGTTAAAATAAGAGAGAATAGCGTAATTTGAAAATTTTAAGAAATTTTTTTTTTTGTAATTATTAAAATCTCAAAAGAGAATTGTGTAATTTATCATAAAATTTTACCAAACCACCTGTTATAATAATAGTAATAATATTAAGAGTCAACAGCATGTTATTCCTTGAAGGTTTTGAGTGATAGTGAATCATTGATCCATAATGCTAAAGTAATGTGATAAAAATACTTTATTTCCCCCTTAGGATAGATAATGGTTGGAGTCCCAAATCTCTAAGTAATCGAAGAAGGCATTACTTGGAACTTTTTAAAAATGTGAGGTCATGTCCAAAACAGGCAGCTTTAAGGAATTTGCCAAAAGGTCATATTAGTATATGGAAGATAGGCAGAGTGGGGAGGGGCAGGGCTGGGCTGTTCCCTTCTCAAACTTACCCATTATTTGGCCCTTCAAATTCAAAAAGCAGAAGAAACCACAATCATATTTTATGATTTGCTGTCAAACTACTTAGATGCATGATCTTTTTCTTTGTCAATCTCCATCTACTTTCTTTGCAAAATCATTCCATTATCACAACTGAATTATTATTTTAATGGGATGGGACCGTCATTTTCAAATACTCTTTCTCACAAATTCAATTTTTTTCCTAAATTTATGAAAAACTAATTATCATCAATCTCAACAAATTTTTAAAATAATTTTGTGAGAGGCCAGCCATTCACACCGCTTCAGACGATGATGGCTTCAAAGCAACATATCCCAATCTAATGTATTTCAGTCTTTGTTTTCCAATTATCTTAATGAAAGCGAAAAAAAAAAAATGAAGAAAATGAAGAATTCCATTATATAGGTGATAACACAGGGCAAAGGCAGTAATCCTAATGGAGAATATGATGAATAAAATATCTGAGAGGTGAAAGCAAAACAAACATGTGTTCTGAAAAAGAACAAAAGAAAACAAAATCAGTGTGGCTGTGAAAGCTCCGGTCAGTAAGATACAAATCTGCAGAATTCAATGATAGGTAGGGAAAAACAAAACTGTGGTGGCCATGGGTAGAAGTGCATACTTCAGACAAAATAAATAAAAAACAAACAAAACTGTGGTGGCTATGGGTAGAAGTTCATATTTCAGACAATAAATAAAAAACAAACAAAACTCTGGTGGCTATGAAAGCTCCAGAGATTCAATGGGCTGGCCACTTGGTAAGATATTTATCCACAACACAAACCCTCTTGGGTCAGTAATTTTGTATATCTATATCATAAGCAAAGGTAAACCACACCACACATGACACGCAAGATTATCCAAGAAGAAATGGCTCGAGAAAAAAATCAGAATTCAATGAAGTAATGACAATGGAGGAACTTGGGACAAAATTCTTATTAACTGATGGGAATAGTTGGCTTGAAGAATACTAAAATAGTCCTAATCAGTGATTAGAAGGTTTTAAATTCTAGTGCTTTGACATTTCAGAAAACCTTTTCCAATCAAACTAACTTCCCTGTCAGAAATCTTCCCCCCAACAAAAAATAAAATAAAAAATAAATACAGAATTAAAATATAATTACTAGTAAAGAAAAGGAAAGAGATATTACCAAAGACATTTGTTTGGTTCAGGCACTAAAGGCCCAAACATAATATTCCTAGATAACAAAAAACTATCAGTAAACCTGACACCAACATTAACTAAAGCATTTAGGTCCCGTTTGATACGCAGGAATGGAAGTAGAAATGGAATGAACATTCTTGTCCCCATTCTATTCCCACGTTTGGTATGCTTAAACATGTTGGAATGGCCATTCCGAATGGCCATTCCACTTAGCACATGAATGGCCATTCTTTGACAAAACCTAAGGAATGGCCATTCCTTTCCTAACGGAATGGTCATTCATCTCTACAGCCTACGACCACAAGTACAGTCAACTTTCTTATAATTAATAATCTTGGTAGATGAAAAATTTATTAATTATTATAATTAATAATTATATTTCTTAAAAATTTATTAATTAATTTAAATAAAATTAGAAATATATTTGCCAAAAATATTATAAATAGGATATATATAAATATATATAATTATTTTAATTTTTTAATAATTAATATTATAAAATATATATTTTTAAAAAATATTAATTATTCAGTAATATAATTATTAATTATTTATTAAAAAACTAATTATATTTCTTAAAAATTTATTAATTAATTTAAATAAAATTAGAAATATATTTGCCAACAATATTATAAATAGGATATATATATAAATATATGTATAATTATTTTATTTTTTTAAGAATTAATATTATAAAATATATATTTTTTAAAAATATTAATTATTAAGTAATAGAATTATTAATTAGTTATCATAAAACTAATTATATTTCTTAAAAATTTATTAATTAATTAAAATAAAATTAGAAATATATTTGCCAAAAATATTATAAATAGGATATATATAAATATATGTATAATTATTTTAATTTTTTAATAATTAATATTATAAAAGATATATTTTTAAAAAATATTAATTATTCAGTAATATAATTATTAATTATTTATCATAAAATTAATTATTCTCATTCTATTCCAACAATTTGATGGTTCAAACCAAACACAGGAATGAAATTATCATTCCATTACTAGGTATTTAGCCAAACAAAAGAATGGAATAATTATTCCCTTTTCATTCCTGATGTTATTCCATTCCTGTTCTATTCTATTCCTGCATACCAAACGTAGCGTTAGATATTCTCAATCAGTAATTAAAAAGAATAGTGGTATGGGCAATTTCGTCCATAAACATGCAGGTCCAAAAGTTACAACTAGTATACCCACAAAATTTTCCAGACCTATCCTGAATCTGATTGGGGCAATGATGATTGATTCTCTCCTTTGTTTCACTTGAAAAAACAGAGTAAGCTTCAGATGACACAATCAGTGAGTAACAGAACAAGGTTGGCTGGTTGGGTAAGAATGTTGGGCAGCCTCCCTCGCTAACTAGGAGTCAGCGACTAAAAGGATTGGGCTGTTGCTCCCAGTAAAAATGTGGGGCAGCCTCTGTCAGCCAAGAAGGGTCTATGGACATGACATTGCGCATGTACTGTCGATCAGTTGAGACGAGGGAATGGAATATAACCCATTTTGGATTAACTCTGCAAGAGAAAGTTAAAGGAAAATGAAACCCCATAGTTGGCATGTCTTATTAATATATAAAAATATGTGTGTGTGTGTGTGTTTTAAAGTTATTAGATGACAAAAAGTTGACAGATTGTGTTCAAAAATTGTATAAAATAGGTTCAGACACTGGCTTTGCTCTGAGAGGTTCCTTTATAAAAATCAATTGTTCTGAGATAGCCTGACCTCATGGATTTTGCTTTAATTATAGATAAAAAAAAAAAATTTGAAAGGAAAATTCCATTATCCTCCCAATTTGACTTTTCCAAGGGTTTGGGTTCTTTCAATTCTACAAGTCAATGGATTCAATATAGGCTGGGAATGATTAACCCAAAAAATAAAAATAGAAAGACAGAGAAGAAGAATAGAAGGAGGGAGAAAAGAACAAACTCTGTGCCGGTTACATTCCAAGTTGTTAGGAGAGCTATCCAACCTAAATTGAGGGGCAACCCCGTTGTACCCACGGAACCAGAAACTACCAACTACATTAGAAGGGTTCTATAAGGACAAGGCATGGAACGTGGCATTAGATTGCATTATGAATAGGAACCACTGATATGAATTACACAAGTACATGAACAAAAATTAGCATGCATGTGACCCGGTGGGATATCCATTTCAACACTTGATCTAGCTCTTCTACCAGCATATGTCAATAGCAACTTTTCTACCAGCCTCATATAGGGCAGGTAGCAAATTGCATTTTATGCATTAAAATATTATGGGGGCCAATCTACACAACAAACAATGTGATAAAAAAATGGGAACAAAATATATATATATATATATTTTTCGGATATCAAATTTCAAAAGTAATAAGGTAACAAATCTGCATGAATATATATATATATATATATATATATATAGTAGCAAAATACACGTTTGTTATCTTTCTCTGGAGATGGTCCAAGTAATCTGTGGTACATTCTTAAAAGTCATATGTACTTTTTATCATCTTTTCTTTATTCTTAATTAAATTTAAAATTAAACAAAAAAATTATTCAGTTGAATTCTTTTTTCTTTCTCTTTTTTTCATTTTCGAAATTAAAAATATTTAGTTAGATATTTTTTTCTTCTTTTGTTCCAAATATACTTTACTTTCTTTATTTTCTAATTTTTTAATAATAAAAAAATCTACCTAAATAACCATTCATTTTCAAAAATAAAATTATTTAGTTATGTACTTTTTTGCCTTTTTTTTTTTTTCTTCCAAATCTACTTTTTTTTTCCTTTATTTTCCAATTTTTTAATAACTTAAAAATAAACCACCTGAATACCCCCCTCCGTAACCCCTCATGTACCTTCCTTATTTTCTAATTTTACTTTTTTACAATCTTTCGATTACACAATTCAAAAAAAAAATTAAATTACCCTATCTTTTACTTTTTCACATTCTTTACTTCTTCACCCAATTTCCCAACTTACACGCTTATACTAATAACGGGCCTATAGTTTCATTTTTCAATCTCAAAAAATTTCTTTGCTATTAGATTTCGAGCAATTATCGAAGACAACAGTCGTACAAATCATCCGACAACGTATAGACCAGTTCAAGACTTTTTTGCGAATAATAGTCTAGTTAGAGGTAGTTGTTTCTTCTTTTTTTATATTGTTTTGTTTAAATCCATCATCTTTGTTTCCGCTCTATTCGTGCATTTCCAATTGTTATTAATCAGAGTTCTCTCTATATTTCAACAGATATATACATAAAGGTTGTTATATCTTCTTTCATTTTCTCACATGATCGGTGCCTTTGATTTTTGTTGTATATTTGTGGTATCTTATTATGATGTTATATCTTCTTCATTTCATCATACTGTACCAAGTTGAAGGAGTGGAGATTTTTTATTTTTAATTTTTGTTTCATGATCAATGGATGTTGACATTTGATTTCTTTTGTGTGTTTGTGGTATCTTATTTATGTGGGTTATTAATCTAAATCAGATCAAGCATTACATGGTGTTATTGTTGTGGTTGTAATTTTCTAGTATGACATTGATCTAGCTCTTCCATATTACTGTAGCCATATATCTTAATAATAATTTTATTTTTAAAAATAATTATTCATACCCGTGCTATGCAATGTTACTGCAGTAATTGATTTTAATTATGTATTCTATAATACTTCATGTTGTTGCACAAATCACATTTTGTACATGTAAGTAACTTGCTATTTATTTTAGAATACATAACACTATTACAATACACAAAGATTATGGTGATGGTATTTTATTTTTCAAATTTTCACAAAAAATGCTAAACTTTAGATTAAAATTTATGCCCACATTATTTATTATGTATGGTAGATTAATTCAATTTTTTTTCTATGATAGTATATTAGGGTTAGCCACCATACACCATTATGTAATATTCTATTTTCTTCTTATGTCCTTTTGTAGGACTTTTTATGTATAATTCATTGGCTCTTTTATACAAGGAGGTCCCGTGTATAATTTCATTCATTAATATATTCAAAAATTTAGGGATGACAACGGGACGGGAGACTCATTCCCCAACCCCGTTCCGTAAAAAAAAGTTTCTCTCTAAACCTATTTAAATCCCTGCAATAAGCAGGACCGGGTCCCCATCTGGGTTCCATTTATTTTTAAACTTTTATTCTTTCACTTATTTTATTAAGTTAATTATAACTAACATATTTTAAATAAAACGTTAGATTTGTTAAAATAAGAAATATGCATGTTAATAAAAAATTAGAATGACATTATTCTCCTTTTTAAATATACAATTCTATCAAGTTTGTATAAATTTTTAATAAATGACTAAAAAACATTATTATAAACATTAATTATGTATTATAAAATGTATTTATTATTTTATTTTATATAATTGGGATGGGATAAGGTGCCTTCTTCCCAAACCCTAACGGAATGAAAAAAGTTTTTTCCAAACCCGTTTCATTAAAAACGAAATTGATAAGTTTCAACAGAACGGATTAAATTGCCATCCTACAGTAATTCTCTCTTTGTAACTTTATCACTGGAAATAAATTATCCAGCTGAAATGGTTCTTCTTTGTTTCCTGCTACTATATTCAAGTTGAGAAGGTGCTTCATCTTTTTGATCGAGTTACACTACTCTGCCCACACTTCTCACAATTGTAATTTCAAATCTTTGGGTCTGGGCTAAGTTCCTTGCATGTTTAGCTGTCTTCATCTTTGCTTCAGTGATTGCTAGGATTTGTAAGCAAACCAAATTCTTTACAGCCGACTTGGGAGTTATTCAACCTTCTTGAATATTACAAGTACCTTTGCAGAAATGAGAAACTCTTCATTCTGTACATGAAGATGATGTTCTTTAGGATTTTGGTGATTCCATGCATTCTTGTCTATTTGACATATATGTTACCGTCCAAGTGGGGTGTGTGAGAAGTGAGAACCCCATTCATGGTGTCTGACAAACTGTAACAAAACCATGTTAAGAAATAACAAACAATTTCCAAAAAATCAGTTTCAAATGAACATTCAGTCTGAAACTAAAATAAAATTTATTATGTCAATTGCAGTTCAATAAAATTCATTTTCATCATATTAATATGCTTGTTTTGTCAAGCTGATACTGAATATATGGTGGGAAGATGCATATCACAACTTTGTGAATCTCCACCCCCTCATAGAATTTCTGCCCACTTGTCATTTTCCTTTCGGTTTGCATATTCTACCCTGCCCTACTCTGTCATAGTATCACCATTTCCAGTCTACGACCATCCACACACAGTGATGAGAACATAAAGCATCAGTAGAGATATAAAGTACATAAGAAATGCAACAAAGCAGGTCCACAATGGAAATTTGGCGAAGATGATAGTACATATACCCATCATTGTGCAAATAATTAGAACAACCAGAACTTCAGCTGAGACATCCCATGGCAGGTTCCGTATGTAGACAAGTGCTAAAAACGTCAGTAAACTCATCATATTGTTCATGAATACTGAAGAGTAAATCTGTCAAGAAAAAGATTTTCAAGTGTCAACAGAAATTTATCTCAATTCCTTTAAATAGAGATTAATTGTACCACTGAAGAAAAAATGCTCACTAAGAATGACTATAATCAGATGTTTATCACAGACACTACAAATGTAATGGAATATATTGTTGGGGCAGACTAGAAGCAAAGTGGACAAAACAGAGTATTTTTTACAGAACAGAGTAAAGGGAAGTTTTAGAGCTGCAGCTCTAACAATGCATTTTTTAAATTCTGATTCCTTACTAAACATCTATCAAAACTCTCCTTATATAGGAAATTACATAAGAGATTAAGAAGACATTAAACACAGCCACCTAAACACTTTAGGAGATGAAAAGACTTCAGAGAAGACTTAAACATGAAACTTCTAGACTTTTGAAAATTACAAATTAATTTCTAACACCCCTTCTTAATTTGTGATTTTCAGCTGCATCTTGAATTGCTCAAATTTTTCAGAAGTTACAGCCTTGGTAAGCATATCAGCAGGCTGATCATTGGTGTTGACAAACTTCAAACAAATTTCTCCCTTTGTTCACCAAATCTCGAATAAAATGGTGCCGAAGCTCAATATGTTTTGATCTAGCATGAAATACTGGATTTTTGGTCATTGCTATGGCTGACATATTGTCACAGTAGATGATTGTAGGCTCCTCATTCTTTTGTTGCAAATCAGCCAAAACTCTTCGTAACCAGACAGCTTCACATGTTGCATCTGTTGCTGCAATATATTCTGCTTCTGCTGATGATAATGCAACGGTCCTTTGTTTTCTTGAACTCCATGAGATCACCTTTGAACCCAAGCTGAACAAATAACCTGATGTGCTTTTTCGGTCATCAAGAGAGCCTGCCCAATCACTGTCAGTAAAACCTGTAATTTTGTTGTCTGTTTCTTTCACATACTTGAGCCCAAGTTTCTTAGAGCCTTGAAGATAACGGAGGATTCGCTTTGCTGCAGCAAAATGAATCTTACTTGGCTTGTTCATGAATCTAGAAATGACATTAACAGAGTGAACAATATCAGGTCTGTATTTGTGAGATAAATCAAAGAGCCAACCAGGCTTCGAAAAACTTTTGAATCAATCTGATCTGCTCCATCACTCTGCTGCAATTTCTCATTAAGAGACATAGGAGTAGCCACTGGCTTGCATTTTTCCATGTGGAATTTCTTCAACAAATCCTCAACATACTTTTCTTGAGAGATAAAAATCTCTCCCTGTGATTGCTTCACTTGAATCCCAAGAAAGTATTTCATTATTCCTAAATCTGTCATTTCATATTCTTTCATCATGGCCTTCTTGAAATCCTCCAGCATTCTTGGATTTGTGCCGGTGTAGATCAGGTCATCAACATATAAACAAACAGTAAGAAAATCTGTACCTTCTTTCTTCACATAAAGTGATGGTTCACTTGGACTTCTTTCAAAACCTTTTTTTATGAAAGTAGCAATCAATCTTGCTATTCCAAGCTCTAGGAGCTTGTTTTAAGCCGTATAGAGCCTTTTTAAGCCGATAAACCTTGTTTTCCTTTCCTTTGACTACATATCCTTGAGGCTGCTCCACGTACACCTCTTCATTCAATTCACCATTTAGAAATGCAGATTTTACATCAAGCTGAAATACTTTCAGCTCCAGTTGGGATGCAATGGCAAGAACAAGTCTTATGGTTTCCATGCGAGCAACAGGAGCGAATGTTTCAGTAAAATCAACTCTAGGCTGTTGTGAGTAGCCTTTTGCTACCAGCCGAGCTTTATGCTTTTGGATGCTTCCATCTTCTCTATACTTTGTTTTGTAAATCCACTTTAACCCAATCACATCTCTTCCGTTCGGCAAATCAACAAGTTCCCATGTATGGTTTTTCTCAATGCTGGCCATTTCTTCATTCATAGCTCTTGTCCATACTTCCTCTTTTGCAGCTTCTTCAAAATTTTGTGGTTCATAAGCAAAGAAAGCAACATCACAAGACTGATAAAAATCAGTTAAGGGTCGAACCTTCCTTGGCGGAGATTCTGATTCTGAAGAAACTTCGTCTGATGAGGATGAGCCTGAAAGTCTTGATGGGCTAGCTGCTGGACTTGAACTGGAACTTGTGTTTTGACTTGCTGATGGATGGGAATTTCCATGAAATGTTGCTGGTTCAAGAATCTCAAATGATTTTGGTGCTGATGATGAATCCCCATCCCATTTCCATGCTGCCATCTCATCAAAAACAACATCTCTTGACATTATGAGCTGATTTTTCTTTGGGTTAAAGAGACGATAACCCTTTGATTCATCACTATAACCAATGAAGATAAATTTTTCCCCCTTTTCATCAAACTTTTCCCGCTCTTGAGATGGAATAAGAGCATATGCAATACAGCCAAAGACTCTAAGTTGATTGACCTGCGGCTTTTGCTTGTTCCATGCTTCAAATGGAGTCTTGTTTCGAACTGCCTTTGTTGGAGATCGATTGAGAATGTACACTGCTGAATTTACAGCTTCAGCCCAGAATTTATTCGGAAGTCCTTTTCCTTTAAGCATGCTCCTTGCCATTTCTACAATTGTCCGATTTTTCCTTTCCGCCACGCCATTTTGCTGGGGTGTGTGCCGAATGGTGAACTGCCTTTGAATTCCATTTTCCCTGCAATAAGAGAGAAAAGGCTTATAGATAAACTCTCCTCCTCGATCAGTTCTGAGCATCTTCAATTTGTGGCCACTTTGTCTTTCTGCAAGAGCTTGAAACTGAAGAAAAATAGAGAAAGCTTCTGATTTTTTGTTAAGAAAATACACCCACATCATTCTGGTATATTCATCAACAAAGAAAATAAAAAATCCTCTGTTGTTTAAAGATGGAGTCCTGGTTGGTCCACATATATCAGCATGCACCAGCTCCAAAGGACTATGAGCTCTCCATGAAGTTTTTGGAAATGGAAGTCGATGCATTTTTCCAAAAATACAACCTTCACAAATTCTTTCTTTCTTTTCCATGGAAGGAAGACCAATTACCATATTCTTTTGCTTTAACAAAAAGAGACCTTTATCATTTAAATGGCCATATCTCAGGTGCCAAATATAGGATTCATCAGCACTTTCAGATTTAAGAACAACTTGGTCACTCAAGGAAGCACCTAAAGGAAAAACTCTGTTTGAAGTCATATCTACTTTTGCCACTGTTGTACTATTCTTTTTATCAAAGATTAGACATTCCTCACCATCAAAGACCAATTTGTAGCCTTTTTGTATCATTTGTCCAACACTTAGGAGATTTTGAGTTAAGCATGGAACATATAGAACATCATGAATAAACTTTTCTTTACCTCCCTTTGTAAAAATAGAGACAATTCCTTTTCCTTCAACATTTTTGGATTTCCCATCTCCAAGCTTTACTTGAGATGAGTAATTGCCATCTAGCTCCACAAAGATTTCTCGATTTCCTGTCATATGGTTACTGCAGCCACTATCCAAGTACCAAACATTTTGTGAGTTGTGCTCAACATTCATGCAAGAATAAAATAATTGTTCTGCAGCATCTTCCTGTGTGAAATTTGCTTCACTTGTTTCCTTTTTATCTTTATTTTGGTACCAACAATCTCTTTGTGAATGATTTGGTACTTTGCATTTAGTACACTTCCATCTACAATCTTTAGATTCATGACCAGGCTTTTTACAAACATAACAATGGGAATTAGAGTTACCAGATTTTTGCTGAAAAATTGCTCTTCTTCCTCTGCCTCTGCCACGGCCTGAGTTTTGGTTCCCACGACCTCTTCCATATAGTCCCCTTCTTTGAGACGAGCCCCCTCTTTGATCTTGCTCTGGATTGAAAAATTTCTTCTCTGATACGTTGACTGTAGATTGAAATGCCTGCTCCAAAGATTGGCTTGAAAACCTGCTCATTCTTTTCTCATGAGTCTCAAGAGACCCCATTAGTTCATACATGGAGAGTTTTGATAAATCTTTAGATTCTTCAATTGCTGGAACAACATGTTCAAATTTTTGTGTCAAACTTCTAAGAATCTTTTCAACAACTTTTTTCTCCTGAATAGTGTCACCGCAGCTTTGAATTTGATTAACTATTTCAGACACTCTAGAAAAATAATCTTTGATACCTTCATTTTCCTTCATCAACAAATTATCAAAATCTGTCCATAATGTTTGAAGCTTAATAGAGATGGCTTTGTCATTTCCTTGAAACTCCATTTGCAGAATTTCCCATGCTTCCTTTGCTTTCTTCACTCTAAAAATTCTGGGAAAGATGGATTTACTTACCCCTTGATGTATCAATCTCAGGGCACTTGCATCCTTCTGTATGTTCTCCTTGTGTTGCTTTTTCTGTGCTTGTGTCCAAGTTGAAGGGTCACCAGGTGGTTCTTTATAGCCATCTTCAATTATATCCCACAGATCTTGAGAAATAAAGATAGTCTGCATTTGAGAACTCCAATAATCATAACTTCCACCATCAAATATTGGAACTTGATTTGGAGAATATGCAAACAACATAGTTGAGGAACTTGCAGCCATATGGACTTAAAAGAGGGCAGACAAGCTACACGAAAAATATGAAATGGGGACTGGAAAAATTTCAGCTCTGATACCAAAATTTGTTGGGGCAGACTAGAAGCAAAGTGGACAAAACAGAGTATTTTTTTCAGAACAGAGTAAAGAGAAGTTTTGGAGCTGCAGCTCTAACAATGCAATTTTTTAAATTCTGATTTCTTACTAAACATCTATCAGAACTCTCCTTATATAGGAAATTACATAAGAGATTAAGAAGACATTAATCACAGCCACCTAAACACTTTGGGAGATGAAAAGACTTCAGAGAAGACTTAAACATGAAACTTCCAGACTTTTGAAAATTACAAATTAATTTCTAACATATATATGGATAAGATCATAAACAGAAGATTAGTGCTATTCATAACTTTTCTCAAAGATCATGAACATTAGTGTCAATTTCTAGTGTGTCCAGCCACCCTACTTAGATCAAGGCATAGACAGGAACTTAAAATGGTTGCACCAAATATGCAAGTTTCCATAGATGCTGTAATGAAAATATGGGAGCATAAGAGAAACAAACCTCTGAAAATGATAAAGAAATTGCGTCTTGCGTCTTCTGTCTGGCAGAATTGATTAATGACAGTTGCCATTCTCATGTTTAAAGCCAAAGGGATCACAAAATAAGTGACATAGAATGAAGAGAGATTACAGCACTAGCAAAATCTGTGACAGTTCCAGTGAGGGGTGATCCAAGTAGTAGTAGAATAATAGTCCCTAGAAGCACTTGAACAGTGGCCTTAAGTAATTCCTCCAAGATTTTTGAGCACTCCCTTTAGACACCACCCTCCATTCTTCTTCCTTAGCTTTCTGCATATCCAGTACTTAAACAATCACAGGTCTAGTTGTGCTAAGCATTGCCCATAGATAATTTCATGAGTCAACTTATACCTGATGATGGTCTTTAATAACAAAAATTTTCATTTTTGTCACAGATATATTTTAGTAGTCCTCTCTCAAACTCGTCCTTGTCAATATGATCATCACCAGAGGTATCAAATATTTCAATGACTTTCTGCAGTAACTCCCCCTCATCCAAACCAAAATCATCTTGTAACTGTAGTCCTAGGATCAGCACTCTCAATTCTTCTTTTGATATCTTTCCACTCCCATCCTTGTCGATTTTACAAAATATCCTATTAATACATAAAAGAGGAAATTAATTAGAATTAAGCTAATGGCAGTATTAGGGTTCGCAAAACCAAAAAAAAAAATCTAACAAGAGTGGTATATGTGGAACTGACTGAACCAGTGGTAATGCTCTTAGAAAAGTTACAAGTTTGATTAATGAGATAATTTGTCAGCTGCTGATTTTGATGCTTGCGAGTTGGGGCTGTATGCATGAATACAGAGAAAAAAGAGCTTCCTAAAGAGCTATGAATATACAAGTACAGGAAATTAGTGGTTCTTCATTTTACTTCATAGCATTCTAAGACAAATATTCTGTTACCAAAAGAAAAAGGTGCAAATGATCATTAGATGCAGCAATACCCAAAAATTAAGTCAGAGAACTCACTGTCTTATGAATTGTATATTTGGTCTGCCATGACTGGTGAGCAGTACTAGTAACTTGTCCTTGACAAACTTACTTAGCAAATACTCAAATCTCCTGTTCTGAATCCATGGCCGGAAAACCTGCACAGATATTTAAGATATGGCCAAGTAATTACATGAACTTTTCTGATTTTTCTTGTGCTTATGCTTGTGAACATTTATTGTTCGTCAGTGAATGTTTAATTGATGAACCATTTGTGTTTGTTATCATGTATCAACTCTGTATACATGTATATACAGAGAGATTTATTTTTTATGGTTGCATTTTCTAAATGAAGTTATTATCTGTAGCTTATCTTTTTCTTTTCTTTTTTAACTAATGGAGTTGAAATGGCATTATTATTCTTTCCAAACTCAGATAAATTCCAATGGTTCTACTTCTCCCTCTTGTACTTCTGAGCATGAGCTTTTCAATGTTCAAGTAGATATAATAAACTTAAATATTTACTCCAGACATTATTTGTTTTGGGATAAAAATTGAAGGAAAAAAAAAAAGATCACGATGACAGTTCATTCTGGATATATATAATTTATGCTCTTCAGATTTCAAATGACCTGATAGATGCAGTAAGCAAACAGGAAAGCAAGTGTAACAAGTAGAGAAACAAGGATTGTCACTCGCGTCCCCAAATATGAATTGAGGATTTTTGCTAGTTGAAGAATGAGAAATGGGACCATGGATAGAATCATGACTATTGCTGTCTTGCTGGTATCATCATCAGTTCTAACACCAAAAACTGCAGAAAGAGCGCACCACTTTGTTGTATTAGCAATTTACCAACACAAGTCAATAAGATGAGGGAATGAAGAAACAAACCAGTTAGACTGAATGGTTTCGCATATTCGTTTTTTGTTGAATTCGAAGCCTCTGAAAGATCAAAGCAGCCGAAAGCAACACATAAGCCCCATATTAGTGTTAGAAGCATGACTGCTGATCCTGCAAGTATGCTCATTCCCATTGTCGCTTGTTCTCCTGCACTTTCTCTGCTTGCTGAAAGTCCAGATCTGAAAAGAACATACTCAGATATTTCATTACCCTTATCAAATTTGGTTGATATGTAGCTGAATGTGAGATAAAGAAAACTGAACTTATTAATTACTTTATGATGCTTCACATTTAGTTGTTTATTGATTATAATTTTACCAATATAGACATGTGAATGCATACAGAACCAAATTTATAATTAAAGAACTTACTATCTAGTTAAATTAGCTATGAAACCTGAGCAATAATATATAAGACATAATTCATATATGAAATGAGATATAAGTCTTGAACCATATTCATATCCTAAACTATGCTTTGTGGTGAACTAATGATATAGTATGAAATAGAAATCGTCTGCATTGTTTTCCTTCATTCTTGCTGAATTACAGTAACTTCACAGACTTTGAGGGTTAGTCTATAAGGTACTTCAGGCCGAATGGTTTTCAATGTCCCATGAGATTTTTCTTTTTCAAGGTAAAAAATGATAAATTTATGGTAAGTCAGTGTTAGATTCTGGACTGTCAATTTGGTGCAGAAATCTGAATGTGTTTCATGAAATACACTGCAATAGATGAATGCTTCAAGATGTGTTATGGACACTGTTAAAATTAAAAGAAAAATATAATAGAAAAGAAGAAAGAGAGAATGGGAAAAACCAAGCGACTACATTGTATTATATTGAATTGATAAATAATCTACACAATGGACCTCCTTATATAAGAGAGTATATGAGAGTCCTAAAAGGAAAAGAAAATAAATACTGTGATGGCTAACCCTAATATCACAATAAGATAGCTAACCCTAATATACTTATAATATACTTCTAACAAGCCTCCTCAAACTCAAGGTGGAGAAGGAGAGATCAACATGAGTTTGACGATAATATCTCATAGGCATCCTGAATAGTAGTGGAGTGACGACTGCATCAAACAATATGTCATAGTGAAGATATCTTCAACTAATGATCTGAAGAGGCTGAACACGTGTGACGTCTGCAGACTACTTGACAAGCTATGAATATGAATGAAAAATGTGTGAAGAAGCCTTTGTTGATGAAGCTAATTACTTATGAGGGCTGACACGTAACTAATAGGATCTCACAACACCATGTGAGAGCTTTCGCGGAACACATATCTGATAAGATTTAATACGCGGGAGGAGGAACATCGCTATAGAAACCTCACAAGAGTGAGAGCTGAGGAGGAACAGACACATAGTTGAAGATAAATGACACGCAAGAAAGCGAACGTCACTAAAAACCTCACATGAGTGAGAGATGACGAGCTAACACATAATTGAGGAGAGGGGTGACTTCGTTATAAAGACCTCACATGAGTGAGAGATGTCGAGCAAACGCATTCAATATGTATTGTAGAATGCCCAACAAATAGGAGAATGCGTGCAATGACTGTCATGGCAGAACATGCAGCAAATATAGGCTTACGTGTTGCAAATTTGTCCTTGAATAAAAGAGACACGTGAACAAGACTGTCGTGACAGAACACGCAACGAAAGAGACGTGTTGAAATAAGCCCAATGAAATCAAAAGAAGCTTCACAAAATAGTCATAAAAAAAAAACACATTGTGATATCATCATCGCAAGATTCTCCGCCATTAATTATCACCGATCAAGAAAGAAGGAGCCTACACCAACTTAAGATTGATGTTCTAACTTGCGGCAGATTGATGTTCCAACTTGCGGCACATTGATGCACATGAGTATCTAAAACTGATATTCTCAGATTGATATTCTAACTGCAGCAGTGTTGATAGCATATAGAGTGCCTTGATTCTAGTGGGGCAAAAGGAAGATGGATCTCACCAAAAACTTGCCGAAACAAGAACACAAACTAGAAACGATTGCGGAAACAAAAGGATTTAGAATTGTGACTCTGATACCATGTTAAAATTAAAGGATATAATATAATAGAAAAGAAGAAAGGGAGAAGGGAAAAAACCCAAGCAACTACATTGTATTATATTGAATTGATAAATAACCTACACAATGTACCTCCTTCTATAGGAGAGTAGATGAGAGTCATAAAAGGTAAAGAAAACAAATACTGTGACGGCTAATCCTAATATTACAATAATATAGCTAACGCTAATATACTTATAACATACACTATCCTAAATACAGTATTTGCCCCTACCAAATTTTGTATAGGTGTGCAAATTGGTATCCCGCAATAATTTAGGCCAAGTCGGATATTTTGTTACTACAGATTAACAAAATCTGTAGAGGTTTTGAAAAAGTACCCGAGTGACCGACAACTACGGCGAGTCTGCACCATCTAAGTGCCACAATGCAACCACATAGCCCACTATCCCGCTTCCCATGGGGTACACTTTCTTGGGCAAACCCAACTTGATGGTGTAATCCATTTGCTAGAAAGCAAATGCTTATTCCACCCAAGTAGTTATATACACCTTTAGCTTTTTTCTCCTTTCATTGACAAGTCCTATTACGTAAATAAGCCTCCAAAATCCACTTCTTTTTGTTTCTTATTATGAAAATATTTGACAGTAAGAAATACGTGGCAACTTGGAAGCAATATACTAGTCTTTTAACCACACTCTTCAATTCTCCCCACACATCTTAATTTTCCCCGCAGAAGTAATCTCAGAGCTACTTATTCAAATTTCATGTGCATATTTATTGTTTATCAGACAACTCTCAGTAATTAAAATTGAGTCTATAAGAACTAGGAAAATGGTTGCATAACGGTTTTCTTACTTCTAGATATAAGGTAGTGGGATTCACATATTATTATCATAGTGAATTTCAAAAAAAATGGGGGGAGAAAAATCGTTAAAAACCATACAAATTATTCTTCCTTAGAATTCTTCCAATTGCACCCAAAGTTAAGATATGTTATCCATTACATAGAACCCAATAGAAAAAATATGTACTTTTAGCGACGTACATTATTACCGATGCCCACTAAAGCGTCGCTAAAAGTACCTATTAGCGACGCACAAGGGTGCGTCGCGCAAAGTGATAAACAATCAATGTTCCTGCACATAAAAATGGGTGCAAACCTTTTAGTGACGCAAAATGGACCTTTAGTGCGTTGCTAATAATGAAGTCTTTTAGCGACGGACTGGTGTGCGTCATTAATAGTCTGCGTAAAAGAAACGATGTCATTTCAGTTAGTTTTGGCGACGCTCAAGGACTTATTAGCGACGCTCGATGTGCGTCGCTAATAAGTCCCCCTATTTTTTTCCCTCATGACCAGATCTTATCTCTCTCTCTCTCTCTCGCTCTCTCACAATCGTAGTGTCATCCCCGACCATCGTAGTCGCTGTCGCCGCTGCCATCACCCACCACCACCGTCGATTGCTAGCCCAGCCTAGCTGTCCATTGCCGCCTCTCTCTCTCTCTCTCTCTCTCTCTTTCAAGTAAGTAATCTCTCTATGTGCATATGGTTTGAAGCAAGACAACATTGTTCTATATTTGATCAAGCGCTTGATATCTTTGGCATGTTTATCATTATCATTTTTATATTTTCCACCCCTAATTAATTTAATCTCAAGCCAAATTAAATTGGTTTCATTCTTATCTTTATTTTTCATTTATTTGAGCTAAATCATGGGCAGGGCCATGTATATTCGAATGGTGTTAGTTAATCTCATTGACTTTGAAGAAAAAATTTTCATATATATATATATATACATATTGTGGATTTTGGACTATTTCTGTTAAATGAAGTCTAATAAAATTAAGGAAATAAAATAAAGTGGATCAATTTATAATTTTTTTTTTTTTAAAAAAAGATAAGTTAAAGAAGTTGAAAGTGGAACCAATACAACTTGACAATATTTATTCTAACTTTTTTTATGATTTAATTCTAAAAGTTTAAGAACTTTATCTAAAATTGTATATATATTACATGAAATTTTTTTATACAAAGTTCACCAACATAGATGAGGAGGAAGATTTACTTTGTATTTCACATTTATAAAAATTTAAGGGTAATGAAGTGACATAATTTAATTGCATGCTATAAATACTTTGTTTTATGGATGAATCATATTAAATTTTAACTTTATTATAAGATAAGCCATATTAATCGGATTATGAGAAAGTCAATTTGATTATATAAGTTTTGATTTTAATTTAATTATATTTTATAGTGCTAAATTTGAGATAGAAATTTAGGGGGGGGGGGGAAAGAGAAGTGAAGCTTCATTTTTTTTAGTTCTCTAATAAACATTAAGTGGTATCTTTATTAGGTGTTTGAAATGATCAGAACTATAACTATCTTAATGGTAGAAAGTAGTTAAAGAATCTAACTCTATGTAGTAGAAGTCCTCTCTATTTATAATAAAATTTGTGACCAATCATCTCTTACAGAGAACACAAGAAGCTTAGTCCATCTTTTATCATCCACTATCTATATTGTGTAAGAGTGGTGTAAGTTTCTTCAAATTTGTACTAACCTGTCCAAATGATAAATTAGACTTGCACAAACTTACGACATTAGGTTTAAATCCCTGATTTGCAACTTATGCAACTTTTCGCTCCAAAAAGGCCCATTATGGGGTTTTGACGGACCAAAACAACAGAGATCGGCCTAGTTACCCCAAAACCCCATCACACACCTCAAAAATGACAATGTAGACTTGTACAAACTTACAAAATTTGGTTCGGATCCCTAGTTTGCAACTTATGCAACTCCCCGCTCCGAAAAGTGACTACTTCAGGGTTTTGACGGACCAAAACACTAGATATCGGCGTAAAGTACCCCAAAACCCAATCACACACCTCACAAGTGACAAAGTAGACTTGCACAAATTTACAACACTCGGTTTGGATCCCTCAGTTTGCAACCCCCGGTTTGCAACTTATACAACTTTTCATCGTTCTTGCTACTTATGCATGCAAATTTTTTTTTATGACAATATTTTTATATCCATATATATTTAATAAGTGTTCTAATATATATTATTTGATTGTCATTTCAAATTGATCGAGATTATTGCGTCTGCATCGCCTCCTTCGTGCATCGGGACTTGCTTTTCTTATTTGTTTTTTTTTTTCTTCTTTTCCTAGACATTTATAGTTACATTTTCTAAGACAATTTTTAATATTTGTATATATTGAGATGATTGCAATTAATTTCATATATATTTATATATGAATACATTTATCTTTTAATATATTTATTTTATAATGTTTGAAATTGTTTTATATCAGGATGATTGATACAAGTTTTAAACAGGAATAAAACACAAGAAAAGGAAAAGTCAAGTCCAAAATAGGGCCCAAAAAAACAAAAAACAAACTTTTAGCGACGCATAGAAGGTGTCGCTAAAAGTCCCACATATTAGTTTTAGCAACGCTTCACGGTCATCACTAAAAGCACACTATTAGTGACGCATAAAATTCGTCCCTAAAGCTGTATAATCATTCCAATAACACACTTTTTGTGACGCCTTCTGTGCATCGCTAATAATAAACTATTAACGACACCCATCTCATGCGTCGCTAATAATATACTATTAGCGATGCCCATTGATTTCTTTACATAGCATTAGAGACGCCGCACCCGATTATTAGTGACGCACACAGTATGTCGCTAACAGTCACTATTAGGGATGCATATTCTTGTACATGCCGCTAATAGTATTAGCGACGTACACTTGTGCGTCGCTAATACTCTTTAGCGTCGCTAATAGTACCATTTGCTGTAGTGACCATTAATAAAGTGGGAAAAAAATGTCAATTTATTATCTTTTATCTTGAGCTACGACTTAGTTTTTAAAGTCAAACAAAGTGCTAGTGCCATTAAAATACAGATATAACAAGTGTTTGGATATGCAACTCAAAAGTATACAAAAATTATGACCTATTTAAAGGACAAACCTAGTGCATGAAATTTCTTTCACTGCAAAGAATCTTATCCCGCAAAAGAAGAAACTGTTTTCATGACTCGTATCCGTGACTTCTATATCACAATAAAACAACTTTACTGTTGCGCTAAAACTCTCCCCTCAAATTATGACCTTTCTAGGACCATAAAATATAGAAAATGAACATAACCTTACAATCTCTATATGTGAACATGAAAATTATGTTAAACCAAGAAAAAAAAAAGAATAGAAAAAAGAAGAAGTAAAAGATCATAAATGATAAAACAGTCTCAAGAAGTCAATGAACCTCATAGTCCTTGGCTATGAATAATTAACAAAAGGCCAAAATCCAAATCTATAGTGATCCTCAATCAGGACCACAACTTCTTTCCTCTTGTCATGTCATGGATTTAGTAAAGTTTGTTAATGGGAATGTGCCCGATATCATCATAACTAATTTAACTTCTGGTAAAAATAATATATTTTTCAACAACTTAATCTAATTGTAAATTATAAATAAGTAATCAACTTCTTGTAATTAGTGCGTTAGAAAAAAAAATTAACTCTTGACAAGAGAACAATTGCACAGGTCAAGACATGACACTACAAATGACTTTATTCTCTATTAATTAACTGAAAACAACCAAAGATGAATTTTCTTTTTCACGTGGGGTAATAAGAGTATAAGTCCATTTTTGAATAAAGAATGGACTTCTCTGCACCATTCCATGATGATAACTCGTCAACTTCGCATTTTTCAAGCTGTAAAATTTCCATTTGAGAAAATATCCTACATACACACACACACACGTCCAAAAAGTGCATAAATATGTGTACGGACAAACATCAATACATACAAATGTATATAGGAATATTGTAAGTTTTGCTTTAAAATATTGGAAGACTCAAATTGATGTTTAATTGTCGTATATATGATCATAAATTTATCAATTATGTATATGGTAAATGAAAAAGGATGAGAAGTTGCATTGTAATTTGTACATGCACTATTCTAAAAGAACCATGATTTTTTGACTAAATCATATTGCTTTCCGGAACTCTTTCAGAAGAGGGGAAAAAAAAACTTAATAAAATGTCAACCAGAAGCCGATACCATACGAATATATATTTAAAAAATAAGGAGCGTACCAAGCGTCATTACTACCATTGGGATTGTACCGAGGATGTGGAATAAACTAGCACCAAAGAAACCCGGTCCAAAAGTCTGAAAGAATAGCTCAGAACCAGCTGAGATATAGTTATCCCCAACGTAGAGCAAGTACTCGTATAACAATATAAGGAGGAGCAGCCCCAGAGGATCTGTTGTGCATGGCAGGAAGCTGTAACTGGGGGTGCAGGTCACTGTTGATTCACCAAGATTCAGCTCAATAATGGAAGATTGTCTTGCCTGATTGTCTACACCATCAGAAATCAAACTGAGGTTTTCTCTAGCCAAACGGCTATAACCCAAATGTGTCATGAGGAGGAGAAGAAAAAAGATGGATGTGGCTCTAATTATCTTCATAACGTTTCTTTTTCCTGGTGCAGAAATGGTGAGGATAGGAAAAGCAGAAAATAAAAGAGTATTGCGCCTTGAGCCTTTTTAAAGGACATTTAGCTGGACAAAGACGCCAATTGGAAGTTGACTCGTGGGTTTCTTCCCTCTCTTGGTAGAATTTTCCCTCTTATTTGAAAAGTACTACCTTCTCCTTTTTATGATGCATTTTTAACTTTTCTAAAAGCTTATCTCCGAGAAAGGCAGCAAATATTTAGAAAACACATTTTTTAATGGTGTTATCATGTTATTTTTTAGAGCTCCATGGAATGAAAGTAAATTTGTTATTTCTCTCAAATATAGCAAATTTACTGCCTTCTCTCAAATATTTGTTTAATACAAAACTCAAAAGTAAATTTTTTTAATAAAAGATAAAATAATGTGAATTGCAATAATTAAAATAAATAAAATACTATACTTTCTTATTTTTATTGGAATGCCAAAAAAAATTCATGTGAAAAAAAAAAATTTCAAAACCTCCCACAAATTTTTTTTTGACTCCGACTTTGACTATATTATTTAAAATATAAATTTTGATATAAAATTAAAAATATATAATATTTCTCAACTTATAACTATTTAAATTATCAAAATTAAAAATATATAACATTACTTAATTTACAAATATTTAAATTATAATGAAATTTATATGTGGGATGGTCATGTAAATAATTTTTTTCTCGACAGTAGAAAGATAGGGATAAAATAGGGAGAAGACTTGGTTGAATAAAAAAAATAAAATTATATTTCGATTAAAATAAGTGGGTGACTTTAATTATTGGCGGCTAGTATTAAATTGTCACTTATGTACGTAAACCAAATGAAGTGATTTGGTGGGGAAAAAAAAAAAAAAAAAAAGGACCAATTGAATTAACTTCCTTTTGAGAGTCTGACATGGTGGCTTTTCGTAAGGAAAACGGTGAGCGTTGAACTTTCCTTGGCATTGTTTTATACGGAAATCAGCTTGTCCAATGCAAGCCCTCCAAGTTTGCGGACCTGGCTCCCCCCTCCATTACCCGTCCATCTCAAGTCTTTTTTTTTTTTCAAAATAACAAAATTATCTTTTTATATATTTTTTTTAATTTTTAAAATTTTTCCTTCTTTTTTCATTTTCTAATAAATATTAATAAAAAATTTAAATTTATTTTTATATTAATATAAATTTATTATTTATCTTCAATTTATTTTTAAATAAATAATAATAAAAATCTTTTAAAAAAAGTTAGTGAAAGTTTATCAAAATTGAAAAAATGTAAAAATAAATAAATAAAAATAATAGTTTCATCATTTTGAAGAAACAAATTGACTAAAGGGAAGTATCTGTATATTGTCAATAAAAGCATGTAAAGTTAGTGTAATTTTAAAAATCTCAAGAGATGACATTGTAATTGTTATAAGCCTCAAGAGAGTTAGTGTAATTTACTCTTTATTATTTAATTATTTTTAATAAATACATGATGTGATATGCATTTCAAGAATTTTAATATCAATTTTGTAATAGAATCGTATTTTAAAAATGCAATTTTAAACTCATATTTTGAAAATGCGATTTTAGATTAACCTTTTGCATGCAATTAAATTAATTAAACCCACATTAAAATCGCATCTTTAAACGAGTTTAAATTTGCTTCTTGAAGCTACGATTTTAAACTTGCATATTGAAGATGCAAGTTTATTAATAACTGTATTGTTCAGCCCACCCCATCTTAGCTATTTAAAACTTTATATATTTCTCTATCAAGCATCTTTTTTTTTTTTTCCGTGCAATCACTTCATACAACTATATTTATGTGTGAAAGTGTGTTAGGTCTCGAACTAGAGTAGGTTCAATTTTTTTTTTCTTTTGATCTTTTTGCTCCCCAATCTTAAGAATCAATTAATTGAAAGTTTTATGTTAGTTCAGACGCATTAGCTTTCAAAGTATCCTTCGGGACTCATGTTTTTTCGGACGATCACTTTACGTAACTATATTTATACATGAAGGTGTGTTAGGTCCTGGTCTAAAGTCAGTTCAATTTTTTTTTTTTTGACTTTTTTGCCCCTCAAATCGTAGGAATCAATTAATTGAAAGTTTTAAGTTAGTTTTATTGTGTTAGTTTTCAAAGTACCCCTCGGGGGCGCATGTTTTTTCGTGCGATCATTTCACGCAACTATATTTATAGGTGAAAGTGTGTCAATCCCGGTCCAGAGTCAATTTGATTTTTTTGATATTTTTAGGCCTCCAAATCTTAGGAATCAATTAATTGAAAGTTTTAAGATCAAAGTACCCCTTTGGGTTTATGTTTTTTTTTTTTTTTTTTGTGATAATTTCAAACAACTATATTTATGCATGAAGGTGTCTTAAGTCCTGGTTCAAAGTCGCTTCGATATTTTTGACATTTTGGCCCCCATAAAAATACTTGATAAAAAGAATGTGTAGAAATATATACATGCATTATCTATAATAAAATGTGTATGACACATACGTTTGATTTATATATACAAAAAGCTTATATATGTGAATCACCTCCCCCCCCCTCAAAGAAGAAAGGAAGTGGCCACATGATGGTATCTTCCTATTCCATATAGGTCGTCGATCCTGCTTGGTTTGGGATCAAATGTTGTGTGTCCTGTGTAAGCTGCGATGAACCAAAGTCAATGTTTGTGGATTGAAAAACTCTACCACAATCCCTTGCCTCTCGTATATACTCTATGTAACACCCTGACCCAATTTATTAATAATTAGTTCGCTAATTATTAATTAGCATTGATTTAAAGAATAATCGAGGGAGTTACTTGGGAATCTCTCGGCGGTCACGATAGAGCAATAGAATAATTAAACATGTCCAGAGAAGATGGTGTAACACCCGAACAAAATTACTGATTAATTCGGTGAAATAATGCCGTTTCAACACTGACGAAACTCGAATTAGCAAACCATGACGGCCACAAATAGATAATAACTGACACGGAGCCTTTGACACCTAGGCTAATTCAAAATAGGAACTGACCGGAAGAAACCGCGTCGAAAAAGGAGCTACGGAATGAAAGTTTGAAAGGAAACACTGAAAACGGAATTTGGTGCCACCAAACGAGGCCTTAGCTTAAAATGGTGGAAAAATAACCACACATGGGGTCAAGGGGAATTGAACCCTTGACCTATGGTGGAAAGAACCTTTACTCAAAAATTTACCATTGTGGCCACAAACACTTTTATTGCTTTATTATACATAAGATATATACATATATCATATAAAGCCCATAAGTTCTGAATGTCAACAATGAGGTGGCAACCCCTCATTGGACCCACTACACCCACCAATTAAATTTCATGCAATTTAAAGAAAAGTATATAAAATATATAGATGAATTATGTATACTTATATATACCGAAGGCTATTGCGTGTGGGGATGTATATTCAGAAATCAAAGTGTGTGTGGTATACAGATATAGAGAAAGTGGAGAGTGGGCTAGAAAGAGAAAGTCCATGTGATGGACTTGCATGAGTGTTTGACCATGGTGTGTGCTCCACTTAAATACACCATGTCACGACCCGAAACCCACCCTATGCGGATCTCGTATCGCGGGGCTGACCCGAAGGCCGTCCCTACTTTTTTCCTTTTTATTCATTCCTGTATCATAGTACTAATATGCAATGTACTAGAATTTAAACAATGTATAGCGGAAGCCTTTATCAATTACAGTAATCCAGCGGAAGTCTTTTAATACATGACATAGTTCAACATAATTCAAAAATGAGCACTAAAACGTAACCAGCACCCGGGGGGTGGTGAATACATGGGAGAACTAACATAGACTGATACAATACTCCAAAACTGTCCCCTAACGCTCTCAGACTCCTACTGGGGTCTCGCAGCGTCATCACCTGAAATGGGGGGTAAATGGGGGGTGAGCTACAAAGCCCAGTAAGTAAAACAGATCTCCAACACTGGTATCGATGATCAATGTGAATCCATGAATAAGATAATGATAGCCAATCATAAAGAAGGAGATGCTGTGATAGCCAATGAACATAATTGCCACGAGGGCCAATGGAATAATTGCCACGATATATACAACAATGAAGTACTGCCACAATGAACCGTTCACAATCAAATCAATCAATGTAAGTCTTTCAAGACTTAAAGAATTATAAGGAATAATGCCATTCAACCATCAAGTTCTGTCAATCATAAGAGATGCCTTTATTCTGTAACATGTCAGTGAATTTGCAATGCAATGCCAGTGAATATGCAATGCAATGCTAGTGAATATGCCAATTAATTTGCCGGTGGAGAGCCTTCGAGGAATTCATTCCTGCCACCTTTCCTTTTTATGCAATGCCAGTGAAAATGCAATGAGATGCCAATGATCATGCCATTCATTTGCCGGTGGAGAACCTTCGAGGAATTCATTCCTGCCACCTGTCCATTCATGGACTTGACCCTTAGGTCTCCAGTCAATACAGAAGCATCGGATGGATATTGTGACTGAGCACAAATCCGGTATTCATAACATATCATGAGCATTCGTGATTCCATAGAAGTATAAAATGGAATATCATAGATTCAATAAAAACATAACTGTACGCCTTTCAAGGCATAATAACAATGATCCAACAGTCAATCAATGTCCACATGATAGAACAATATCACTTTGTGGATAGTAATAACATGAGTTGCTTTCAAGCACAATGAAACATGATAACAATGATACATCAGTCAATCAAATGTCCACAAGATAGAAAATATCGAACTGTGGAACACAAGATATGAATACATTCAAGAGTACAAGTTTGGCAGTATAGAATAAATTCGGCTTGTGGAAACACCACATGTAAGAGAGGATGTCCACTTACATTTATCGTGATTCTATCTCAGAATTCCGTGAGTGTACCCTTGCCTTTGGAGCTTCCTATATATCAATGAATACGTTTTAGAATAAATTCTATTCATCATATTCTATGCTTTTCCATCATAAGTATTTCAAATACTAATTTAAACTTTACCATTGAGTCCGGAATACCGAAGAAAGTCGGTTTAGGCTTTCGCGGAATTCCATTTGGACTTCCGTACTAAAAAGGGTAAAATAGTCATTTTGCACTTTTACGGTATTTTATCCTTCGGGGTCTTATCTCATAAAACGGACCCCACCATTGGACTCAGAACGTCCGAGATAATAGATTTTGACTATTCATTTGCCTTGTTTGGACTTCGTTTGACCTCCTTTTGGAATAGGGGCATTATTGTAAAAATTAATATTTAATTAATTTTTATATTTGGGCAACAGTGTAATTTTTCAAAACTTTTGGGGCCGGTTCATAAATTCCATAAGCTGCGGTCTGAACCAGTTGGTTCAGACCTAAAAACCCTAAACCGGTCCTTCCTTCCCTTGAACCAAACGGTTCAATTCCTTTTAAAAACCGGATTCCAATAAACCTGGTTTTAACCCTTATCCATGGTTGGAATAAGTCCAAACCCAATTTCTATTTCTTATTCCCATAGCCAAACAGCCCAATTCATTTAAATTTAAAACCCAAAACGACATAGTATCATGCCCAATTCATATCCGGTCGGGTACCGACCCGACCCAAACCCAAACCCGGGATCTTAACCCGATATGGCCCCCGAACTTCCGGTCATCTTCCCCGACCATTTTTCCGGTTACAGTCACCGGAACAGTGAACTCTAGCCACCGATCTTCACTGTTTCACTCCCATTTTCATCGCTTTTTAAATCTTTCTATGCCAAATCATTTCCCCAATCTTAAACTTCCTTCTAAGCCATTTTAAACCTTAGGAAACCACGGTTTCCCTCACTGTTCTTCCCCAGTTTCCGGCCAATTTTTCGATCAGTTTTATTTTTCATTTTCCCTATGATCTCTTCATCATTTTTCATTCTTTCTTTTTCCTTTAGTTTTCTGTACTTGTAAGGTCTAAATCTAGGTTATTAGAACACCATTTTATGCATGAAATACTAGAGAAATCCAAGCTACCCGAATTATCCCTATACCTGCAACTTCGTTTTTCTCCATGGTTTTTACACCATTTAGCTTCATTCTTTTTGCATTTAAAAGCTAATATCATGCTTATGAAGACCCTAACTCTAAATCAAACATTCATGCTTAGAATTTTTAAAAAAAATAGAAACATTAGCTCACCTTGTTTTTCGGTTTTTCCTTGGTGTTGAGCCCTTCTTTGACCCTCCAAACTTCCCTTCTTCTCCTCTTCAGTTCCTGACTTCCTCTTTTCTTTCCTTCCTCTCATCTCATCAACCGTGCATATATATAGTTATACAAAGATTTCATTTTTTCTCTCTCCTCCACTCTTTTCTCTCTACTTATTCAGCCAACCCATCCGATGGCCCCCTCTTTCCCTGATTTAAGGCTAGTGTTCCCTCCACTATTGATGGGTGGGAGACAAGGTGCACTAGGCATCTTTTATACTTTTATATTTTATCACTTTCTATATATATATATATATATATATATATATATATATATACCCACTTTACACACACACCACATGCAATATTATTTTATATGTATAATTCTCAATTATACATATTTATGTATCTATACGCGTATACGTATTGTGGCACGCTTTACGATGCAATGTTCCGGGGTGCTCGGGTGTTATATCCCGGGGTCCTCGGGTGTTTCCCAGAACCTGTTATACAGTTCAATCATTTTCCATTTCGAGTCATTCATTTCCATGAAATACCGTAATATACATTTTTACCTTTCAAGTTACACAGTTTAACCGACTTATCTCGGTATACGTGACGTATCCCGGGTCGGGATATTACACACCATGAAGGAGAAAACTGAGGCACACGACTGGGACTATGAGGCTCTGAGGTGCCAAGGAACTGAACCATGGATGGGAAGGAAGTTCACTGTTGAAAGGTAACCTCAGAACTGTTTGATTTCTGTTTAGGTTATTGCTACTGTTTTTGATGTTTCGGACCCTAAGAACTGCATGCATGTAACTAAGATGTTAAGGGGAAGAAAATGAGGGAAAATGGACTAGGGTTGAACCCATGTTGGACACTAAACCATGATAGACCGAAGGGGGAACATTCTGGGTTTTTAAAACTTTAATCTAAGCTTGGTTTGATGCACATAGGCGTGAATATCATGAGAAATGGAACCCAACACAACTTAAATGGACCAAGATGGTCCAAAAATGAGGGAGGAAGAGGTAGTTGCAAGTTCGGTTGGCCCAAAATGATAATCTCTCAACCCACTGATTTTGTGAGTTTTAAGTGTTCCAAACAAACCCTAAATGTCCTATAAGGTCCCTATGATCGAAATAAGGAGTCGAAACAGTTTGAAGTGGCACAAAAATGAAACTGAAAGGTCGCCGGAAAACCTGCCATCACCGACGCCGTGACCTGTAACTCACTGTTTGACGCCGAAATGTGGTCCAATCGAAAATATAAAAACGTATTTGAAATCCTTACAAAGTTTTCCTTCAAACCCTGTTGGACCGAGACCAAACCTCCACCGGAATCTCCGTGCCGTCGTCGGAGAAGACGACTGTGGAGAAGGAACCCAGTAAACCCTAATTTGGTAGGGGTGACTCTGTTGGGCCGGATCTGGATTCGGGTCGGAACCCGACCCATTGCAAAAACAGTTAAGTGACACGTCGCCGTTTCAATGTTAAGTGTTTTAATTTAAATCTGAAATCTGACTGTTTGGTAACATGGATATGGAATCTGAAATCAGGAATTAGCTTAACCTCAACACGAATAAGGGCCAAAATTGGGATAACCAGAATATTGTATTCCGGTTCTGTGTAATTAACTGAACCGGTTGGTTTTGAGGATTTTGGACCGATTCAACTCTTGTACCCTAAAACCATTTGGTCTGAACCCCCTAATTTATGAAATTAGTTTTAGACCCCAAATGTTTTCTGAAATTATGGTTTTAACCCCAACTATCTTACAATATTGTACACTGGCCCAGACTTTTAAGAAATTGTGCATTTAAGCCCCTGAAAAATAATTAATTAATAAAATAATTATTTTAATTATTTTATTTAATAGGTAAATTACTATTTTACCCCTAGACATTGAATATGTCAACGGAGTCCAAATAAAATAAATAAATAGTGTATTCATACCATTTCGGGCATTTCGGACTCAACGGTGAGGTCCGTTTAATGAACCAAAGTCCCAAAAAATACAGACACATAAATTGTAAATGACTAAATTGCCCCTAATGATACCCAGGGCCAATTGAACATAAAAGATAGTCCAATTTAACTACATCGGATACTCTGGACCTAATGGTGAGGTCCATTTATGAATTGAAGTGCCGAAAAATATGAAGCATGAAATTACCAAATTACCCCTGGTACTGTACGAAGCCCAAATGAAGTCCGATTGGGACGAAACTAATACCGATAGAAGCCTGGGATACTCGTGAAACTGTACACGTGATTAAATGATGAATCGGGGTCAGAATCTCATGAAACGTAAATGATCAAAATACCCTTGAGCATGGTAAATGCAAAGTAGAGGCCGAATAAGGCCAATCTGATCTAATAAATTGTCATAAGTATAATTATGAAAATCAAATGGCTAAATATGACTCCGGAACAGTCAACGTATAAAACCAAAAATGACCAATGAGTCCCGATGATCAAAAGTAAATACCAAATGAAGTCCAAAAGGACTCAAAAATTTATATATACGATATGTGGACTATTCTGAGGACCATGATAGGGTCCGAGGCAAGAATGACAAATTACCATTTCACGCCTAAGGTCCAAATAAGTGTTTAATTGATAACGACTAGAGTCTAGATGACTCAGATTATAATCCTGACAGCTACGAAGTCTACTTAAGGAATTTAATAGCATAAGTTGAAACCCAATGAGTGGGTAATAGGCCAATAAACCTAATTAGGGGATCTAATAAACTCCTAAGATGATGCATAAGACATGAATGAACGAATTCTGATCTATCTATGATTAATGATGATTATCCAGGCTATGCAAGGATATGCCTGAAGTATCTGGAGGTTATCAGAGTATTTGTAACTGGAGAATCATAACACTAAGAACCGAGGTAAGTAAATCTGAACTTTGTTGTGTGGTTATTCCCAGCCAATCACATTCATTTCTACATGCTGCCAAATTTGTACTCTATCACTACCTAATGTACTTGATTTGAGCCAATCGACTTGTGGTTATCGGTTATGCCTGATCTTTGGATTTGACTTGCTTGCTTACATCGTTGTGACATTGATCATTGATATTTGAGCATTCTTTGCACTATCATACCATGACCTAGTCTTGAGATATATCTTGTTGATAGAAATCTTGATATTCCACACACTTCGTGTTTTGTTGATTGTGATATCAATTGCTTTGTACAGTTGTACATTCTGTGTGAAATTTTATTGGTCATGATATTTAGTATGTACCCGGGGTTGTGCTCAGTGACAATGGCCCATCTCTTCACAGATTGCGTAGAGAAAAGACCTTTGGGGTCTTATATGTCCTTCGAGACCTAAGATAATAAGAGTTCTAGCGCTATTCAGTAAGCCCGGGATAATGAGGCAAGGCTGAATGTGCGTTCCAGTGGGGTATGCCGGGCCCCGGGTGATTCACGCATATCTGGGTTATTAGAACTCGATGATGATATATTCTTGTAATCGTTGAATGATCATATACTAAACCCTGTGAATGATCATACTATTGCAATCATGTTATACTTTACTTGATGATCATGTATCCTTGGTAGTCGTTGAATGATCATATTCTATGCAAGCATGTCATACTTTTGATTGGCTATCGTAATTGTTGTGGCAGCAGATTATCATGATTGGCTAGATCCCGGTTGTTAGATTCATTGTTACTATCTTCTTATATCTTATCTTGGGATAAGCCTTTTTGGACCCTTGGGTCATTGTTACGCATCTTTGGTGACTGGCTATGTATTTCTTGTTGCTCGTTTGGCTATTGGCGATCCCTTTCTTCTATTATTCTTGTGAACTAACCCTGACCCATGGCAAAGCTAGGAATTTACTTACTGAGCTTGTTTAAGCTCATTCCATTTATTTAACATTTTTCAGGTGACATTATGTGGGATGAAACGTAATGAGCTAACTAGTGAAACTAGTGATGCACAATGAACGACAATGACGATATAAACTCCAAGTTAAAGATCGAACGTGAGCACTGCAAGGTTAACTTTAAAGTTATGCATTATAATGTTACATCATTAGTAATGAGGTTAGCTTAGTATGACAGATCATTATGATCAAGTGGTACTTGGAGACATTATGATTGTTGATCATTGGAGATGAGTTTAATTAGCTGAACTTTCATGATGTGACTTCCGCTTTAAGTAATTCATTGATATAGAATGGTTGCATTGGAGCATGTATATTATACTTTAGAGATATTTGATGACTGATTCTAGACGTGCTCTGATGTGTTTGGATGAGTTGCATTCTTAATTTAAAAAAAAAAAATTTTAATTCCGCTGTTTTGACCCTACACTTAGAATGCAATTCATTGCAAAGTTGCCTTTGGTTGGTCGCATTGTCAGGTGGGAAAAACTGACAAGGTGACCAACTGGCATCACGTTCTCGGGATCCGCGTAGGGTGGGTTTCGGGTCGTGACACTCTAAGTAGTTGTGACTCCATTTATGTCAATGGATGTGACTCCACCTATGTCATTCCTTCCATAAGGTCCTCCTTTGGGACATCTTGTCCTGAATGAATAGGAGAATCATGCGGTGATAGTGAAAATCTCGATGGAGGAAAAGCCTGATGTAGAGGCGATGTCCATGCTGGAGATAAGGTAGACTCAAAAGCGATAATTACGTGGGTTTAATTAACTTACTATGCAAAAGAAAATTTAAAGTAAGATGCGATTTTAATTAACTTAATTAAACGCAAGTCTTAATCTTAAATTACATTTTAAAGATGCGAGTTTAAAATCCCATTTTCAAGATGCGATTCTGTTGCGACATTGACATTAAAATCGCATCTAATGTGTACGGAAAATAAGTTGAAAACAACTTGGGTCGGGTCAATAAGATTGAAAATAATGTGTCTCGGGTGAAAAGTTCGGATGGGTTCCTTGAACAACCGACTCCTCCTGCATATACTTAAAATAAAAAGATAAAATAAAAAATAAGAAAAAAAAAACCAAAAAGGGTAAAAATTGAATCATAATGTGTTTATATATATATATATATATATACATGTATATTTGGATAACTGAGTAGAGGTACTTGAACCCTCATCATCAATCTCATACATGTGGCAACCATCCAAGAGACTCCACGTGGTGTTGGACCTTCGAGATCATCCACTCTCAAAGACGTGAAAGTCCCATAGATGTATGAAACTCTTTTAAGTATTGTGCAACTCTGAGCATAAAGACAAACACTAGAACAATTTTTACTAAATCTTAGAAAAAAATTTTGTAATTGTTAAAATAAGAGAGAATAGCGTAATTTGAAAATTTTAAGAAAATTTTTTTTTTTGTAATTATTAAAATCTCAAAAGAGAATTGTGTAATTTATCATAAAATTTTACCAAACCACCTGTTATAATAATAGTAATAATATTAAGAGTCAACAGCATGTTATTCCTTGAAGGTTTTGAGTGATAGTGAATCATTGATCCATAATGCTAAAGTAATGTGATAAAAATACTTTATTTCCCCCTTAGGATAGATAATGGTTGGAGTCCCAAATCTCTAAGTAATCGAAGAAGGCATTACTTGGAACTTTTTAAAAATGTGAGGTCATGTCCAAAACAGGCAGCTTTAAGGAATTTGCCAAAAGGTCATATTAGTATATGGAAGATAGGCAGAGTGGGGAGGGGCAGGGCTGGGCTGTTCCCTTCTCAAACTTGCCCATTATTTGGCCCTTCAAATTCAAAAAGCAGAAGAAACCACAATCATATTTTATGATTTGCTGTCAAACTACTTAGATGCATGATCTTTTTCTTTGTCAATCTCCATCTACTTTCTTTGCAAAATCATTCCATTATCACAACTGAATTATTATTTTAATGGGATGGGACCGTCATTTTCAAATACTCTTTCTCACAAATTCAATTTTTTTCCTAAATTTATGAAAAACTAATTATCATCAATCTCAACAAATTTTTAAAATAATTTTGTGAGAGCCCAGCCATTCACACCGCTTCAGACGATGATGGCTTCAAAGCAACATATCCCAATCTAATGTATTTCAGTCTTTGTTTTCCAATTATCTTAATGAAAGCAAAAAAAAAAAAAAATGAAGAAAATGAAGAATTCCATTATATAGGTGATAACACAGGGCAAAGGCAGTAATCCTAATGGAGAATATGATGAATAAAATATCTGAGAGGTGAAAGCAAAACAAACATGTGTTCTGAAAAAGAAGGAAAAGAAAACAAAATCAGTGTGGTTGTGAAAGCTCCGGTCAGTAAGATACAAATCTGCAGAATTCAATGATAGGTAGGGAAAAACAAAACTGTGGTGGCCATGGGTAGAAGTTCATACTTCAGACAAAATAAATAAAAAACAAACAAAACTGTGGTGGCTATGGGTAGAAGTTCATATTTCAGACAATAAATAAAAAACAAACAAAACTCTGGTGGCTATGAAAGCTCCAGAGATTCAATGGGCTGGCCACTTGGTAAGATATTTATCCACAACACAAACCCTCTTGGGTCAGTAATTTTGTATATCTATATCGTAAGCAAAGGTAAACCACACCACACATGACACGCAAGATTATCCAAGAAGAAATGGCTCGAGAAAAAAATCAGAATTCAATGAAGTAATGACAATGGAGGAACTTGGGACAAAATTCTTATTAACTGATGGGAATAGTTGGCTTGAAGAATACTAAAATAGTCCTAATCAGTGATTAGAAGGTTTTAAATTCTAGTGCTTTGACATTTCAGAACACCTTTTCCAATCAAACTAACTTCCCTGTCAGAAATCTTCCCCCCAACAAAAAATAAATACAGAATTAAAATATAATTACTAGTAAAGAAAAGGAAAGAGATATTACCAAAGACATTTGTTTGGTTCAGGCACTAAAGGCCCAAACATAATTTTCCTAGATAACAAAAAACTATCAGTAAACCTGACACCAACATTAACTAAAGCATTTAGGTCCCGTTTGGTACGCAGGAATGGAGGTAGGAATGAAATGAGCATTCCTGTTCCCATTCCATTCCCACGTTTGGTATGCTTAAACATGTTGGAATGGCCATTCCGTTCGGAATGGCCATTCCACTTAGCACATGAATGGCCATTCTTTGACAAAACCTAAGGAATGGCCATTCATTTCCTAACAGAATGGCCATCCATCTCTACAGCCTACGACCACAAGTACAGTCAACTTTCTTATAATTAATAATCTTGGTAGATGAAAAATTTATTAATTATTATAATTAATAATTATATTTCTTAAAAATTTATTAATTAATTTAAATAAAATTAGAAATATATTTGCCAAAAATATTATAAATAGGATATATATAAATATATATAATTATTTTAATTTTTTAATAATTAATATTATAAAATATATATTTTTAAAAAATATTAATTATTCAGTAATATAATTATTAATTATTTATTAAAAAACTAATTATATTTCTTAAAAATTTATTAATTAATTTAAATAAAATTAGAAATATATTTGCCAACAATATTATAAATAGGATATATATATAAATATATGTATAATTATTTTATTTTTTTAAGAATTAATATTATAAAATATATATTTTTTAAAAATATTAATTATTAAGTAATAGAATTATTAATTAGTTATCATAAAACTAATTATATTTCTTAAAAATTTATTAATTAATTAAATAAAATTAGAAATATATTTGCCAAAATATTATAAATAGGATATATATAAATATATGTATAATTATTTTAATTTTTTAATAATTAATATTATAAAAGATATATTTTTAAAAAATATTAATTATTCAGTAATATAATTATTAATTATTTATCATAAATTAATTATTCTCATTCTATTCCAACAATTTGATGGTTCAAACCAACACAGGAATGAAATTATCATTCCATTACTAGGTATTAGCCAAACAAAAGAATGGAATAATTATTCCCTTTTCATTCCTGATGTTATTCCATTCCTGTTCTATTCTATTCCTGCATACCAAACGTAGCGTTAGATATTCTCAATCAGTAATTAAAAAGAATAGTGGTATGGGCAATTTCGTCCATAAACATGCAGGTCCAAAAGTTACAACTAGTATACCCACAAAATTTTCCAGACCTATCCTGAATCTGATTGGGGCAATGATGATTGATTCTCTCCTTTGTTTCACTTGAAAAAACAGAGTAAGCTTCAGATGACACAATCAGTGAGTAACAGAACAAGGTTGGTGGTTGGGTAAGAATGTTGGGCAGCCTCCCTCGCTAACAGGAGTCAGCGACTAAAAGGATTGGGCTGTTGCTCCCAGTAAAAATGTGGGGCAGCCTCTGTCAGCCAAGAAGGGTCTATGGACATGACATTGCGCATGTACTGTCGATCAGTTGAGACGAGGGAATGGAATATAACCCATTTTGGATTAACTCTGCAAGAGAAAGTTAAAGGAAAATGAAACCCCATAGTTGGCATGTCTCATTAATATATAAAAATATGTGTGTGTGTGTGTGTGTTTTAAAGTTATTAGATGACAAAAAGTTGACAGATTGTGTTCAAAAATTGTATAAAATAGGTTCAGACACTGGCTTTGCTCTGAGAGGTTCCTTTATAAAAATCAATTGTTCTGAGATAGCCTGACCTCATGGATTTTGCTTTAATTATAGATAAAAAAAAAATTTGAAAGGAAAATTCCATTATCCTCCCAATTTGACTTTTCCAAGGGTTTGGGTTCTTTCAATTCTACAAGTCAATGGATTCAATATAGGCTGGGAATGATTAACCCAAAAAATAAAAATAGAAAGACAGAGAAGAAGAATAAAAGGAGGGAGAAAAGAACAAACTCTGTGCCGGTTACATTCCAAGTTGTTAGGAGAGCTATCCAACCTAAATTGAGGGGCAACCCCGTTGTACCCACGGAACCAGAAACTACCAACTACATTAGAAGGGTTCTATAAGGACAAGGCATGGAACGTGGCATTAGATTGCATTATGAATAGGAACCACTGATATGAATTACACAAGTACATGAACAAAAATTAGCATGCATGTGACCCGGTGGGATATCCATTTCAACACTTGATCTAGCTCTTCTACCAGCATATGTCAATAGCAACTTTTCTACCAGCCTCATATAGGGCAGGTAGCAAATTGCATTTTATGCATTAAAATATTATGGGGGCCAATCTACACAACAAACAATGTGATAAAAAAATGGGAACAAAATATATATATATATATATATATATTTTTCGGATATCAAATTTCAAAAGTAATAAGGTAACAAATCTGCATGAATATATATATATATATATATATATATAGTAGCAAAATACACGTTTGTTATCTTTCTCTGGAGATGGTCCAAGTAATCTGTGGTACATTCTTAAAAGTCATATGTACTTTTTATCATCTTTTCTTTATTCTTAATTAAATTTAAAATTAAACAAAAAAATTATTCAGTTGAATTCTTTTTTCTTTCTCTTTTTTTCATTTTCGAAATTAAAAATATTTAGTTAGATATTTTTTTCTTCTTTTGTTCCAAATATACTTTACTTTCTTTATTTTCTAATTTTTTAATAATAAAAAAATCTACCTAAATAACCATTCATTTTCAAAAATAAAATTATTTAGTTATGTACTTTTTTTCCTTTTTTTTTTTCTTCCAAATCTACTTTTTTTTTTCCTTATTTTCCAATTTTTTAATAACTTAAAAATAAACCACCTGAATACCCCCCTCCGTAACCCCTCATGTACCTTCCTTATTTTCTAATTTTACTTTTTTACAATCTTTCGATTACACAATTCAAAAAATTCAAAAAAAAATTTAAATTACCCTATCTTTTACTTTTTCACATTCTTTACTTCTTCACCCAATTTCCCAACTTACACGCTTATACTAATAACGGGCCTATAGTTTCATTTTTCAATCTCAAAAAATTTCTTTGCTATTAGATTTCGAGCAATTATCGAAGACAACAGTCGTACAAATCATCCGACAACGTATAGACCAGTTCAAGACTTTTTTGCGAATAATAGTCTAGTTAGAGGTAGTTGTTTCTTCTTTTTTTATATTATTTTGTTTAAATCCATCATCTTTGTTTCCGCTCTATTCGTGCATTTCCAATTGTTATTAATAAGAGTTCTCTCTATATTTCAACAGATATATACATAAAGGTTGTTATATCTTCTTTCATTTTCTCACATGATCGGTGCCTTTGATTTTTGTTGTATATTTGTGGTATCTTATTATGATGTTATATCTTCTTCATTTCATCATACTGTACCAAGTTGAAGGAGTGGAGATTTTTTATTTTTAATTTTTGTTTCATGATCAATGGATGTTGACATTTGATTTCTTTTGTGTGTTTGTGGTATCTTATTTATGTGGGTTATTAATCTAAATCAGATCAAGCATTACATGGTGTTATTGTTGTGGTTGTAATTTTCTAGTATGACATTGATCTAGCTCTTCCATATTACTGTAGCCATATATCTTAATAATAATTTTATTTTTAAAAATAATTATTCATACCCGTGCTATGCAATGTTACTGCAGTAATTGATTTTAATTATGTATTCTATAATACTTCATGTTGTTGCACAAATCACATTTTGTACATGTAAGTAACTTGCTATTTATTTTAGAATACATAACACTATTACAATACACAAAGATTATGGTGATGGTATTTTATTTTTCAAATTTTCACAAAAAATGCTAAACTTTCGATTAAAATTTATGCCCACATTATTTATTATGTATGGTAGATTAATTCAATTTTTTTTCTTTGATAGTATATTAGGGTTAGCCACCATACACCATTATGTAATATTCTATTTTCTTCTTATTTCCTTTTGTAGGACTTTTTATGTATAATTCATTGGCTCTTCTATACAAGGAGGTCCCGTGTATAATTTCATTCATTAATATATTCAAAAATTTAGGGATGACAACGGGACGGGAGACTCATTCCCCAACCCCGTTCCGTAAAAAAAAGTTTCTCTCTAAACCTATTTAAATCCCGCAATAAGCAGGACCGGGTCCCCATCTGGGTTCCATTTATTTTTAAACTTTTATTCTTTCACTTATTTTATTAAGTTAATTATAACTAACATATTTTAAATAAAACGTTAGATTTGTTAAAATAAGAAATATGCATGTTAATAAAAAATTAGAATGACATTATTCTCCTTTTTAAATATACAATTCTATCAAGTTTGTATAAATTTTTAATAAATGACTAAAAAACATTATTATAAACATTAATTATGTATTATAAAATGTATTTATTATTTTATTTTATATAATTGGGATGGGATAAGTTGCCTTCTTCCCAAACCCTAACGGGATGAAAAAAGTTTTTTCCAAACCCGTTTCATTAAAAACGAAATTGATAAGTTTCAACAGAACGGATTAAATTGCCATCCTACAGTAATTCTCTCTTTGTAACTTTATCACTGGAAATAAATTATCCAGCTGAAATGGTTCTTCTTTGTTTCCTGCTACTATATTCAAGTTGAGAAGGTGCTTCATCTTTTTGATCGAGTTACACTACTCTGCCCACACTTCTCACAATTGTAATTTCAAATCTTTGGGTCTGGGCTAAGTTCCTTGCATGTTTAGCTGTCTTCATCTTTGCTTCAGTGATTGCTAGGATTTGTAAGCAAACCAAATTCTTTACAGCCGACTTGGGAGTTATTCAACCTTCTTGAATATTACAAGTACCTTTGCAGAAATGAGAAACTCTTCATTCTGTACATGAAGATGATGTTCTTTAGGATTTTGGTGATTCCATGCATTCTTGTCTATTTGACATATATGTTACCGTCCAAGTGGGGTGTGTGAGAAGTGAGAACCCCATTCATGGTGTCTGACAAACTGTAACAAAACCATGTTAAGAAATAACAAACAATTTCCAAAAAATCAGTTTCAAATGAACATTCAGTCTGAAACTAAAATAAAATTTATTATGTCAATTGCAGTTCAATAAAATTCATTTTCATCATATTAATATGCTTGTTTTGTCAAGCTGATACTGAATATATGGTGGGAAGATGCATATCACAACTTTGTGAATCTCCACCCCCTCATAGAATTTCTGCCCACTTGTCATTTTCCTTTCGGTTTGCATATTCTACCCTGCCCTACTCTGTCATAGTATCACCATTTCCAGTCTACGACCATCCACACACAGTGATGAGAACATAAAGCATCAGTAGAGATATAAAGTACATAAGAAATGCAACAAAGCAGGTCCACAATGGAAATTTGGCGAAATGATAGTACATATACCCATCATTGTGCAAATAATTAGAACAACCAGAACTTCAGCTGAGACATCCCATGGCAGGTTCCGTATGTAGACAAGTGCTAAAAACGTCAGTAAACTCATCATATTGTTCATGAATACTGAAGAGTAAATCTGTCAAGAAAAAGATTTTCAAGTGTCAACAGAAATTTATCTCAATTCCTTTAAATAGAGATTAATTGTACCACTGAAGAAAAAATGCTCACTAAGAATGACTATAATCAGATGTTTATCACAGACACTACAAATGTAATGGAATATATTGTTGGGGCAGACTAGAAGCAAAATGGACAAAACAGAGTATTTTTTACAGAACAGAGTAAAGGGAAGTTTTAGAGCTGCAGCTCTAAAAATGCATTTTTTAAATTCTGATTCCTTACAAAACATCTATCAAAACTCTCCTTATATAGGAAATTACATAAGAGATTAAGAAGACATTAAACACAGCCACCTAAACACTTTAGGAGATGAAAAGACTTCAGAGAAGACTTAAACATGAAACTTCTAGACTTTTGAAAATTACAAATTAATTTCTAACACCCCTTCTTAATTTGTGATTTTCAGCTGCATCTTGAATTGCTCAAATTTTTCAGAAGTTACAGCCTTGGTAAGCATATCAGCAGGCTGATCATTGGTGTTGACAAACTTCAAACAAATTTCTCCCTTTGTTCACCAAATCTCGAATAAAATGGTGCCGAAGCTCAATATGTTTTGATCTAGCATGAAATACTGGATTTTTGGTCATTGCTATGGCTGACATATTGTCACAGTAGATGATTGTAGGCTCCTCATTCTTTTGTTGCAAATCAGCCAAAATTCTTCGTAACCAGACAGCTTCACATGCTGCATCTGTTGCTGCAATATATTCTGCTTCTGCTGATGATAATGCAACGGTCCTTTGCTTTCTTGAACTCCATGAGATCACCTTTGAACCCAAGCAGAACAAATAACCTGATGTGCTCTTTCGGTCATCAAGAGAACCTGCCCAATCACTGTCAGTGAAACCTATAATTTTGTTGTCTGCTTCTTTCACATACTTGAGCCCAAGTTTCTTAGTGCCTTGAAGATAACGGAGGATTCGCTTTGCTGCAGCAAAATGAATCTTACTTGGCTTGTTCATGAATCTAGAAATGACATTAACAGAGTGAACAATATCAGGTCTCGTATTTGTGAGATAAATCAAAGAGCCAACCAGGCTTCGAAAAACTTTTGAATCAATCTGATCTGCTCCATCACTCTGCTGCAATTTCTCATTAAGAGACATAGGAGTAGCCACTGGCTTGCATTTTTCCATGTGGAATTTCTTCAACAAATCCTCAACATACTTTTCTTGAGAGATAAAAATCTCTCCCTGTGATTGCTTCACTTGAATCCCAAGAAAGTATTTCATTATTCCTAAATCTGTCATTTCATATTCTTTCATCATGGCCTTCTTGAAATCCTCCAGCATTCTTGGATTTGTGCCGGTGTAGATCAGGTCATCAACATATAAACAAACAGTAAGAAAATCTGTACCTTCTTTCTTCACATAAAGTGATGGTTCACTTGGACTTCTTTCAAAACCTTTTTTATGAAAGTAGCAATCAATCTTGCTATTCCAAGCTCTAGGAGCTTGTTTTAAGCCGTATAGAGCCTTTTTAAGCCGATAAACCTTGTTTTCCTTTCCTTTGACTACATATCCTTGAGGCTGCTCCACGTACACCTCTTCATTCAATTCACCATTTAGAAATGCAGATTTTACATCAAGCTGAAATACTTTCAGCTCCAGTTGGGATGCAATGGCAAGAACAAGTCTTATGGTTTCCATGCGAGCAACAGGAGCGAATGTTTCAGTAAAATCAACTCCAGGCTGTTGTGAGTAGCCTTTTGCTACCAGCCGAGCTTTATGCTTTTGGATACTTCCATCTTCTCTATACTTTGTTTTGTAAATCCACTTTAACCCAATCACATCTCTTCCGTTCGGCAAATCAACAAGTTCCCATGTATGGTTTTTCTCAATGCTGGCCATTTCTTCATTCATAGCTTTTGTCCATACTTCCTCTTTTGCAGCTTCTTCAAAATTTTGTGGTTCATAAGCAAAGAAAGCAACATCACAAGACTGATAAAAATCAGTTAAGGGTCGAACCTTCCTTGGAGGAGATTCTGATTCTGAAGAAACCTCGTCTGATGAGGATGAGCCTAAAAGTCTTGATGGGCTAGCTGCTGGACTTGAACTGGAACTTGTGTTTTGACTTGCTGATGGATGGGAATTTCCATGAAATGTTGCTGGTTCAAGAATCTCAAATGATTTTGGTGCTGATGATGAATCCCCATCCCATTTCCATGCTGCCATCTCATCAAAAACAACATCTCTTGACATTATGAGCTGATTTTTCTTTGGGTTAAAGAGACGATAACCTTTTGATTCATCACTATAACCAATGAAGATAAATTTTTTCCCCTTTTCATCAAACTTTTTCCGCTCTTGAGATGGAATAAGAGCATATGCAATACAGCCAAAGCCTCTAAGTTGATTGACCTGCGGCTTTTGCTTGTTCCATGCTTCAAAGGGAGTCTTGTTTCGAACTGCCTTTGTTGGAGATCGATTGAGAATGTACACTGTTGAATTTACAGCTTCGGCCCAAAATTTATTCGGAAGTCCTTTTCCTTTAAGCATGCTCCTTGCCATTTCTACAATTGTCCGATTTTTCCTTTCCGCCACGCCATTTTGCTGGGATGTATGCCGAATTGTGAACTGCCTTTGAATTCCATTTTCCCTGCAGTAAGAGAGAAAAGGCTTGTAGATAAACTCTCCTCCTCGATCGGTTCTGAGCATCTTTAATTTGTGGCCACTTTGTCTCTCTGCAAGAGCTTGAAACTGAAGAAAAATGGAGAAAGCTTCTGATTTTTTGTTAAGAAAATACACCCACATCATTCTGGTATAGTCATCAACAAAGAGAATAAAAAATCTTCTATTGTTTAAAGATGGAGTCCTGGTTGGTCCACATATATCAGCATGCACCAGCTCCAAAGGACTATGAGCTCTCCATGAAGTTTTTGGAAATGGAAGTCGATGCATTTTTCCAAAAATACAACCTTCACAAATTCTTTCTTTCTTTTCCATGGAAGGAAGACCAATTACCATATTCTTTTGCTTTAACAAAAAGAGACCTTTATCATTTAAATGGCCATATCTCAGGTGCCAAATATAGGATTCATCAACACTTTCAGATTTAAGAACAACTTGGTCACTCAAGGAAGCACCTAGAGGAAAAACTCTGTTTGAAGTCATATCTACTTTTGCCACTGTTGTACTATTCTTTTTATCAAAGATTAGACATTCCTCACCATCAAAGACTAATTTGTAGCCTTTTTGTATCATTTGTCCAACACTTAGGAGATTTTGAGTTAAGCATGGAACATATAGAACATCATGAATAAACTTTTCTTTACCTCCCTTTGTGAGAATAGAGACAATTCCTTTTCCTTCAACATTTTTGGATTTCCCATCTCCAAGCTTTGCTTGAGATGAGTAATTGCCATCTAGCTCCACAAAGATTTCTCGATTTCCTGTCATATGGTTACTGCAGCCACTATCCAAGTACCAAACATTTTGTGAGTTGTGCTCAACATTCATGCAAGAATAAAATAATTGTTCTGCAGCATCTTCCTGTGTGAAATTTGCTTCACTTGTTTCCTTTTTATCTTTATTTTGGTACCAACAATCTCTTTGTGAATGATTTGGTACTTTGCATTTAGTACACTTCCATCTACAATCTTTAGATTCATGACCAGGCTTTTTACAAACATAACAATGGGAATTAGAGTTACCAGATTTTTGCTGAAAAATTGCTCTTCTTCCTCTGCCTCTGCCACGACCTGAGTTTTGGTTCCCACGACCTCTTCCATATAGTCCCCTTCTTTGAGACGAGCCCCCTCTTTGATCTTGCTTTGGATTGAAAAATTTCTTCTCTGATACGTTGACTGTAGATTGAAATGCCTGCTCCAAAGATTGGCTTGAAAACCTGCTCATTCTTTTCTCATGAGTCTCAAGAGACCCCATTAGTTCATACATGGAGAGTTTTGATAAATCTTTAGATTCTTCAATTGCTGGAACAACATGTTCAAATTTTTGTGTCAAACTTCTAAGAATCTTTTCAACAACTTTTTTCTCCTGAATAGTGTCACCGCAGCTTTGAATTTGATTAACTATTTCAGACACTCTAGAAAAATAATCTTTGATACCTTCATTTTCCTTCATCAACAAATTATCAAAATCTGTCCATAATGTTTGAAGCTTAATAGAGATGGCTTTGTCATTTCCTTGAAACTCCATTTGCAGAATTTCCCATGCTTCCTTTGCTTTCTTCACTCTAAAAATTCTGGGAAAGATGGATTTACTTACCCCTTGATGTATCAATCTCAGGGCACTTGCATCCTTCTATATGTTCTCCTTGTGTTGCTTTTTCTGTGCTTGTGTCCAAGTTGAAGGGTCACCAGGTGGTTCTTTATAGCCATCTTCAATTATATCCCACAGATCTTGAGAAATAAAGATAGTCTGCATTTGAGAACTCCAATAATCATAACTTCCACCATCAAATATTGGAACTTGATTTGGAGAATATGCAAACAACATAGTTGAGGAACTTGCAGCCATATGGACTCAAAAGAGGGCAGACAAGCTACACGAAAAATATGAAATGGGGACTGGAAAAATTTCTGCTTTGATACCAAAATTTGTTGGGGCAGACTAGAAGCAAAATGGACAAAACAGAGTATTTTTTACAGAACAGAGTAAAGGGAAGTTTTAGAGCTGCAGCTCTAAAAATGCATTTTTTAAATTCTGATTTCTTACAAAACATCTATCAAAACTCTCCTTATATAGGAAATTACATAAGAGATTAAGAAGACATTAAACACAGCCACCTAAACACTTTGGGAGATGAAAAGACTTCAGAGAAGACTTAAACATGAAACTTCTAGACTTTTGAAAATTACAAATTAATTTCTAACATATATATGGATAAGATCATAAACAGAAGATTAGTGCTATTCATAACTTTTCTCAAAGATCATGAACATTAGTGTCAATTTCTAGTGTGTCCAGCCACCCTACTTAGATCAAGGCATAGACAGGAACTTAAAAATGGTTGCACCAAATATGCAAGTTTCCATAGATGCTGTAATGAAAATATGGGAGCATAAGAGGAAACAAACCTCTGAAAATGATAAAGAAATTGCGTCTTGCGTCTTCTGTCTGGCAGAATTGATTAATGACAGTGCCATTCTCATGTTTAAAGCCAAAGGGATCACAAAATAAGTGACATAGAATGAAGAGAGATTACAGCACTAGCAAAATCTGTGACAGTTCCAGTGAGGGGTGATCCAAGTAGTAGTAGAATAATAGTCCCTAGAAGCACTTGAACAGTGGCCTTAAAGTAATTCCTCCAAGATTTTTGAGCACTCCCTTTAGACACCACCCTCCATTCTTCTTCCTTAGCTTTCTGCATATCCAGTACTTAAACAATCACAGGTCTAGTTGTGCTAAGCATTGCCATAGATAATTTCATGAGTCAACTTATACCTGATGATGGTCTTTAATAACAAAATTTTCATTTTTGTCACAGATATATTTTAGTAGTCCTCTCTCAAACTCGTCCTTGTCAATATGATCATCACCAGAGGTATCAAATATTTCAATGACTTTCTGCAGTAACTCCCCCTCATCCAAACCAAAATCATCTTGTAACTGTAGTCCTAGGATCAGCACTCTCAATTCTTCTTTTGATATCTTTCCACTCCCATCCTTGTCGATTTTACAAAATATCCTATTAATACATAAAAGAGGAAATTAATTAGAATTAAGCTAATGGCAGTATTAGGGTTCGCAAAACCAAAAAAAAAAATCTAACAAGAGTGGTATATGTGGAACTGACTGAACCAGTGGTAATGCTCTTAGAAAAGTTACAAGTTTGATTAATGAGATAATTTTGTCAGCTGCTGATTTTGATGCTTGCGAGTTGGGGCTGTATGCATGAATACAGAGAAAAAAGAGCTTCCTAAAGAGCTATGAATATACAAGTACAGGAAATTAGTGGTTCTTCATTTTACTTCATAGCATTCTAAGACAAATATTCTGTTACCAAAAGAAAAAAGTGCAAATGATCATTAGATGCAGCAATACCCAAAAAATTAAGTCAGAGAACTCACTGTCTTATGAATTGTATATTTGGTCTGCCATGACTGGTGAGCAGTACTAGTAACTTGTCCTTGACAAACTTACTTAGCAAATACTCAAATCTCCTGTTCTGAATCCATGGCCGGAAAACCTGCACAGATATTTAAGATATGGCCAAGTAATTACATGAACTTTTCTGATTTTTCTTGTGCTTATGCTTGTGAACATTTATTGTTCGTCAGTGAATGTTTAATTGATGAACCATTTTGTGTTTGTTATCATGTATCAACTCTGTATACATGTATATACAGAGAGATTTATTTTTATGGTTGCATTTTCTAAATGAAGTTATTATCTGTAGCTTATCTTTTTCTTTTCTTTTTTTAACTAATGGAGTTGAAATGGCATTATTATTCTTTCCAAACTCAGATAAATTCAATGGTTCTACTTCTCCCTCTTGTACTTCTGAGCATGAGCTTTTCAATGTTCAAGTAGATATAATAAACTTAAATATTTACTCCAGACATTATTTGTTTTGGGATAAAAATTGAAGGAAAAAAAAAAAGATCACGATGACAGTTCATTCTGGATATATATAATTTATGCTCTTCAGATTTCAAATGACCTGATAGATGCAGTAAGCAAACAGGAAAGCAAGTGTAACAAGTAGAGAAACAAGGATTGTCACTCGCGTCCCCAAATATGAATTGAGGATTTTTGCTAGTTGAAGAATGAGAAATGGGACCATGGATAGAATCATGACTATTGCTGTCTTGCTGGTATCATCATCAGTTCTAACACCAAAAACTGCAGAAAGAGCGCACCACTTTGTTGTATTAGCAATTTACCAACACAAGTCAATAAGATGAGGGAATGAAGAAACAAACCAGTTAGACTGAATGGTTTCGCATATTCGTTTTTTGTTGAATTCGAAGCCTCTGAAAGATCAAAGCAGCCGAAAGCAACACATAAGCCCCATATTAGTGTTAGAAGCATGACTGCTGATCCTGCAAGTATGCTCATTCCCATTGTCGCTTGTTCTCCTGCACTTTCTCTGCTTGCTGAAAGTCCAGATGCTGAAAAGAACATACTCAGATATTTCATTACCCTTATCAAATTTTGTTGATATGTAGCTGAATGTGAGATAAAGAAAACTGAACTTATTAATTACTTTATGATGCTTCAACATTTAGTTTTTATTGATTATAATTTTACCAATATAGACATGTGAATGCATACAGAACCAAATTTATAATTAAAGAACTTACTATCTAGTTAAATTAGCTATGAAACCTGAGCAATAATATATAAGACATAATTCATATATGAAATGAGATATAAGTCTTGAACATATTCATATCCTAAACTATGCTTTGTGTGAACTAATGATATAGTATGAAATAGAAATCGTCTGCATTGTTTTCCTCATTCTTGCTGAATTACAGTAACTTCACAGACTTTGAGGGTTAGTCTATAAGGTACTTCAGGCCGAATGGTTTTCAATGTCCCATGAGATTTTTCTTTTTCAAGGTAAAAAATGATAAATTTATGGTAAGTCAGTGTTAGATTCTGGACTGTCAATTTGGTGCAGAAATCTGAATGTGTTTCATGAAATACACTGCAATAGATGAATGCTTCAAGATGTGTTATGGACACTGTTAAAATTAAAAGAAAAATATAATAGAAAAGAAGAAAGAGAGAATGGGAAAAACCAAGCGACTACATTGTATTATATTGAATTGATAAATAATCTACATAATGGACCTCCTTATATAAGAGAGTATATGAGAGTCCTAAAAGGAAAAGAAAATAAATACTGTGATGGCTAACCCTAATATCACAATAAGATAGCTAACCCTAATATACTTATAATATACTTCTAACAAGCCTCCTCAAACTCAAGGTGGAGAAGGAGAGATCAACATGAGTTTGACGATAATATCTCATAGGCATCCTGAATAGTAGTGGAGTGACGACTGCATCAAACAATATGTCATAGTGAAGATATCTTCAACTAATGATCTGAAGAGGCTGAACACGTGTGACGTCTGCAGACTACTTGACAAAGCATGAATATGAATGAAAAATGTGTGAAGAAGCCTTTGTTGATGAAGCTAATTACTTATGAGGGCTGACACGTAACTAATAGGATCTCACAACACCATGTGAGAGCTTTCGCGGAACACATATCTGATAAGATTTAATACGCGGGAGGAGGAACATCGCTATAGAAACCTCACAAGAGTGAGAGCTGAGGAGGAACAGACACATAGTTGAAGATAAATGACACGCAAGAAAGCGAACGTCACTAAAAACCTCACATGAGTGAGAGATGACGAGCTAACACATAATTGAGGAGAGGGGTGACTTCGTTATAAAGACCTCACATGAGTGAGAGATGTCGAGCAACGATTCAATATGTATTGTAGAATGCCCAACAAATAGGAGAATGCGTGCAATGACTGTCATGGCAGAACATGCAGCAAATATAGGCTTACGTGTTGCAAATTTGCCTTGAATAAAAGAGACACGTGAACAAGACTGTCGTGACAGAACACGCAACGAAAGAGAAGTGTTGAAATAAGCCCAATGAAATCAAAAGAAGCTTCACAAAATAGTCATAAAAAAAAAACACATTGTGATATCATCATCGCAAGATTCTCCGCCATTAATTATCACCGATCAAGAAAGAAGGAGCCTACACCAACTTAAGATTGATGTTCCAACTTGCGGCAGATTGATGTTCCAACTTGCGGCACATTGATGCACATGAGTATCTAAAACTGATATTCTCAGATTGATATTCTAACTGCAGCAGTGTTGATAGCATATAGAGTGCCTTGATTTTAGTGGGGCAATAGGAAGATGGATCTCACCAAAGACTTGCCGAAACAAGAACACAAACTAGAAACGATTGCGGAAACAAAAGGATTTAGAATTGTGACTCTGATACCATGTTAAAATTAAAGGATATAATATAATAGAAAAGAAGAAAGGGAGAAGGGAAAAAACCCAAGCAACTACATTGTATTATATTGAATTGATAAATAACCTACACAATGTACCTCCTTCTATAGGAGAGTAGATGAGAGTCATAAAAGGTAAAGAAAACAAATACTGTGACGGCTAATCCTAATATTACAATAATATAGCTAACGCTAATATACTTATAACATACACTATCCTAAATACAGTATTTGCCCCTACCAAATTTTGTATAGGTGTGCAAATTGGTATCCCGCAAATAATTTAGGCCAAGTCGGATATTTTGTTACTACAGATTAACAAAATCTGTAGAGGTTTTGAAAAAGTACCCGAGTGACCGACAACTACGGCGAGTCTGCACCATCTAAGTGCCACAATGCAACCACATAGCCCACTATCCCGCTTCCCATGGGGTACACTTTCTTGGGCAAACCCAACTTGATGGTGTAATCCATTTGCTAGAAAGCAAATGCTTATTCCACCCAAGTAGTTATATACACCTTTAGCTTTTTTCTCCTTTCATTGACAAGTCCTATTACGTAAATAAGCCTCCAAAATCCACTTCTTTTTGTTTCTTATTATGAAAATATTTGACAGTAAGAAATACGTGGCAACTTGGAAGCAATATACTAGTCTTTTAACCACACTCTTCAATTCTCCCCACACATCTTAATTTTCCCCACAGAAGTAATCTCAGAGCTACTTATTCAAATTTCATGTGCATATTTATTGTTTATCAGACAACTCTCAGTAATTAAAATTGAGTCTATAAGAACTAGGAAAATGGTTGCATAACGGTTTTCTTACTTCTAGATATAAGGTAGTGGGATTCACATATTATTATCATAGTGAATTTCATAAAAAATGGGGTGAGAAAAATCGTTAAAAACCATACAAATTATTCTTCCTTAGAATTCTTCCAATTGCACCCAAAGTTAAGATATGTTATCCATTACATAGAACCCAATAGAAAAAATATGTACTTTTGGCGACGTACATTATTACCGATGCCCACTAAAGCGTCGCTAAAAGTACCTATTAGCGACGCACAAGGGTGCGTCGCGCAAAGTGATAAACAATCAATGTTCCTGCGCATAAAAATGGGTGCAAACCTTTTAGTGACGCAAAATGGACCTTTAGTGCGTTGCTAATAATGAAGTCTTTTAGCGACGGACTGGTGTGCGTCATTAATAGTCTGCGTAAAAGAAACGATGTCATTTCAGTTAGTTTTGGCGACGCTCAAGGACTTATTAGCGACGCTCGATGTGCGTCGCAAATAAGTCCCCCTATTTTTTCCCTCATGACCAAATCTTATCTCTCTCTCTCTCTCTCTCACAATCGTAGTGTCATCGCCGACCATCGTAGTCGCTGTCGCCACTGCCATCACCCACCACCACCGTCGATTGCTAGCCCAGCCTAGCTGTCCATTGCCGCCTCTCTCTCTCTCTCTCTCTTTCAAGTAAGTAATCTCTCTATGTGCATATGGTTTGAAGCAAGACAACATTGTTCTATATTTGATCAAGTGCTTGATATCTTTAGCATGTTTATCATTATCATTTTTATATTTTCCACCCCTAATTAATTTAATCTCAAGCCAAATTAAATTGGTTTCATTCTTATCTTTATTTTTCATTTATTTGAGCTAAATCATGGGCAGGGCCATGTATATTCGAATGGTGTTAGTTAATCTCATTGACTTTGAAGAAAAAGCTTTCATATATATATATATATATATACATATTGTGGATTTTGGACTATTTCTGTTAAATGAAGTCTAATAAAATTAGGGAAATAAAACAAAGTGGATCAATTTATAATTTTTTTTTTTTTTAAAAAAGATAAGTTAAAGAAGTTGAAAGTGGAACCAATACAACTTGACAATATTTATTCTAACTTTTTTTATGATTTAACTCTAAAAGTTTAAGAACTTTATCTAGAATTGTATATATATTACATGAAATTTTTTTATACAAAGTTTACCAACATAGATGAGGAGGAAGATTTACTTTGTATTTCACATTTATAAAAATTTAAGGGTAAGGAAGTGACATAATTTAATTGCATGCTATAAATACTTTGTTTTATGGATGAATCATATTAAATTTTAACTTTATTATAAGATAAGCCATATTAATCGGATTATGAGAAAGTCAATTTGATTATATAAGTTTTGATTTTTAATTTAATTATATTTTATAGTGCTAAATTTGAGATAGAAATTTAGGGGGGGGGGGGAAAGAGAAGTGAAGCTTCATTTTTTTTAGTTCTCTAATAAACATTAAGTGGTATCTTTATTAGGTGTTTGAAATGATCAGAACTATAACTATCTTAATGGTAGAAAGTAGTTAAAGAATCTAACTCTATGTAGTAGAAGTCCTCTCTATTTATAATAAAATTTGTGACCAATCATCTCTTACAGAGAACACAAGAAGCTTAGTCCATCTTTTATCATCCACTATCTATATTGTGTAAGAGTGGTGTAAGTTTCTTCAAATTTGTACTAACCTGTCCAAATGATAAATTAGACTTGCACAAACTTACGACATTAGGTTTAAATCCCTGATTTGCAACTTATGCAACTTTTCGCTCCAAAAAGGCCCATTATGGGGTTTTGACGGACCAAAACAACAGAGATCGGCCTAGTTACCCCAAAACCCCATCACACACCTCAAAAATGACAATGTAGACTTGTACAAACTTACAAAATTTGGTTCGGATCCCTAGTTTGCAACTTATGCAACTCCCCGCTCCGAAAAGTGACTACTTCAGGGTTTTGACGGACCAAAACACTAGATATCGGCGTAAATACCCCAAAACCCAATCACACACCTCGCAAGTGACAAAGTAGACTTGCACAAATTTACAACACTCGGTTTGGATCCCCCAGTTTGCAACCCCCGGTTTGCAACTTATACAACTTTTCGTCGTTCTTGCTACTTATGCATGCAAATTTTTTTTTATGACAATATTTTTATATCCATATATATTTAATAAGTGTTCTAATATATATTATTTGATTATCATTTCAAATTGATCGAGATTATTGCGTCTGCATCGCCTCCTTCGTGCATCGGGACTTGCTTTTCTTATTTATTTTTTTTTTGTTCTTTTCCTAGACATTTATAGTTACATTTTCTAAGACAATTTTTAATATTTGTATATATTGAGATGATTGCAATTAATTTCATATATATTTATATATGAATACATTTATCTTTTAATATATTTATTTTATAATGTTTGAAATTGTTTTATATCAGGATGATTGATACAAGTTTTAAACAGGAATAAAACACAAGAAAAGGAAAAGTCAGGTCCAAAATAGGGCCCAAAAAAACAAAAAACAAACTTTTAGCGACGCATAGAAGGTGTCGCTAAAAGTCCCACATATTAGTTTTAGCAACGCTTCACGGTCATCACTAAAAGCACACTATTAGTGACGCATAAAATTCGTCCCTAAAGCTGTATAATCATTCCAATAACACACTTTTTGTGACGCCTTCTGTGCATCGCTAATAATAAACTATTAACGACACCCATCTCATGCGTCGCTAATAATATACTATTAGCGATGCCCATTGATTTCTTTACATAGCATTAGAGACGCCGCACCCGATTATTAGTGACGCACACAGTATGTCGCTAACAGTCACTATTAGGGATGCATATTCTTGTACATGCCGCTAATAGTATTAGCGACGTACACTTGTGCGTCGCTAATACTCTTTAGCGTCGCTAATAGTACCATTTGCTGTAGTGACCATTAATAAAGTGGGAAAAAAATGTCAATTTATTATCTTTTATCTTGAGCTACGACTTAGTTTTTAAAGTCAAACAAAGTGCTAGTGCCATTAAAATACAGATATAACAAGTGTTTGGATATGCAACTCAAAAGTATACAAAAATTATGACCTATTTAAAGGACAAACCTAGTGCATGAAATTTCTTTCACTGCAAAGAATCTTATCCCGCAAAAGAAGAAACTGTTTTCATGACTCGTATCCGTGACTTCTATATCACAATAAAACAACTTTACTGTTGCGCTAAAACTCTCCCTCAAATTATGACCTTTCTAGGACCATAAAATATAGAAAATGAACATAACCTTACAATCTCTATATGTGAACATGAAAATTATGTTAAACCAAGAAAAAAAAAAGAATAGAAAAAAGAAGAAGTAAAAGATCATAAATGATAAAACAGTCTCAAGAAGTCAATGAACCTCATAGTCCTTGGCTATGAATAATTAACAAAAGGCCAAAATCCAAATCTATAGTGATCCTCAATCAGGACCACAACTTCTTTCCTCTTGTCATGTCATGGGAATGTGCCCGATATCATCATAACTAATTTAACTTCTGGTAAAAATAATATATTTTTCAACAACTTAATCTAATTGTAAATTATAAATAAGTAATCAACTTCTTGTAATTAGTGCGTTAGAAAAAAAAATTAACTCTTGACAAGAGAACAATTGCACAGGTCAAGACATGACACTACAAATGACTTTATTCTCTATTAATTAACTGAAAACAACCAAAGATGAATTTTCTTTTTTCACGTGGGGTAATAAGAGTATAAGTCCATTTTTGAATAAAGAATGGACTTCTCTGCACCATTCCATGATGATAACTCGTCAACTTCGCATTTTTCAAGCTGTAAAATTTCCATTTGAGAAAATATCCTACATACACACACACACACGTCCAAAAAGTGCATAAATATGTGTACGGACAAACATCAATACATACAAATGTATATAGGAATATTGTAAGTTTTGCTTTAAAATATTGGAAGACTCAAATTGATGTTTAATTGTCGTATATATGATCATAAATTTATCAATTATGTATATGGTAAATGAAAAAGGATGAAAAGTTGCATTGTAATTTGTACATGCACTATTCTAAAAGAACCATGATTTTTTGACTAAATCATATTGCTTTCCGGAACTCTTTCAGAAGAGGGGAAAAAAAAACTTAATAAAATGTCAACCAGAAGCCAATACATACATACATACATACATACATACATACGAATATATATTTAAAAAATAAGGAGCGTACCAAGCGTCATTACTACCATTGGGATTGTACCGAGGATGTGGAATAAACTAGCACCAAAGAAACCCGGTCCAAAAGTCTGAAAGAATAGCTCAGAACCAGCTGAGATATAGTTATCCCCAACGTAGAGCAAGTACTCGTATAACAATATAAGGAGGAGCAGCCCCAGAGGATCTGTTGTGCATGGCAGGAAGCTGTAACTGGGGGTGCAGGTCACTGTTGATTCACCAAGATTCAGCTCAATAATGGAAGATTGTCTTGCCTGATTGTCTACACCATCAGAAATCAAACTGAGGTTTTCTCTAGCCAAACGGCTATAACCCAAATGTGTCATGAGGAGGAGAAGAAAAAAGATGGATGTGGCTCTAATTATCTTCATAACGTTTCTTTTTCCTGGTGCAGAAATGGTGAGGATAGGAAAAGCAGAAAATAAAAAGAGTATTGCGCCTTGAGCCTTTTTAAAGGACATTTAGCTGGACAAAGACGCCAATTGGAAGTTGACTCGTGGGTTTCTTCCCTCTCTTGGTAGAATTTTCCCTCTTATTTGAAAAGTACTACCTTCTCCTTTTTATGATGCATTTTTAACTTTTCTAAAAGCTTATCTCCGAGAAAGGCAGCAAATATTTAGAAAACACATTTTTTAATGGTGTTATCATGTTATTTTTTAGAGCTCCATGGAATGAAAGTAAATTTGTTATTTCTCTCAAATATAGCAAATTTACTGCCTTCTCTCAAATATTTGTTTAATACAAAACTCAAAAGTAAATTTTTTTAATAAAAGATAAAATAATGTGAATTGCATAATTAAAATAAATAAAATACTATACTTTCTTATTTTTATTGGAATGCCAAAAAAAATTCATGTGAAAAAAAAAAATTTCAAAACCTCCCACAAATTTTTTTTTGACTCCGACTTTGACTATATTATTTAAAATATAAATTTTGATATAAAAATTAAAAATATATAATATTTCTCAACTTATAACTATTTAAATTATCAAAATTAAAAATATATAACATTACTTAATTTACAAATATTTAAATTATAATGAAATTTATATGTGGGATGGTCATGTAAATAATTTTTTTCTCGACAGTAGAAAGATAGGGATAAAATAGGGAGAAGACTTGGTTGAATAAAAAAATAAAATTATATTTCGATTAAAATAAGTGGGTGACTTTAATTATTGGCGGCTAGTATTAAATTGTCACTTATGTACGTAAAACCAAATGAAGTGATTTGGTGGGGAAAAAAAAAAAAAAAAGGACCAATTGAATTAACTTCCTTTTGAGAGTCTGACATGGTGGCTTTTCGTAAGGAAAACGGTGAGCGTTGAACTTTCCTTGGCATTGTTTTATACGGAAATCAGCTTGTCCAATGCAAGCCCTCCAAGTTTGCGGACCTGGCTCCCCCCTCCATTACCCGTCCATCTCAAGTCTTTTTTTTTTTCAAAATAACAAAATTATCTTTTTATATATTTTTTTTAATTTTTAAAATTTTTCCTTCTTTTTTCATTTTCTAAATAAATATTAATAAAAAATTTAAATTTATTTTTATATTAATATAAATTTATTATTTATCTTCAATTTATTTTTAAATAAATAATAATAAAAATCTTTTAAAAAAAGTTAGTGAAAGTTTATCAAAATTGAAAAAATGTAAAAATAAATAAATAAAAATAATAGTTTCATCATTTTGAAGAAACAAATTGACTAAAGGGAAGTATCTGTATATTGTCAATAAAAGCATGTAAAGTTAGTGTAATTTTAAAAATCTCAAGAGATGACATTGTAATTGTTATAAGCCTCAAGAGAGTTAGTGTAATTTACTCTTTATTATTTAATTATTTTTAATAAATACATGATGTGATATGCATTTCAAGAATTTTAATATCAATTTTGTAATAGAATCGTATTTTAAAAATGCAATTTTAAACTCATATTTTGAAAATGCGATTTTAGATTAACCTTTTGCATGCAATTAAATTAATTAAACCCACATTAAAATCGCATCTTTAAACGAGTTTAAATTTGCTTCTTGAAGCTACGATTTTAAACTTGCATATTGAAGATGCAAGTTTATTAATAACTGTATTGTTCAGCCCACCCCATCTTAGCTATTTAAAACTTTATATATTTCTCTATCAAGCATCTTTTTTTTTTTTTCCGTGCAATCACTTCATACAACTATATTTATGTGTGAAAGTGTGTTAGGTCTCGAACTAGAGTAGGTTCAATTTTTTTTTTCTTTTGATCTTTTTGCTCCCCAAATCTTAAGAATCAATTAATTGAAAGTTTTATGTTAGTTCAGACGCATTAGCTTTCAAAGTATCCTTCGGGACTCATGTTTTTTCGGACGATCACTTTACGTAACTATATTTATACATGAAGGTGTGTTAGGTCCTGGTCTAAAGTCAGTTCAATTTTTTTTTTTTTGACTTTTTTGCCCCTCAAATCGTAGGAATCAATTAATTGAAAGTTTTAAGTTAGTTTTATTGTGTTAGTTTTCAAAGTACCCCTCGGGGGCGCATGTTTTTTCGTGCGATCATTTCACGCAACTATATTTATAGGTGAAAGTGTGTCAATCCCGGTCCAGAGTCAATTTGATTTTTTTGATATTTTTAGCCTCCAAATCTTAGGAATCAATTAATTGAAAGTTTTAAGATCAAAGTACCCCTTTGGGTTTATGTTTTTTTTTTTTTTTTTGTGATAATTTCAAACAACTATATTTATGCATGAAGGTGTCTTAAGTCCTGGTTCAAAGTCGCTTCGATATTTTTTGACATTTTTGGCCCCCATAAAAATACTTGATAAAAAGAATGTGTAGAAATATATACATGCATTATCTATAATAAAATGTGTATGACACATACGTTTGATTTATATATACAAAAAGCTTATATATGTGAATCACCTCCCCCCCCCTCAAAGAAGAAAGGAAGTGCCACATGATGGTATCTTCCTATTCCATATAGGTCGTCGATCCTGCTTGGTTTGGGATCAAATGTTGTGTGTCCTGTGTAAGCTGCGATGAACCAAAGTCAATGTTTGTGGATTGAAAAACTCTACCACATCCCTTGCCTCTCGTATATACTCTATGTAACACCCTGACCCAATTTATTAATAATTAGTTCGCTAATTATTAATTAGCATTGATTTAAAGAATAATCGAGGGAGTTACTTGGGAATCTCTCGGCGGTCACGATAGAGCAATAGAATAATTAAACATGTCCAGAGAAGATGGTGTAACACCCGAACAAAATTACTGATTAATTCGGTGAAATAATGCCGTTTCAACACTGACGAAACTCGAATTAGCAAACCATGACGGCCACAAATAGATAATAACTGACACGGAGCCTTTGACACCTAGGCTAATTCAAATAGGAACTGACCGGAAGAAACCGCGTCGAAAAAGGAGCTACGGAATGAAAGTTTGAAAGGAAACACTGAAAACGGAATTTGGTGCCAACCAAACGAGGCCTTAGCTTAAAATGGTGGAAAAATAACCACACATGGGGTCAAGGGGAATTGAACCCTTGACCTATGGTGGAAAGAACCTTTACTCAAAAATTTACCATTTGGCCACAAACACTTTTATGCTTTATTATACATAAGATATATACATATATCATATAAAGCCCATAAGTTCTGAATGTCAACAATGAGGTGGCAACCCCTCATTGGACCACTACACCCACCAATTAAATTTCATGCAAATTTAAAGAAAAGTATAAAATATATAGATGAAATTATGTATACTTATATATACCGAAGGCTATTGCGTGTGGGGATGTATATTCAGAAATCAGAAGTGTGTGTGGTATACAGATATAGAGAAAGTGGAGAGTGGGCTAGAAAGAGAAAGTCCATGTGAGGACTTGCATGAGTGTTGACCATGGTGTGTGCTCCACTTAAATACACCATGTCACGACCCGAAACCCACCCTATGCGGATCTCGTATCGCGGGGCTGACCCGAAGGCCGTCCCTACTTTTTCCTTTTTATTCATTCCTGTATCATAGTACTAATATGCAATGTACTAGAATTTTAAACAATGTATAGCGGAAGCCTTTATCAATTACAGTAATCCAGCGGAAGTCTTTTTAAATACATGACATAGTTCAACATAATTCAAAATGAGCACTAAAACGTAACCAGCACCCGGGGGTGGTGAATACATGGGAGAACTAACATAGACTGATACAATACTCCAAAACTGTCCCCCTACGCTCTCAGACTCCTACTGGGGTCTCGCAGCGTCATCACCTGAAATGGGGGGTAAATGGGGGGTGAGCTACAAAGCCCAGTAAGTAAAACAGATCTCCAACACTGGTATCGATGATCAATGTGAATCCATGAATAAGATAATGATAGCCAATCATAAAGAAGGAGATGCTGTGATAGCCAATGAACATAATTGCCACGAGGGCCAATGGAATAATTGCCACGATATATATCAACAATGAAGTACTGCCACAATGAACCGTTCACAATCAAATCAATCAATGTAAGTCTTTCAAGACTTAAAGAATTATAAGGAATAATGCCATTCAACCATCAAGTTCTGTCAATCATAAGAGATGCCTTTATTCTGTAACATGTCAGTGAATTTGCAATGCAATGCCAGTGAATATGCAATGCAATGCTAGTGAATATGCCAATTAATTTGCCGGTGGAGAGCCTTCGAGGAATTCATTCCTGCCACCTTTCCTTTTTATGCAATGCCAGTGAAAATGCAATGAGATGCCAATGATCATGCCATTCATTTGCCGGTGGAGAACCTTCGAGGAATTCATTCCTGCCACCTGTCCATTCATGGACTTGACCCTTAGGTCTCCAGTCAATACAGAAGCATCGGATGGATATTGTGACTGAGCACAAATCCGGTATTCATAACATATCATGAGCATTCGTGATTCCATAGAAGTATAAAATGGAATATCATAGATTCAATAAAAACATAACTGTACGCCTTTCAAGGCATAATAACAATGATACAACAGTCAATCAATGTCCACATGATAGAACAATATCACTTTGTGGATAGTAATAACATGAGTTGCTTTCAAGCACAATGAAACATGATAACAATGATACATCAGTCAATCAAATGTCCACAAGATAGAAAATATCGAACTGTGGAACACAAGGATATGAATACATTCAAGAGTACAAGTTTGGCAGTATAGAATAAATTCGGCTTGTGGAAACACCACATGTAAGAGAGGATGTCCACTTACATTTATCGTGATTCTATCTCAGAATTCCGTGAGTGTACCCTTGCCTTTGGAGCTTCCTATATATCAATGAATACGTTTTAGAATAAATTCTATTCATCATATTCTATGCTTTTCCATCATAAGTATTTCAAATACTAATTTAAACTTTACCATTGAGTCCGGAATACCGAAGAAAGTCGGTTTAGGCTTTCGCGGAATTCCATTTGGACTTCCGTACTAACAAGGGTAAAATAGTCATTTTGCACTTTTACGGTATTTTATCCTTCGGGGTCTTATCTCATAAAACGGACCCCACCATTGGACTCAGAACGTCCGAGATAATAGATTTTGACTATTCATTTGCCTTGTTTGGACTTCGTTTGACCTCCTTTTGGAATAGGGGCATTATTGTAAAAATTAATATTTAATTAATTTTTATATTTGGGCAACAGTGTAATTTTTCAAAACTTTTGGGGCCGGTTCATAAATTCCATAAGCTGCGGTCTGAACCAGTTGGTTCAGACCTAAAAACCCTAAACCGGTCCTTCCTTCCCTTGAACCAAACGGTTCAATTCCTTTTAAAAACCGGATTCCAATAAACCTGGTTTTAACCCTTATCCATGGTTGGAATAAGTCCAAACCCAATTTCTATTTCTTATTCCCATAGCCAAACAGCCCAATTCATTTAAATTTAAAACCCAAAACGACATAGTATCATGCCCAATTCATATCCGGTCGGGTACCGACCCGACCCAAACCCAAACCCGGATCATCTTAACCCGATATGGCCCCCGAACTTCCGGTCATCTTCCCCGACCATTTTTCCGGTTACAGTCACCGGAACAGTGAACTCTAGCCACCGATCTTCACTGTTTCACTCCCATTTTCATCGCTTTTTAAATCTTTCTATGCCAAATCATTTCCCCAATCTTAAACTTCCTTCTAAGCCATTTTAAACCTTAGGAAACCACGGTTTCCCTCACTGTTCTTCCCCAGTTTCCGGCCAATTTTTCGATCAGTTTTATTTTTCATTTTCCCTATGATCTCTTCATCATTTTTCATTCTTTCTTTTTCCTTTAGTTTTCTGTACTTGTAAGGTCTAAATCTAGGTTATTAGAACACCATTTTATGCATGAAATACTAGAGAAATCCAAGCTACCCGAATTATCCCTATACCTGCAACTTCGTTTTTCTCCATGGTTTTTACACCATTTAGCTTCATTCTTTTTGCATTTAAAAGCTAATATCATGCTTATGAAGACCCTAACTCTAAATCAAACATTCATGCTTAGAATTTTTAAAAAAAATAGAAACATTAGCTCACCTTGTTTTTCGGTTTTTCCTTGGTGTTGAGCCCTTCTTTGACCCTCCAAACTTCCCTTTCTTCTTCTCCTCTTCAGTTCCTGACTTCCTCTTTTCTTTCCTTCCTCTCATCTCATCAACCCGTGCATATATATATAGTTATACAAAGATTTCATTTTTTTCTCTCTCCTCCACTCTTTCTCTCTCTACTTATTCAGCCAACCCATCCGATGGCCCCCTTCTTTCCCTGATTTAAGGCTAGTGTTCCCTCCACTATTGATGGGTGGGAGACAAGGTGCACTAGGCATCTTTTATACTTTTATATTTTATCACTTTCTATATATATATATATATATATATATATATATATATATTATACCCACTTTACACACACACCACATGCAATATTATTTTATATGTATAATTCTCAATTATACATATTTTATGTATCTATACGCGTATACGTATTGTGGCACGCTTTACGATGCAATGTTCCGGGGTGCTCGGGTGTTATATCCCGGGGTCCTCGGGTGTTTCCCAGAACCTGTTATACAGTTCAATCATTTTCCATTTCGAGTCATTCATTTCCATGAAATACCGTAATATACATTTTTTACCTTTCAAGTTACACAGTTTAACCGACTTATCTCGGTATACGTGACGTATCCCGGGTCGGGATATTACACACCATGAAGGAGAAAACTGAGGCACACGACTGGGACTATGAGGCTCTGAGGTGCCAAGGAACTGAACCATGGATGGGAAGGAAGTTCACTGTTGAAAGGTAACCTCAGAACTGTTTGATTTCTGTTTAGGTTATTGCTACTGTTTTTGATGTTTCGGACCCTAAGAACTGCATGCATGTAACTAAGATGTTAAGGGGAAGAAAATGAGGGAAAATGGACTAGGGTTGAACCCATGTTGGACACTAAACCATGATAGACCGAAGGGGGAACATTCTGGGTTTTTAAAACTTTAATCTAAGCTTGGTTTGATGCACATAGGCGTGAATATCATGAGAAATGGAACCCAACACAACTTAAATGGACCAAGATGGTCCAAAAATGAGGGAGGAAGAGGTAGTTGCAAGTTCGGTTGGCCCAAAATGATAATCTCTCAACCCACTGATTTTGTGAGTTTTAAGTGTTCCAAACAAACCCTAAGTGTCCTATAAGGTCCCTATGATCGAAATAAGGAGTCAAAACAGTTTGAAGTGGCACAAAAATGAAACTGAAAGGTCGCCGGAAAACCTGCCATCACCGACGCCGTGACCTGTAACTCACTGTTTGACGGCCAAAATGTGGTCCAATCGAAAATATAAAAACGTATTTGAAATCCTTACAAAGTTTTCCTTCAAACCCTGTTGGACCGAGACCAAACCTCCACCGGAATCTCCGTGCCGTTGTCGGAGAAGACGACTGTGGAGAGGGAACCCAGTAAACCCTAATTTGGTAGGGGTGACTCTGTTGGGCCGGATCTGGATTCTGGTCGGAACCCGACCCATTGCAAAAACAGTTAAGTGACACGTCGCCGTTTCAATAAGTGTTTTAATTTAAATTTGAAATCTGACTGTTTGGTAACACGGATATGGAATCTGAAATCAGGAATTAGCTTAACCTCAACACGGATAAAGGCCAAAATTGGGATAACCAGAATATTGTATTCCGATTCTGTGTAATTAATTGAACTGGTTGGTTTTAAGGATTTTGGACCGATTCAACTCTTGTACCCTAAAACCATTTGGTCTGAACCCCTAATTTATGAAATTAGTTTTAGACCCCAAATGTTTTCTGAAATTATGATTTAACCCCAACTGTCTTACAATATTGTACACTGGCCCAGACTTTTAAGAAATTGTGCATTTAAGCCCTTGAAGAATAATTAATTAATAAAATAATTATTTTAATTATTTTATTTAATAGGTAAATTTACTATTTTACCCCTAGACATTAAATATGTCAAACGGAGTCCAAATAAAATAAATAAATAGTGTATTCATACCATTTTGGGCATTTCGAACTCAACGGTGAGGTCCGTTTAATGAACCAAAGTTCCAAAAAATACAGACACATAAATTGTAAATGACTAAATTGCCCCTAATGATACCCAGGGCCAATTGAACATAAAAGATAGTCCAATTTAACTATGTCGGATACTCTGGACCTAATGGTGAGGTCCATTTTATGAATTGAAGTGCCGAAAAATATGACGCATGAAATTACCAAATTACCCCTGATACTATACGAAGCCCAAATAAAGTCCGATTAGGACGAAACTGACACCGATAGAAGCCCGGATACTCGTGAAACTGTACACGTGATTAAATGACGAATCGGGGTCAGAATCTCATGAAACGTAAAATGACCAAAATACCCTTGAGCATGGTAAATGCAAAGTAGAGGCCGAATAAAGGCCAATCTGATCTAATAAATTGTCATAAATTATGAAAATCAAATGGCTAAATATGACTCCGGAACAGTCAACGTATAAAACCAAAAATGACCAATGAGTCCCGATGATCAAAAGCAGATACCAAATGAAGTCCAAAAGACTCAAAAATTTATATATACGATATGTGGACTATTCTGAGGACCATGATAGGGTCCGAGACAAGAATGATAAAATTACCATTTTACCCCTAAGGTCAAATAAGTGTTTAATTGATAACGACTGGAGTCCAGATGACTCAGATTATAATCCTGACAGCTACGAAGTCTACTTAAGGAATTTAATAGCATAAGTTGAAACCCAACGAGTGGGTAATAGGCCAATAAACCTAATTAGGGGATCTAATAAACTCCTAAGATGATGCATAAGACATGAATGAACGAATTCTGATCTGTCTATGATTAATGATGATTATCCAGGCTATGCAAGGATATGTTTGAAGTATTTGGAGGTTATCAGAGTATTTGTAACTGGAGAATCTAACACTAAGAAACCGAGGTAAGTAAATCTGAACTTTGTTGTGTGGTTATTCCCAGCCAGTCACATTCATTTCTACATGTTGCCAAATTTGTACTCTATCACTACCTGATGTACTTGATTTGAGCCAATCGACTTGTGGTTATCGGTTATGCCTGATCTTTGGATTTGACTTGCTTGCTTACATCGTTGTGACATTGATCATTGATATTTGAGCATTCTTTGCACTATCATACCATGACCTAGTCTTGAGATATATCTTGTTGATAGAAATCTTGATATTCCACACACTTCGTGTTTTGTTGATTGTGATATCAATTGCTTTGTACAGTTGTACATTCTGTGTGGAATTTTATTGGTCATGATATTTGGTATGTGCTCGGGGTTGTGCTCAGTCACAATGGCCCATCTCTTCACAGATTGTGTGGGGGAAAGACCTTTGGGGTCTTATATATCCTTCGAGACCTGAGATAATAAGAGCTCTAGCGCTATTCAGTAAGCCCGGGATAATGAGGCAAGGCTGAATGTGCGTTCCAGTGGGGTATGCAGGGCCCCGGGTGATTCACGCATATCTGGGTTATTAGAACTCGATGATGATATATTCTTGTAATCGTTGAATGATCATATACTAAACCCTGTGAATGATCATACTATTGCAATCATGTTATACTTTACTTGATGATCATGTATCCTTGGTAGTCGTTGAATGATCATATTCTATGCAAGCATGTCATACTTTTCATTGGCTATCGTAATTGTTGTGGCAGCAGATTATCATGATTGGCTAGATCCCGGTTGTTAGATTCATTGTTACTATCTTCTTATATCTTATCTTGGGATAAGCCTTTTTGGACCCTCGGGTCATTGTTACGTATCTTTGGTGACTGGCTATGTATTTCTTGTTGCTCGTTTGGCTATTGGCTATCACTTTCTTCTATTATTCTTGTGAACTAACCCTGACCCATGGCAAAGCTAGGAATTTACTTACTGAGCTTGTTTAAGCTCATTCCACTTATTTAACATTTTTCAGGTGACATTATGTGGGATGAAACGTAATGAGCTAACTAGTGGAACTAGTGATGCACAATGAACGACAATGACGATATAAACTCCAAGTTAAAGATTGAACGTGAACACTACAAGGTTAACTTTAAAGTTATGCATTATAATGTTACATCATTAGTGATGAGGTTAGCCTAGTATGACAGATCATTATGATCAAGTGGTACTTGGAGACATTATGATTGTTGATCATTGGAGATGAGTTTAATTAGCTAAACTTTCATGGTGTGACTTTCGCTTTAAGTAATTCATTGATATAGAATGGTTGCATTGGAGCATGTATATTATACTTTAGAGATATTTGATGACTGATTCTAGACTTGCTCTGATGTGTTTGGATGAGTTGCATTCTTAATTTAAAAAAAAAATATTTTAATTCCGCTGTTTTGACCCTACACTTAGAATGCAATTCATTGTAAAGTTGCCTTTGGTTGGTCGCATTGTCGGGTGGGAAAAACTGACAAGGTGACCAACTGGCATCACGTTCTCGGGATCCGCGTAGGGTGGGTTTCGGGTCGTGACACTCTAAGTAGTTGTGACTCCACTTATGTCAATGGGTGTGACTCCACCTATGTCATTCCTTCCATAAGGTCCTCCTTTGGGACATCTTGTCTTGAATGAATAGGAGAATCATGCGATGATAGTGAAAATCTCGATGGAGGAAAAGCCTGATGTAGAGGCG